>CAXAJV010000001.1:47753295-48353295 GCA_963969225.1 Xylocopa violacea
ACGCCCGACTTTCAAAATGGCGGCGGCGACGCCTCGTCTTCTCTCGGTGCTTTTATCGCTTATTTTCGTACTTTTCCTGTAGCAACCGTAACTGCTGGCACTTCCGCACTAAAATTTTAGTCGCAAAGAGCACTCTAGGTGCGCGAACAAGCGATTATCGCGTGAAGAAACGGCCAAATCGCGATATATTGCGTACGTGCCACGGCTACGTGGCAATATGTCGGCGGTAACGTCTTTTTTCCTTCCATCGATTTTCACTCGTTTTCACACTTCACTTGCACTTTTCCGCCACAAGCTTTACACAGATGTTGGCGCGCGTAAACCCGGAGCACTGGGAAGTGTTCCACACAACTTTCCAGCTTCTACGACCGAAAACGTCGACCCGAAGCCAGCTCCACTTCACCCGCGCGAACAAAGGGAAGCGCAAAGCGTATTCTCCCTTTATTTCCGCAAATATTGTTACTAACTTCCAGTTTTTACACTGGAAGTGTTCACAAACCGCCTTGGAAGGATATAAACAAGAGTTTATATCCTTTTCTCCGAAAAAGTCGCGCCGATCAACTTAGGTAGCGGAGCACAGCGAAACACGTCTGCTCTCTACGGCTGCTCGAACGAGACCCAACGTTATATATCCTAGCCTAAGGCAACCTAACATCTCGGATGTAATATTTTACTACATTCCTGGCGCGCCGGCCCCTACTTCTCGGTGGGAACATTATATACGTCTATAACGCTATATATCCCTGCCAAAGGCAACCTAACATGTCGAATGTAATATAGTACTACATTCCCGCCACTTCGGCCCCTACTTCTCGGTGGGAACATTATATACGTCTATAACGCTATATATCCTAGCTTAAGGCAACCTAACATGTGGAATGTAATATTTTACAACATTCCTGGCGCGTCGGCCCCTACTTCTCGGTAGGAACATTATATACGTCTATAACGCTATATATCCTAGCCTAAGGCAACCTAACATGTCGAATGTAATATTTTACAACATTCCTGGCGCGTCGGCCCCTACTTCTCGGTAGGAACATTATATACGTCTATAACGTTACATATCCTAGCCTAAGGCAACCTAACATGTCGAATGTAATATTTTACAACATTCCCGGACCTTCGTCCCCTACTTCTCGGTGGGAACATTATATACGTCTATAACGCTATATATCCTAGGCTAAGGCAACCTAATATCTCGGATGTAATATTTGACAACATTCCTGGCGTGTCGGGCCGTTCTTCTCGGTGGGAATATCATATACGTCTATAACGTTATATATCCTAGCCTAAGGCAGCCTAACATGTCGAATGTAATATTTTACAACATTCCCGGACCTTCGGCCCCTACTTCGCGTTGGGAACATTATATACGTCTATAACGCTATATAACCTAGGCTAAGGCAACCTAATATCTCGGATGTAATATTTGACGACATTCCTGGCTCGTCGGCCCCTACTTCTTGGTGGGAACATTATATACGTCTATAACGTTATATATCCTAGCCTAAAGCAATCTTAACATGTCGATTGTAATATTTTACAACATTCCTGTCTCGTCGGCACCTACTTCTCGGTGGGAACAGTATTTACATCTATAACGTTATATATCCCAGCCTAAGGCAACCTAACATCTCGGATGCAATATTTTACTACATTCTTCGCACGTCGACCCCTACTTCTCGGTGGGAACGTTATTTACGTCTATAACGCTACATATCCTAGCTTAAGGCAACCTAACATGTCGAATGTAATATTTTACAACATTCCTGGCGCGTCGGCACCAACTTCTCGGTGGGAACAGTTAATAGGTCTATAACATTATATATCCTAGCCTAAGGCAATCCTAACATGTCGATTGTAATATTTTACAACATTCCTGTCTCGCCGGCACCTATTTCTCGGTGGGAACAGTATTTACATCTATAACGTTATATATCCTAGCCTAAGGCGACCAAACATCTCTAATGTAATATTATACTACATTCCTGGCCCGCCGGCCCCTACTTCTCGGTGGGAACATTATATACGTCTATATCGCTATATATCCTAGCCTAAGGCATCCTAACATGTCGAGCATACTATTTTAAAACATTCCTGGCTCGTCGGCCCCCACTTTTCGGTGGGAACATTATATACGTCTATAGCGTTATATATCCTAACCTAAGGCAACCTAACATCTCTAATGTAATATTTTACTACATTCCTGGTGCGCCGGCCCCTACTTCTCGGTGGGAACATTATATACGTCTATATCGCTATATATCCTAGCCTAAGGCATCCTAACATGTCGAATGTAATATTTTACAACATTCCTGGCGCGCCGGCTCCTACTTCTCGGTGGAAACAATATATAAGTCAATAATGTTATATATCCTAACCTAAGGCAACCTAACATCTCGGATGCAATATTTTACTACATTCCTCGCACGTCGACCCCTACTTCTCGGTGGGAACGTTATTTACGTCTATAAAGCTACATATCCTAGCTTAAGGCGACCTAACATGTCGAATGTAATATTTTACAACATTCCCGGCACTTCGGCCCCTACTTCTCGGTGGGAACATTATATACGGCTATAACGCTATATATCCTAGCCTAAGGCAACCTAACATGTCGAATGTAATATTTTACAACATTCCCGGCACTTAGGCCCCTACATTTCGGTGGGAACATTATATACGTCTATAACACTATATATCCTAGCTTAAGGCAGCCTAACATGTCGAATGTAATATTTTACAACATTCCTGTCGCGTCGGCACCAACTTCTCGGTGGGAACATTATATAAGTCAATAACGTTATATATCCTAACCTAAGGCAACCTAACATCTCGGATGCAATATTTTACTACATTCCGCGCACGTCGGCCCCTACTTCTCGGTGGGAACATTATATATATCTATAACGCTACATATCCTAGCTTAAGGCAACCTAACATGTCGAATGTAATATTTTACAACATTCCTGGCGCGTCGACCCCTACTTCTCGGTGGGAACGTTATTTACGTCTATAACGCTACATATCCTAGCCTAAGGCATCCTAACATGTCGAATGTAATATTTTACAACATTCCTGGCGCGTCGGCTCCTACTTCTCGGTGGAAACAATATATAAGTCAATAATGTTATATATACTAACCTAAGGCAACCTAACATCTCGGATGCAATATTTTACTACATTCCTCGCACGTCGGCACCTACTTCTCGGTGGCAACATTATATACATCTATAAAGCTACATATCCTAGCTTAAGGCAACCTAACATGTCGAATGTAATATTTGACAACATTGCTGGCGTGTCGGCCCGTACTTCTCGGTGGGAATATCATATACGTCTATAACGTTATATATCCTAGCCTAAGGCAATCCTAACATGTCGAATGTAATATTTTACAACATTCCTGTCTCGTCGGCGCCTACTTCTCGGTCGGAACATTATATAAGTCATTAACGTTATATATCCTAACCTAAGGCAACCTAACATCTCGGATGCAATATTTTACTACATTCCGCGCACGTTGTCACCTACTTCTCGGTGGGAACGTTATTTACGTCTATAACGCTACATATCCTAGCTTAAGGCAATGTAACATGTCGAATGTAATATTTTACAACATTCCTGGCGCGTCGGCGCCTACTTCTCGGTGGAAACATTATATAAGTCAATAACGTTATATATCCTAACCTAAGGCAACCTAACATCTCGGATGCAATATTTTACTACATTCCTCGCAAGTCGACCCCTACTTCTCGGTGGGAACGTTATTTACGTCTATAAAGCTACATATCCTAGCTTAAGGCGACCTAACATGTCGAATGTAATATTTTACAACATTCCTGGCGCGTCGGCACCAACTTCTCGTTGGGAACAGTTTATACGTCTATAACATTATATATCCTAGCCTAAGGCAATCCTAACATGTCGATTGTAATATTTTACAACATTCCTGGTCGACGGCACCTATTTCCCGGTGGGAACAGTATTTACATCTATAACGTTATATATCCTAGCCTAATGCGACCTAACATCTCTAATGTAATATTTTACTACATTCCTGGCGCGCCGGCCCCTACTTCTCGGTGGGAACATTATATACGTCTATAACGCTATATATCCTAGCCTAAGGCAACCCAACATGTCGAATGTAATATTGTACAACATTCCCGGCACTTAGGCCCCTACATTTCGGTGGGAACATTATATAAGTCAATAACGTTATATATCCTAACCTAAGGCAACCTAACATCTCGGGTGTAATATTTTACTACATATCTGTCGTGTCGGCACCTACTTCTCGGAGGGAACGTTATATACGTCTATAAAGCTATATATGCTACCTTAAGGCAACCTAACATGTCGAATGTAATATTTTACCACATTCCTTGCTGGTTGGCCCCTACTTCACGGTGGGAACATTATATACGTCTATAACGCTATATATCCTAGCCTAAGGCAACCTAAAGTGTCGAATGTAATATTTTACAACATTCCTGGCGCGTCGGCACCAACATCTCGGTGGGAACAGTTTATACGTCTATAACGCTGTATATCATAGCCTAAGGCAATCCTAACATGTCGAATGTAATATTTTACAACATTCCCGGCACTTAGGCCCCTACATTTCGGTGGGAACATTATATACGTCTATAACACTATATATCCTAGCTTAAGGCAGCCTAACATGTCGAATGTAATATTTTACAACATTCCCGGCACTTAGGCCCCTACATTTCGGTGGGAACATTATATACGTCTATAACACTATATATCCTAGCTTAAGGCAGCCTAACATGTCGAATGTAATATTTTACAACATTCCTGGCTCGTCGGCCCCTACTTCTCGGTGGGAACATTATATACGTCTATAACGTTATATATCCTAGCCTAAAGCAATCCTAACATGTCGATTGTAATATTTTACAACATTCCTGTCTCGTCGGCATCTACTTCTCGGAGGGAACAGTATTTACATCTATAACGTTATATATCCCAGCCTAAGGCAACCTAACATCTCGGATGCAATATTTTACTACATTCCTCGCACGTCGACCCCTACTTCTCGGTGGGAACGTTATTTACGTCTATAACGCTACATATCCTAGCTTAAGGCAACCTAACATGTCGAATGTAATATTTTACAACATTCCTGGCGCGTCGGCACCAACTTCTCGGTGGCAACAGTTAATACGTCTATAACATTATATATCCTAGCCTAAGGCAATCCTAACATGTCGATTGTAATATTTTACAACATTCCTGTCTCGTCGGCACCTATTTCTCGGTGGGAACAGTATTTACATCTATAACGTTATATATCCTAGCCTAAGGCGACCTAACATCTCTAATGTAATATTATACTACATTCCTGGCTCGTCGGCCCCTACTTCTCGGTGGGAACATTATATACGTCTATAACGTTATATATCCTAACCTAAGGGTACCTAACATCTCGGATGTAATATTTGACTACATTGCTGGCGTGTCGGCCCGTACTTCTCGGTGGGAATATCATATACGTCTATATCGTTATATATCCTAGACTAAGGCATTCCTAACATGTCGAATGTAATATTTTACAACATTCCTGTCTCGTCGGCGCCTACTTCTCGGTGGGAACATTATATACGTCTATATCGCTATATATCCTAGCCTAAGGCATCCTAACATGTCGAGCCTACTATTTTACAACAGTCCTGGCTCGTCGGCCCCTACTTCTCGGTGGGAACATTATATACGTCTATAACGTTATATATCCCAACCTAAGGGTACCTAACATCTCGGATGTAATATTTGACAACATTGCTGGCGTGTCGGCCCGTACTTCTCGGTGGGAATATCATATACGTCTATATCGTTATATATCCTAGACTAAGGCAATCCTAACATGTCGAATGTAATATTTTACAACATTCCTGTCTCGTCGGTGCCTACTTCTCGGTGGGAACATTATATAAGTCAATAACGTTATATATCCTAAGCTAAGGCAACCTAACATCTCGGATGCAATATTTTACTACATTCCGCGCACGTCGGCCCCTACTTCTCGGTGGGAACATTATATATATCTATAACGCTACATATCCTAGCTTAAGGCAACCTAACATGTCGAATGTAATATTTTACAACATTCCTGGCGCGTCGGCACCTACTTCTCGGTGGAAACAATATATAAGTCAATAATGTTATATATCCTAACCTAAGGCAACCTAACATCTCGGATGCAATATTTTACTACATTCCGCGCACGTTGTCACCTACTTCTCGGTGGGAACGTTATTTACGTCTATAACGCTACATATCCTAGCTTAAGGCAATCTAACATGTCGAATGTAATATTTTACAACATACCTGGCGCGTCGGCGCCTACTTCTCGGTGGAAACATTATATACGTCTATAACGTTATATATCCTAGCCTAAAGCAATCCTAACATGTCCATTGTAATATTTTACAACATTCCTGTCTCGTCGGCATCTACTTCTCGGAGGGAACAGTATTTACATCTATAACGTTATATATCCCAGCCTAAGGCAACCTAACATCTCGGATGCAATATTTTACTACATTCCTCGCACGTGGACCCCTACTTCTCGGTGGGAACGTTATTTACGTCTATAACGCTACATATCCTAGCTTAAGGCAACCTAACATGTCGAATGTAATATTTTACAACATTCCTGGCGCGTCGGCACCAACTTCTCGGTGGGAACAGTTAATACGTCTATAACATTATATATCCTAGCCTAAGGCAATCCTAACATGTCGGTTGTAATATTTTACAACATTCCTGTCTCGTCGGCACCTATTTCTCGGTGGGAACAGTATTTACATCTATAACGTTATATATCCTAGCCTAAGGCGACCTAACATCTCTAATGTAATATTATACTACATTCCTGGCCCGCCGGCCCCTACTTCTCGGTGGGAACATTATATACGTCTATGTCGCTATATATCCTAGCCTAAGGCATCCTAACATGTCGAGCATACTATTTTACAACATTCCTGGCTCGTCGGCCCCTACTTCTCGGTGGGAACATTATATACGTCTATAACGTTATATATCCTAACCTAAGGGTACCTAACATCTCGGATGTAATATTTGACTACATTGCTGGCGTGTCGGCCCGTACTTCTCGGTGGGAATATCATATACGTCTATATCGTTATATATCCTAGACTAAGGCATTCCTAACATGTCGAATGTAATATTTTACAACATTCCTGTCTCGTCGGCGCCTACTTCTCGGTGGGAACATTATATACGTCTATATCGCTATATATCCTAGCCTAAGGCATCCTAACATGTCGAGCCTACTATTTTACAACAGTCCTGGCTCGTCGGCCCCTACTTCTCGGTGGGAACATTATATACGTCTATAACGTTATATATCCCAACCTAAGGGTACCTAACATCTCGGATGTAATATTTGACAACATTGCTGGCGTGTCGGCCCGTACTTCTCGGTGGGAATATCATATACGTCTATATCGTTATATATCCTAGACTAAGGCAATCCTAACATGTCGAATGTAATATTTTACAACATTCCTGTCTCGTCGGTGCCTACTTCTCGGTGGGAACATTATATAAGTCAATAACGTTATATATCCTAAGCTAAGGCAACCTAACATCTCGGATGCAATATTTTACTACATTCCGCGCACGTCGGCCCCTACTTCTCGGTGGGAACATTATATATATCTATAACGCTACATATCCTAGCTTAAGGCAACCTAACATGTCGAATGTAATATTTTACAACATTCCTGGCGCGTCGGCACCTACTTCTCGGTGGAAACAATATATAAGTCAATAATGTTATATATCCTAACCTAAGGCAACCTAACATCTCGGATGCAATATTTTACTACATTCCGCGCACGTTGTCACCTACTTCTCGGTGGGAACGTTATTTACGTCTATAACGCTACATATCCTAGCTTAAGGCAATCTAACATGTCGAATGTAATATTTTACAACATACCTGGCGCGTCGGCGCCTACTTCTCGGTGGAAACATTATATACGTCTATAACGTTATATATCCTAGCCTAAAGCAATCCTAACATGTCCATTGTAATATTTTACAACATTCCTGTCTCGTCGGCATCTACTTCTCGGAGGGAACAGTATTTACATCTATAACGTTATATATCCCAGCCTAAGGCAACCTAACATCTCGGATGCAATATTTTACTACATTCCTCGCACGTGGACCCCTACTTCTCGGTGGGAACGTTATTTACGTCTATAACGCTACATATCCTAGCTTAAGGCAACCTAACATGTCGAATGTAATATTTTACAACATTCCTGGCGCGTCGGCACCAACTTCTCGGTGGGAACAGTTAATACGTCTATAACATTATATATCCTAGCCTAAGGCAATCCTAACATGTCGGTTGTAATATTTTACAACATTCCTGTCTCGTCGGCACCTATTTCTCGGTGGGAACAGTATTTACATCTATAACGTTATATATCCTAGCCTAGGGCGACCTAACATCTCTAATGTAATATTATACTACATTCCTGGCCCGCCGGCCCCTACTTCTCGGTGGGAACATTATATACGTCTATGTCGCTATATATCCTAGCCTAAGGCATCCTAACATGTCGAGCATACTATTTTACAACATTCCTGGCTCGTCGGCCCCCACTTTTCGGTGGGAACATTATATACTTCTATAACGTTATATATCCTAACCTAAGGGTACCTAGCATCTCGGATGTAATATTTGACAACATTGCTGGCTTGTCGGCCCGTACTTCTCGGTGGGAATATCATATACGTCTATATCGTTATATATCCTAGACTAAGGCAATCCTAACATGTCGAATGTAATATTTTACAACATTCCTGTCTCGTCGGCGCCTACTTCTCGGTGGGAACATTATATAAGTCAATAACGTTATATATCCTAAGCTAAGGCAACCTAACATCTCGGATGCAATATTTTACTACATTCCGCGCACGTCGGCCCCTACTTCTCGGTGGGAACATTATATATATCTATAACGCTACATATCCTAGCTTAAGGCAACCTAACATGTCGAATGTAATATTTTACAACATTCCTGGCGCGTCGGCACCTACTTCTCGGTGGCAACATTATATACGTCTATAACGCTATATATCCTAGTCTAAGGCAACCTAACATGTCGAATGTAATATTTTACAACATTCCTGGCGCGTCGGCACCTACTTCTCGGTGGAAACAATATATAAGTCAATAATGTTATATATCCTAACCTAAGGCAACCTAACATCTCGGATGCAATATTTTACTACATTCCGCGCACGTTGTCACCTACTTCTCGGTGGGAACGTTATTTACGTCTATAACGCTACATATCCTAGCTTAAGGCAATCTAACATGTCGAATGTAATATTTTACAACATTCCTGGCGCGTCGGCGCCTACTTCTCGGTGGAAACATTATATACGTCTATAACGTTATATATCCTAGCCTAAAGCAATCCTAACATGTCGATTGTAATATTTTACAACATTCCTGTCTCGTCGGCATCTACTTCTCGGAGGGAACAGTATTTACATCTATAACGTTATATATCCCAGCCTAAGGCAGCCTAACATCTCGGATGCAATATTTTACTACATTCCTCGCACGTCGACCCATACTTCTCGGTGGGATCGTTATTTACGTCTATAACGCTACATATCCTAGCTTAAGGCAACCTAACATGTCGAATGTAATATTTTACAACATTCCTGGCGCGTCGGCACCAACTTCTCGGTGGGAACAGTTAATACTTCTATAACATTATATATCCTAGCCTAAGGCAATCCTAACATGTCGATTGTAATATTTTACAACATTCCTGTCTCGTCGGCACCTATTTCTCGGTGGGAACAGTATTTACATCTATAACGTTATATATCCTAGCCTAAGGCGACCTAACATCTCTAATGTAATATTATACTACATTCCTGGCCCGCCGGCCCCTACTTCTCGGTGGGAACATTATATACGTCTATGTCGCTATATATCCTAGCCTAAGGCATCCTAACATGTCGAGCATACTATTTTACAACATTCCTGGCTCGTCGGCCCCCACTTTTCGGTGGGAACATTATATACTTCTATAACGTTATATATCCTAACCTAAGGGTACCTAGCATCTCGGATGTAATATTTGACAACATTGCTGGCATGTCGGCCCGTACTTCTCGGTGGGAATATCATATACGTCTATATCGTTATATATCCTAGACTAAGGCAATCCTAACATGTCGAATGTAATATTTTACAACATTCCTGTCTCGTCGGCGCCTACTTCTCGGTGGGAACATTATATAAGTCAATAACGTTATATATCCTAAGCTAAGGCAACCTAACATCTCGGATGCAATATTTTACTACATTCCGCGCACGTCGGCCCCTACTTCTCGGTGGGAACATTATATATATCTATAACGCTACATATCCTAGCTTAAGGCAACCTAACATGTCGAATGTAATATTTTACAACATTCCTGGCGCGTCGGCACCTACTTCTCGGTGGCAACATTATATACGTCTATAACGCTATATATCCTAGTCTAAGGCAACCTAACATGTCGAATGTAATATTTTACAACATTCCTGGCGCGTCGGCACCTACTTCTCGGTGGAAACAATATATAAGTCAATAATGTTATATATCCTAACCTAAGGCAACCTAACATCTCGGATGCAATATTTTACTACATTCCGCGCACGTTGTCACCTACTTCTCGGTGGGAACGTTATTTACGTCTATAACGCTACATATCCTAGCTTAAGGCAATCTAACATGTCGAATGTAATATTTTACAACATTCCTGGCGCGTCGGCGCCTACTTCTCGGTGGAAACATTATATACGTCTATAACGTTATATATCCTAGCCTAAAGCAATGCTAACATGTCGATTGTAATATTTTACAACATTCCTGTCTCGTCGGCATCTACTTCTCGGAGGGAACAGTATTTACATCTATAACGTTATATATCCCAGCCTAAGGCAGCCTAACATCTCGGATGCAATATTTTACTACATTCCTCGCACGTCGACCCATACTTCTCGGTGGGAACGTTATTTACGTCTATAACGCTACATATCCTAGCTTAAGGCAACCTAACATGTCGAATGTAATATTTTACAACATTCCTGGCGCGTCGGCACCAACTTCTCGGTGGGAACAGTTAATACTTCTATAACATTATATATCCTAGCCTAAGGCAATCCTAACATGTCGATTGTAATATTTTACAACATTCCTGTCTCGTCGGCACCTATTTCTCGGTGGGAACAGTATTTACATCTATAACGTTATATATCCTAGCCTAAGGCGACCTAACATCTCTAATGTAATATTATACTACATTCCTGGCCCGCCGGCCCCTACTTCTCGGTGGGAACATTATATACGTCTATGTCGCTATATATCCTAGCCTAAGGCATCCTAACATGTCGAGCATACTATTTTACAACATTCCTGGCTCGTCGGCCCCCACTTTTCGGTGGGAACATTATATACTTCTATAACGTTATATATCCTAACCTAAGGGTACCTAGCATCTCGGATGTAATATTTGACAACATTGCTGGCTTGTCGGCCCGTACTTCTCGGTGGGAATATCATATACGTCTATATCGTTATATATCCTAGACTAAGGCAATCCTAACATGTCGAATGTAATATTTTACAACATTTCTGTCTCGTCGGCGCCTACTTCTCGGTGGGAACATTATATAAGTCAATAACGTTATATATCCTAAGCTAAGGCAACCTAACATCTCGGATGCAATATTTTACTACATTCCGCGCACGTCGGCCCCTACTTCTCGGTGGGAACATTATATATATCTATAACGCTACATATCCTAGCTTAAGGCAACCTAACATGTCGAATGTAATATTTTACAACATTCCTGGCGCGTCGGCACCTACTTCTCGGTGGCAACATTATATACGTCTATAACGCTATATATCCTAGTCTAAGGCAACCTAACATGTCGAATGTAATATTTTACAACATTCCTGGCGCGTCGGCACCTACTTCTCGGTGGAAACAATATATAAGTCAATAATGTTATATATCCTAACCTAAGGCAACCTAACATCTCGGATGCAATATTTTACTACATTCCGCGCACGTCGGCCCCTACTTCTCGGTGGGAACATTATATATATCTATAACGCTACATATCCTAGCTTAAGGCAACCTAACATGTCGAATGTA
This sequence comes from Xylocopa violacea, assembly GCA_963969225.1. Lineage (NCBI taxonomy): Eukaryota > Metazoa > Arthropoda > Insecta > Hymenoptera > Apidae > Xylocopa > Xylocopa violacea. Next base: position 47,765,536 of record CAXAJV010000001.1, read on the forward strand.
ATATTTTACAACATTCCTGGCGCGTCGGCACCTACTTCTCGGTGGCAACATTATATACGTCTATAACGCTATGTATCCTAGTCTAAGGCAACCTAACATGTCGAATGTAATATTTTACAACATTCCTGGCGCGTCGGCACCTACTTCTCGGTGGAAACAATATATAAGTCAATAATGTTATATATCCTAACCTAAGGCAACCTAACATCTCGGATGCAATATTTTACTACATTCCGCGCACGTTGTCACCTACTTCTCGGTGGGAACGTTATTTACGTCTATAACGCTACATATCCTAGCTTAAGGCAATCTAACATGTCGAATGTAATATTTTACAACATTCCTGGCGCGTCGGCGCCTACTTCTCGGTGGAAACATTATATACGTCTATAACGTTATATATCCTAGCCTAAAGCAATCCTAACATGTCGATTGTAATATTTTACAACATTCCTGTCTCGTCGGCATCTACTTCTCGGAGGGAACAGTATTTACATCTATAACGTTATATATCCCAGCCTAAGGCAGCCTAACATCTCGGATGCAATATTTTACTACATTCCTCGCACGTCGACCCATACTTCTCGGTGGGAACGTTATTTACGTCTATAACGCTACATATCCTAGCTTAAGGCAACCTAACATGTCGAATGTAATATTTTACAACATTCCTGGCGCGTCGGCACCAACTTCTCGGTGGGAACAGTTAATACTTCTATAACATTATATATCCTAGCCTAAGGCAATCCTAACATGTCGATTGTAATATTTTACAACATTCCTGTCTCGTCGGCACCTATTTCTCGGTGGGAACAGTATTTACATCTATAACGTTATATATCCTAGCCTAAGGCGACCTAACATCTCTAATGTAATATTATACTACATTCCTGGCCCGCCGGCCCCTACTTCTCGGTGGGAACATTATATACGTCTATGTCGCTATATATCCTAGCCTAAGGCATCCTAACATGTCGAGCATACTATTTTACAACATTCCTGGCTCGTCGGCCCCCACTTTTCGGTGGGAACATTATATACTTCTATAACGTTATATATCCTAACCTAAGGGTACCTAGCATCTCGGATGTAATATTTGACAACATTGCTGGCTTGTCGGCCCGTACTTCTCGGTGGGAATATCATATACGTCTATATCGTTATATATCCTAGACTAAGGCAATCCTAACATGTCGAATGTAATATTTTACAACATTCCTGTCTCGTCGGCGCCTACTTCTCGGTGGGAACATTATATAAGTCAATAACGTTATATATCCTAAGCTAAGGCAACCTAACATCTCGGATGCAATATTTTACTACATTCCGCGCACGTCGGCCCCTACTTCTCGGTGGGAACATTATATATATCTATAACGCTACATATCCTAGCTTAAGGCAACCTAACATGTCGAATGTAATATTTTACAACATTCCTGGCGCGTCGGCACCTACTTCTCGGTGGCAACATTATATACGTCTATAACGCTATATATCCTAGTCTAAGGCAACCTAACATGTCGAATGTAATATTTTACAACATTCCTGTCTCGTCGGCATCTACTTCTCGGAGGGAACAGTATTTACATCTATAACGTTATATATCCCAGCCTAAGGCAACCTAACATCTCGGATGCAATATCTTACTACATTCCTCGCACGTCGACCCCTACTTCTCGGTGGGAACGTTATTTACGTCTATAACGCTACATATCCTAGCTTAAGGCAACCTAACATGTCGAATGTAATATTTTACAACATTCCTGGCGCGTCGGCACCAACTTCTCGGTGGGAACAGTTAATACGTCTATAACATTATATATCCTAGCCTAAGGCAATCCTAACATGTCGATTGTAATATTTTACAACATTCCTGTCTCGTCGGCACCTATTTCCGGTGGGAACAGTATTTACATCTATAACGTTATATATCCTAGCCTAAGGCGACCTAACATCTCTAATGTAATATTATACTACATTCCTGGCCCGCCGGCCCCTACTTCTCGGTGGGAACATTATATACGTCTATGTCGCTATATATCCTAGCCTAAGGCATCCTAACATGTCGAGCATACTATTTTACAACATTCCTGGCTCGTCGGCCCCCACTTTTCGGTGGGAACATTATATACTTCTATAACGTTATATATCCTAACCTAAGGGTACCTAGCATCTCGGATGTAATATTTGACAACATTGCTGGCTTGTCGGCCCGTACTTCTCGGTGGGAATATCATATACGTCTATATCGTTATATATCCTAGACTAAGGCAATCCTAACATGTCGAATGTAATATTTTACAACATTCCTGTCTCGTCGGCGCCTACATCTCGGTGGGAACATTATATAAGTCAATAACGTTATATATCCTAAGCTAAGGCAACCTAACATCTCGGATGCAATATTTTACTACATTCCGCGCACGTCGGCCCCTACTTCTCGGTGGGAACATTATATATATCTATAACGCTACATATCCTAGCTTAAGGCAACCTAACATGTCGAATGTAATATTTTACAACATTCCTGGCGCGTCGGCACCTACTTCTCGGTGGCAACATTATATACGTCTATAACGCTATATATCCTAGTCTAAGGCAACCTAACATGTCGAATGTAATATTTTACAACATTCCTGGCGCGTCGGCACCTACTTCTCGGTGGAAACAATATATAAGTCAATAATGTTATATATCCTAACCTAAGGCAACCTAACATCTCGGATGCAATATTTTACTACATTCCGCGCACGTTGTCACCTACTTCTCGGTGGGAACGTTATTTACGTCTATAACGCTACATATCCTAGCTTAAGGCAATCTAACATGTCGAATGTAATATTTTACAACATTCCTGGCGCGTCGGCGCCTACTTCTCGGTGGAAACATTATATACGTCTATAACGTTATATATCCTAGCCTAAAGCAATCCTAACATGTCGATTGTAATATTTTACAACATTCCTGTCTCGTCGGCATCTACTTCTCGGAGGGAACAGTATTTACATCTATAACGTTATATATCCCAGCCTAAGGCAGCCTAACATCTCGGATGCAATATTTTACTACATTCCTCGCACGTCGACCCATACTTCTCGGTGGGAACGTTATTTACGTCTATAACGCTACATATCCTAGCTTAAGGCAACCTAACATGTCGAATGTAATATTTTACAACATTCCTGGCGCGTCGGCACCAACTTCTCGGTGGGAACAGTTAATACTTCTATAACATTATATATCCTAGCCTAAGGCAATCCTAACATGTCGATTGTAATATTTTACAACATTCCTGTCTCGTCGGCACCTATTTCTCGGTGGGAACAGTATTTACATCTATAACGTTATATATCCTAGCCTAAGGCGACCTAACATCTCTAATGTAATATTATACTACATTCCTGGCCCGCCGGCCCCTACTTCTCGGTGGGAACATTATATACGTCTATGTCGCTATATATCCTAGCCTAAGGCATCCTAACATGTCGAGCATACTATTTTACAACATTCCTGGCTCGTCGGCCCCCACTTTTCGGTGGGAACATTATATACTTCTATAACGTTATATATCCTAACCTAAGGGTACCTAGCATCTCGGATGTAATATTTGACAACATTGCTGGCATGTCGGCCCGTACTTCTCGGTGGGAATATCATATACGTCTATATCGTTATATATCCTAGACTAAGGCAATCCTAACATGTCGAATGTAATATTTTACAACATTCCTGTCTCGTCGGCGCCTACTTCTCGGTGGGAACATTATATAAGTCAATAACGTTATATATCCTAAGCTAAGGCAACCTAACATCTCGGATGCAATATTTTACTACATTCCGCGCACGTCGGCCCCTACTTCTCGGTGGGAACATTATATATATCTATAACGCTACATATCCTAGCTTAAGGCAACCTAACATGTCGAATGTAATATTTTACAACATTCCTGGCGCGTCGGCACCTACTTCTCGGTGGCAACATTATATACGTCTATAACGCTATATATCCTAGTCTAAGGCAACCTAACATGTCGAATGTAATATTTTACAACATTCCTGGCGCGTCGGCACCTACTTCTCGGTGGAAACAATATATAAGTCAATAATGTTATATATCCTAACCTAAGGCAACCTAACATCTCGGATGCAATATTTTACTACATTCCGCGCACGTTGTCACCTACTTCTCGGTGGGAACGTTATTTACGTCTATAACGCTACATATCCTAGCTTAAGGCAATCTAACATGTCGAATGTAATATTTTACAACATTCCTGGCGCGTCGGCGCCTACTTCTCGGTGGAAACATTATATACGTCTATAACGTTATATATCCTAGCCTAAAGCAATCCTAACATGTCGATTGTAATATTTTACAACATTCCTGTCTCGTCGGCATCTACTTCTCGGAGGGAACAGTATTTACATCTATAACGTTATATATCCCAGCCTAAGGCAGCCTAACATCTCGGATGCAATATTTTACTACATTCCTCGCACGTCGACCCATACTTCTCGGTGGGAACGTTATTTACGTCTATAACGCTACATATCCTAGCTTAAGGCAACCTAACATGTCGAATGTAATATTTTACAACATTCCTGGCGCGTCGGCACCAACTTCTCGGTGGGAACAGTTAATACTTCTATAACATTATATATCCTAGCCTAAGGCAATCCTAACATGTCGATTGTAATATTTTACAACATTCCTGTCTCGTCGGCACCTATTTCTCGGTGGGAACAGTATTTACATCTATAACGTTATATATCCTAGCCTAAGGCGACCTAACATCTCTAATGTAATATTATACTACATTCCTGGCCCGCCGGCCCCTACTTCTCGGTGGGAACATTATATACGTCTATGTCGCTATATATCCTAGCCTAAGGCATCCTAACATGTCGAGCATACTATTTTACAACATTCCTGGCTCGTCGGCCCCCACTTTTCGGTGGGAACATTATATACTTCTATAACGTTATATATCCTAACCTAAGGGTACCTAGCATCTCGGATGTAATATTTGACAACATTGCTGGCATGTCGGCCCGTACTTCTCGGTGGGAATATCATATACGTCTATATCGTTATATATCCTAGACTAAGGCAATCCTAACATGTCGAATGTAATATTTTACAACATTCCTGTCTCGTCGGCGCCTACTTCTCGGTGGGAACATTATATAAGTCAATAACGTTATATATCCTAAGCTAAGGCAACCTAACATCTCGGATGCAATATTTTACTACATTCCGCGCACGTCGGCCCCTACTTCTCGGTGGGAACATTATATATATCTATAACGCTACATATCCTAGCTTAAGGCAACCTAACATGTCGAATGTAATATTTTACAACATTCCTGGCGCGTCGGCACCTACTTCTCGGTGGCAACATTATATACGTCTATAACGCTATATATCCTAGTCTAAGGCAACCTAACATGTCGAATGTAATATTTTACAACATTCCTGGCGCGTCGGCACCTACTTCTCGGTGGAAACAATATATAAGTCAATAATGTTATATATCCTAACCTAAGGCAACCTAACATCTCGGATGCAATATTTTACTACATTCCGCGCACGTTGTCACCTACTTCTCGGTGGGAACGTTATTTACGTCTATAACGCTACATATCCTAGCTTAAGGCAATCTAACATGTCGAATGTAATATTTTACAACATTCCTGGCGCGTCGGCGCCTACTTCTCGGTGGAAACATTATATACGTCTATAACGTTATATATCCTAGCCTAAAGCAATCCTAACATGTCGATTGTAATATTTTACAACATTCCTGTCTCGTCGGCATCTACTTCTCGGAGGGAACAGTATTTACATCTATAACGTTATATATCCCAGCCTAAGGCAGCCTAACATCTCGGATGCAATATTTTACTACATTCCTCGCACGTCGACCCATACTTCTCGGTGGGAACGTTATTTACGTCTATAACGCTACATATCCTAGCTTAAGGCAACCTAACATGTCGAATGTAATATTTTACAACATTCCTGGCGCGTCGGCACCAACTTCTCGGTGGGAACAGTTAATACTTCTATAACATTATATATCCTAGCCTAAGGCAATCCTAACATGTCGATTGTAATATTTTACAACATTCCTGTCTCGTCGGCACCTATTTCTCGGTGGGAACAGTATTTACATCTATAACGTTATATATCCTAGCCTAAGGCGACCTAACATCTCTAATGTAATATTATACTACATTCCTGGCCCGCCGGCCCCTACTTCTCGGTGGGAACATTATATACGTCTATGTCGCTATATATCCTAGCCTAAGGCATCCTAACATGTCGAGCATACTATTTTACAACATTCCTGGCTCGTCGGCCCCCACTTTTCGGTGGGAACATTATATACTTCTATAACGTTATATATCCTAACCTAAGGGTACCTAGCATCTCGGATGTAATATTTGACAACATTGCTGGCTTGTCGGCCCGTACTTCTCGGTGGGAATATCATATACGTCTATATCGTTATATATCCTAGACTAAGGCAATCCTAACATGTCGAATGTAATATTTTACAACATTCCTGTCTCGTCGGCGCCTACTTCTCGGTGGGAACATTATATAAGTCAATAACGTTATATATCCTAAGCTAAGGCAACCTAACATCTCGGATGCAATATTTTACTACATTCCGCGCACGTCGGCCCCTACTTCTCGGTGGGAACATTATATATATCTATAACGCTACATATCCTAGCTTAAGGCAACCTAACATGTCGAATGTAATATTTTACAACATTCCTGGCGCGTCGGCACCTACTTCTCGGTGGCAACATTATATACGTCTATAACGCTATATATCCTAGTCTAAGGCAACCTAACATGTCGAATGTAATATTTTACAACATTCCTGGCGCGTCGGCACCTACTTCTCGGTGGAAACAATATATAAGTCAATAATGTTATATATCCTAACCTAAGGCAACCTAACATCTCGGATGCAATATTTTACTACATTCCGCGCACGTTGTCACCTACTTCTCGGTGGGAACGTTATTTACGTCTATAACGCTACATATCCTAGCTTAAGGAAATCTAACATGTCGAATGTAATATTTTACAACATTCCTGGCGCGACGGCGCCTACTTCTCGGTGGAAACATTATATACGTCTATAACGTTATATATCCTAGCCTAAAGCAATCCTAACATGTCGATTGTAATATTTTACAACATTCCTGTCTCGTCGGCATCTACTTCTCGGAGGGAACAGTATTTACATCTATAACGTTATATATCCCAGCCTAAGGCAACCTAACATCTCGGATGCAATATCTTACTACATTCCTCGCACGTCGACCCCTACTTCTCGGTGGGAACGTTATTTACGTCTATAACGCTACATATCCTAGCTTAAGGCAACCTAACATGTCGAATGTAATATTTTACAACATTCCTGGCGCGTCGGCACCAACTTCTCGGTGGGAACAGTTAATACGTCTATAACATTATATATCCTAGCCTAAGGCAATCCTAACATGTCGATTGTAATATTTTACAACATTCCTGTCTCGTCGGCACCTATTTCCGGTGGGAACAGTATTTACATCTATAACGTTATATATCCTAGCCTAAGGCGACCTAACATCTCTAATGTAATATTACACTACATTCCTGGCCCGCCGGCCCCTACTTCTCGGTGGGAACATTATATACGTCTATGTCGCTATATATCCTAGCCTAAGGCATCCTAACATGTCGAGCATACTATTTTACAACATTCCTGGCTCGTCGGCCCCCACTTTTCGGTGGGAACATTGTATACGTCTATAGCGTTATATATCCTAACCTAAGGCAACCTAACATCTCTAATGTAATATTTTACTACAGTCCTGGCGCGCCGGCCCCTACTTCTCGGTGGGAACATTATATACGTCTATATCGCTATATATCCTAGCCTAAGGCATCCTAACATGTCGAATGTAATATTTTACAACATTCCTGGCGCGTCGGCTCCTACTTCTCGGTGGAAACAATATATAAGTCAATAATGTTATATATCCTAACCTAAGGCAACCTAACATCTCGGATGCAATATTTTACTACATTCCTCGCACGTCGGTCCCTACTTCTCGGTGGCAACATTATATACATCTATAACGCTACATATCCTAGCTTAAGGCAACCTAACATGTCGAATGTAATATTTGACAACATTCCTGTCTCGTCGGTGCCTACTTCTCGGTGGGAACATTATATAAGTCAATAACGTTATATATCCTAAGCTAAGGCAACCTAACATCTCGGATGCAATATTTTACTACATTCCGCGCACGTCGGCCCCTACTTCTCGGTGGGAACATTATATATATCTATAACGCTACATATCCTAGCTTAAGGCAACCTAACATGTCGAATGTAATATTTTACAACATTCCTGGCGCGTCGGCACCTACTTCTCGGTGGCAACATTATATACGTCTATAACGCTATATATCCTAGTCTAAGGCAACCTAACATGTCGAATGTAATATTTTACAACATTCCTGGCGCGTCGGCGACTACTTCTCGGTCGGAACAATATATAAGTCATTAACGTTATATATCCTAACCTAAGGCAACCTAACATCTCGGATGCAATATCTTACTACATTCCTCGCACGTCGACCCCTACTTCTCGGTGGGAACGTTATTTACGTCTATAACGCTACATATCCTAGCTTAAGGCAACCTAACATGTCGAATGTAATATTTTACAACATTCCTGGCGCGTCGGCACCAACTTCTCGTGGGAACAGTTTATACGTCTATAACATTATCTATCCTAGCCTAAGGCAATCCTAACATGTCGATTGTAATATTTTACAACATTCCTGGGCGTCGGCACCTATTTCCCGGTGGGAACAGTATTTACATCTATAACGTTATATATCCTAGCCTAAGGCGACCTAACATCTCTAATGTAATATTTTACTACTTTCCTGGCCCGCCGGTCCCTACTTCTCGGTGGGAACATTATATACGTCTATATCGGTATATATCCTAGCCTAAGGTATCCTAACATGTCGAGCCTACTATTTTACAACATTCCTGGCTCGTCGGCCCCTACTTCTCGGTGGGAACATTATATACGTCTATAACGGTATATATCCTAACCTAAGGGTACCTAACATCTCGGATGTAATACTTGACTACATTGCTGGCGTGTCGGCCCGTACTTCTCGGTGGGAATATCATATACGTCTATATCGTTATATATCCTAGACTAAGGCATTCCTAACATGTCGAATGTAATATTTTACAACATTCCTGGCTCGTCGGCCCCTACTTCTCGGTGGGAACATTATATACGTCTATAACGTTATATATCCCAACCTAAGGGTACCTAACACCTCGGATGTAATATTTGACAACATTGCTGGCGTGTCGGCCCGTACTTCTCGGTGGGAATATCATATACGTCTATATCGTTATATATCCTAGACTAAGGCAATCCTAACATGTCGAATGTAATATTTTACAACATTCCTGTCTCGTCGGCGCCTACTTCTCGGTGGGAACATTATATAAGTCAATAACGTTATATATCCTAACCTAAGGCAACCTAACATCTCGGATGCAATATTTTACTACATTCCGCGCACGTTGTCACCTACTTCTCGGTGGGAACGTTATTTACGTCTATAACGCTACATATCCTAGCTTAAGGCAATCTAACATGTCGAACGTAATATTTTACAACATTCCCGGCACTTCGGCCCCTACTTCTCGGTAGGAACATTATATACGTCTATAACGCTATATATCCTAGCCTAAGGCAACCTAACATGTCGAATGTAATATTTTACAACATTCCCGGCACTTAGGCCCCTACATTTCGGTGGGAACAGTATATATGTTTATAACGTTATACATCCTAACGTAAGGCATCCTAACACCTCGGATGTAATGTTTTACAACATTCCTCGCGCGTCGGCCCCAATTTCTCGGTGGGAACATTATATACGTCAATAACGTAACATATCCTAGCCTAAGGGAACCTAACATGTCGAACGTAATATTTTACAACATTCCCGGCACTTCGGCCCCTACTTCTCGGTGGGAACATTATATACGTCTATAACGCTATATATCCTAGGCTAAGGCAACCTAATATCTCGGATGTAATATTTGACAACATTCCTGGCGTGTCGGACCGTTCTTCTCGGTGGGAATGTCATATACGTCTATAACGTTATATATCCTAGCCTAGGGCAATCCTAACATGTCGAATGTAATATTTTACAACATTCCTGGCGCGTCGGCCCCTACTTCTCGGTAGGAACATTATATAAGTCAAGAACGATATATATCCTAACCTAAGGCAACCTAACATGTCGAATGTAATATTTTACCACATTCCTGGCTCGTTGGCCCTTACTTCATGGTGGGAACATTATATACGTCTATAACGTTATATATCCTAGGCTAGGGCAATCCTAACATGTCGAATGTAATATTTTACAACATTCTTGGCGCGTCGGCCCCTACTTCTCGGTAGGAACATTATATACGTCTATAACGTTACATATCCTAGCCTAAGGCAGCCTAACATGTCGAACGTAATATTTTACAACATTCCCGGCACTTCGGCCCCTACTGCTCGGTGGGAACATTATATACGTCTATAACGCTATATATCCTAGGCTAAGGCAACCTAATATCTCGGATGTAAGATTTGACAACATTCCTGGCGTGTCGGACCGTTCTTCTCGGTGGGAATATCATATACGTCTATAACGTTATATATCCTAGCCTAGGGCAATCGTAACATGTCGAATGTAATATTTTACAACATTCCTGGCGCGTCGGCACCAACATCTCGGTGGGAACAGTTTATACGTCTATAACGTTGTACATCCTAGCCTAAGGCAATCCTAACATGTCGAATGTAATATTTTACAACATTCCTGGCGCGTCGGCGCCTACTTCTCGGTGGAAACATTATATAAGTCAATAACGTTATATATCCTAACCTAAGGCAACCTAACATCTCGGATGCAATATTTTACTACATTCCTCGCACGTCGACCTCTACTTCTCGGTGGGAACGTTATTTACGTCTATAACGCTACATATCCTAGCTTAAGGCGACCTAACATGTCGAATGTAATATTTAACCACATTCCTGGCGCGTCGGCACCAACTTCTCGTTGGGAACAGTTTATACGTCTATAACATTATATATCCTAGCCTAAGGCAATCCTAACATGTCGATAGTAATATTTTACAACATTCCTGGGCGTCGGCACCTATTTCCCGGTGGGAACAGTATTTACATCTATAACGTTATATATCCTAGCCTAAGGCGCTCTAACGTCTCTAATGTAATATTTTACTACATTCCTGGCCCGCCGGTCCCTACTTCTCGGTGGGAACATTATATACGTCTATATCGGTATATATCCTAGCCTAAGGTATCCTAACATGTCGAGCCTACTATTTTACAACATTCCTGGCTCGTCGGCCCCTACTTCTCGGTGGGAACATTATATACGTCTATAACGTTATACATCCCAACCTAAGGGTACCTAACATCTCGGATGTAATATTTGACAACATTGCTGGCGTGTCGGCCCGTACTTCTCGGTGGGAATATCATATACGTCTATATCGTTATATATCCTAGACTAAGGCAATCCTAACATGTCGAATGTAATATTTTACAACATTCCTGTCTCGTCGGCGCCTACTTCTCGGTGGGAACATTATATAAGTCAATAACGTTATATATCCTAACCTAAGGCAACCTAACATCTCGGATGCAATATTTTACTACATTCCGCGCACGTCGGCCCCTACTTCTCGGTGGGAACATTATATACATCTATAATGCTACATATCCTAGCTTAAGACAACCTAACATGTCGAATGTAATATTTTACAACATTCCTGGCGCGTCGGCTCCTACTTCTCGGTGGCAACATTATATACGTCTATAACGCTATATATCCTAGTCTAAGGCAACCTAACATGTCGAATGTAATATTTTACCACATTCCTGGCTGGTTGGCCCCTACTTCACGGTGGGAACATTATATACGTCTATAACGTTATATATCCTTGCCTAAGGCAATCCTAACATGTCGAATGTAATATTTTACAAGATTCCTGTCCCGTCGGCGCCTACTTCTCGGTGGGAACATTATATAAGTCAATAACGTTATATATCCTAACCTAAGGCAACCTAACATCTCGGATGCAATATTTTACTACATTCCGCGCACGTTGTCACCTACTTCTTGGTGGGAACGTTATTTACGTCTTTAACGCTACATATCCTAGCTTAAGGCAATCTAACATGTCGAATGTACTATTTTACAACATTCCTGGCGCGTCGGCACCTACTTCTCGGTGGGAATAGTATATACGTTTATAACGTTATATATCCTAACGTAAGGCATCCTAACACCTCGGATGTAATGTTTTACAACATTCCTCGAGCGTCGGCCCCAATTTCTCGGTGGGAACATTATATACGTCTATAACGTTACATATCCTAGCCTAAGGGAACCTAACATGTCGAACGCAATATTTTACAACATTCCCGGCACTTCGGCCCCTACTTCTCGGTGGGAACATTATATACGTCTATAACGTTATATATCCTAACCTAAGGGCACCTAACATCTCGGATGTAATATTTGACAACATTGCTGGCGTGTCGGCCCGTACTTCTCGGTGGGAATATCATATACGTCAATAACGTTATATATCCTAGACTAAGGCAATCCTAACATGTCGAATGTAATATTTTACAACATTCCTGTCTCGTCGGCGCCTACTTCTCGGTGGGAACATTATATAAGTCAATAACGTTATATATCCTAACCTAAGGCAACCTAACATCTCGGGTGTAATATTTTACTACATATCTGTCGTGTCGGCACCTACTTCTCGGTGGGAACGTTATATACGTCTATAAAGCTATATATGCTACCTTAAGGCAACCTAACATGTCGAATGTAATATTTTACCACATTCCTTGCTGGTTGGCCCCTACTTCACGTTGGGGACATTATATACGTCTATAACGCTATATATCCTAGCCTAAGGCAACCTAAAGTGTCGAATGTAATATTTTAAAACATTCCTGGCGCGTCGGCACCAACATCTCGGTGGGAACAGTTTATACGTCTATAACGCTGTATATCATAGCCTAAGGCAGTCCTAACATGTCGAATGTAATATTTTACAACATTCCTGTCTCGTCGGCGCCTACTTCTCGGTGGGAACATTATATACGTCTATAACGCTATATATCCTAGCTTAAGGCAACCTAACATGTGGAATGTAATATTTTACAACATTCCTGGCGCGTCGGCACCTACTTCTCGGTGGGAATAGTATATACGTCTATATCGTTATATATCCTAGCCTAAGGCAACCTAACATCTCGGATGTAATATTTTACTACATTCCTCGCGCGCCGGCCCATACTTCTCGGTGGGAACATTATATACGTCTATAACGCTATATATCCTAGCCTAAGGCAACCTAAAATGTCGAGCGTAATATTTTACAGCATTCCAGGCTCGTCGGCCCCTACTTCTCGGTGGGAACAGCATATACGTCTATATCGTTATATATCCTAGCCTAAGGCAACCTAACATCTCGGATGTAATATTTTACTACATTCCTGGCGCGTCGGCTCCTACTTCTCGGTAGGAACATTATATACGTCTATAACGCTATATATCCTAGCCTAAGGCAACCTAACTTGTCGAATGAAATATTTTACAACATTCCTTTCGCGTCGGCAACTACTTCTCGGCGGGAACAGTATATACCTCAATAACGCTATATATCCTAGGCTAAGGCAACCTAATATCTCGGATGTAATATTTGACAACATTCCTGGCGTGTCGGTCCGTACTTATCGGTGAGAATATCATATACGTCTATAACGTTATATATCCTAGCCTAGGGCAATCCTAACATGTCGAATGTAACATTTTACAACATTCCTGGCTCGTCGGACCCTACTTCTCGGTGGGAACATTATATACGTCTTTAACGTTACATATCCTAGCCTAAGGCAACCTAACATGTCGAATGTAATATTTTACAACATTCCCGGAACTTCGGCCCCTACTTCTCGGTGGGAACATTATATACCTCTATAACGCTATATATCCTAGGCTAAGGCAACCTAATATCTCCGATGTAATATTTGACAACATTCCTGGCGTGTCGGTCCGTACTTATCGGTGAGAATATCATATACGTCTATAACGTTATATATCCTAGCCTAGGGCAATCCTAACATGCCGAATGTAATATTTTACGACATTACCGGCGCTTCGGTCCCTAATTCTCTGTGGTAACATTATATACGTAAATAACGTTATATATCCTAGCCTAATTCAATCTAACATCTCGGATGTAATATTTTACTACACTCCCGGCGCGTCGGCCCCTCCTTCTCGGTGGGAACGTTATATACGTCTATAATGCTATATATAATAGCCTAAGGCAACCTAGCATGTCGAGCGTAATATTTTACAACATTCCTGGCTCGTCGGCCCCTACTTCTCGGTGGGAACGTTATATACGTCTATAACGCTATATATAATAGCCTAAGGCAACCTAGCATGTCGAGCGTAATATTTTACAACATTCCTGTCTCGTCGGCCCCTACTTCTCGGTGGGAACATTATATACGTCTATAACGTTATATATCTTAACCTAAGGGAACAAAACATCTCGGATGTAATATTTTACTACATTCCCGGCGCGTCGGCCCCTCCTTCTCGGTGGGAACGTTATATACGTCTATAACGCTATATATAATAGCCTAAGGCAACCTAGCATGTCGAGCGTAATATTTTACAACATTCCTGTCTCGTCGGCCCCTACTTCTCGGTGGGAACATTATATACGTCTAGAACGTTATATATCTTAACCTAAGGGAACAAAACATCTCGGATGTAATATTTTACTACATTCCTGGCACGTCGGCCCCTACTTCTCGGTGGGAATATTATATACGTCTATAACGCTAAATATCCTAGCCTAAGGCAACCTAGCATGTCGGGTGTAATATTTTACTACATTCCTGGCACGTCGGCCCGTACCTATCGGCGGGAACATTATATAAGTCAATAACGTTATATATCCTAGCCTAAGGCAACGTAACATCTCGGATGAAATAGTTTACTATATTCCTGTCTCGCCGTCCCCTACTTCTCGGTGCGAACATTATATACGTCTATAACGCTATATATCCTAGCCTAAGGCAACCTAGCATCTCGGATGTAATATTTTACAACATTCCTGGCACGTCGGCCCCCACTTTTCGGTGGGAACATTATATACGTCTATAGCGTTATATATCCTAACCTAAGGCAACCTAACATCTCGGATGCAATATTTTACTACATTCCTCGCACGTCGACCCCTACTTCTCTGTGGGAACGTTATTTACGTCTATAACGCTACATATCCTAGCTTAAGCCAACCTAACATGTCGAATGTAATATTTTACAACATTCCTGGCGCGTCGGCACCTACTTCTCGGTGGCAACATTATATACGTCTGTAACGCTATATATCCTAGTCTAAGGCAACCTAACATGTCGAATGTAATATTTTACATCATTCCTGGCGCGTCGGCACCTACTTCTCGGTGGAAACAATATATAAGTCAATAATGTTATATATCCTAACCTAGGGCAACCTAACATCTCGGATGCAATATTTTACTACATTCCTCGCACGTCGGTCCCTACTTCTCGGTGGCAACATTATATACATCTATAACGCTACATATCCTAGCTTTAGGCACCCTAACATGTCGAATGTAATATTTGACAACATTGCTGGCGTGTCGGCCCGTACTGCTCGGTGGGAATATCATATACGTCTATAACGTTATATATCCTAGCCTAAGGCAATCCTAACATGTCGAATGTAATATTTTACAACATTCCTGTCTCGTCGGCGCCTAGTTCTCGGTCGGAACATTATATAAGTCATTAACGTTATATATCCTAACCTAAGGCAACCTATCATCTCGGATGCAATATTTTACTACATTCCGCGCACGTTGTCACCTACTTCTCGGTGGGAACGTTATTTACGTCCATAACGCTACATATCCTAGCTTAAGGCAATCTAACATGTCGAATGTAATAGTTTACAACATTCCTGGCGCGTCGGCGCCTACTTCTCGGTGGAAACATTATATAAGTCAATAACGTTATATATCCTTACCTAAGGCAACCTAACATCTCGGATGCAATATTTTACTACATTCCTCGCACGTCGACCCCTACTTCTCGGTGGGAACGTTATTTACGTCTATAACGCTACATATCCTAGCTTAAGGCGACCTAACATGTCGAATGTAATATTTTACAACATTCCTGGCGCGTCGGCGCCTACTTCTCGGTGGCAACATTATATACGTCTATAACGCTATATATTCTAGTCTAAGGCAACCTAACATGTCGAATGTAATATTGTACAACATTCCTGGCTCGTCGGCACCTACTTCTCGGTGGGAACAGTATTTACATCTATAACGTTATATATCCTAGCCTAAGGCGACCTAACATCTCTAATGTAATATTTTACTACATTCCTGGCGCGCCGGCCCCTACTTCTCGGTGGGAACATTATATACGTCTATATCGCTATATATCCTAGCCTAAGGCATCCTGACATGTCGAGCCTACTATTTTACAACATTCCTGGCTCGTCGGCCCCTACTTCTCGGTGGGAACATTATATACGTCTATAACGTTATATATCCTAACCTAAGGGTACCTAAAATCTCGGATGTAATATTTGACGACATTGCTGGCGTGTCGGCCCGTACTTCTCGGTGGGAATATCATATACGTCTATAACGTTATATATCCTAGACTAAGGCAATCCTAACATGTCGAATGTAATATTTTACAACATTCCTGTGCCCGTCGGCGCCTACTTCTCGGTGGGAACATTATATAAGTCAATAACGTTATATATCCTAACCTAAGGCAACCTAACATCTCGGATGCAATATTTTACTACATTCCGCGCACGTTGTCACCTACTTCTCGGTGGGAACGTTATTTACGTCTATAACGCTACATATCCTAGGTTAAGGCAATCTAACATGTCGAACGTAATATTTTACAACATTCCCGGCACTTCGGCCCCTACTTCTCGGTGGGAACATTATATACGTCTATAACGCTATATATCCTAGCCTAAGGCAACCTAACATGTCGAATGTAATATTTTACAACATTCCCGGCACTTAGGCCCCTACATTTCGGTGGGAACAGTATATATGTTTATAACGTTATATATCCTAACGTAAGGCATCCTAACACCTCGGATGTAATGTTTTACAACATTCCTCGCGCGTCGGCCCCAATTTCTCGGTGGGAACATTATATACGTCAATAACGTAACATATCCTAGCCTAAGGGAACCTAACATGTCGAACGTAATATTTTACAACATTCCCGGCACTTCGGCCCCTACTTCTCGGTGGGAACATTATATACGTCTATAACGCTATATATCCTAGCTTAAGGCAACCTAACATGTGGAATGTAATATTTTACAACATTCCTGGCGCGTCGGCACCTACTTCTCGGTGGGAATAGTATATACGTCTATATCGTTATATATCCTAGCCTAAGGCAACCTAACATCTCGGATGTAATATTTGACAACATTCCTGGCGTGTCGGTCCGTACTTATCGGTGGGAATATCATATACGTCTATAACGTTATATATCCTAGCCTAAGGCAACCTAAAATGTCGAGCGTAATATTTTACAGCATTCCTGGCTCGTCGGCACCAACATCTCGGTGGGAACAGTTTATACGTCTATAACGTTGTACATCCTAGCCTAAGGCAATCCTAACATGTCGAATGTAATATTTTACAACATTCCTGGCGCGTCGGCGCCTACTTCTCGGTGGAAACATTATATAAGTCAATAACGTTATATATCCTGACCTAAGGCAACCTAACATCTCGGATGCAATATTTTACTACATTCCTCGCACGTCGACCCCTACTTCTCGGTGGGAACGTTATTTACGTCTATAACGCTACGTATCCTAGCTTAAGGCGACCTAACATGTCGAATGTAATATTTTACAACATTCCTGGCGCGTCGGCACCAACTTCTCGTTGGGAACATTATATAAGTCAATAACGTTATATATCCTAACCTAAGGCAACCTAACATCTCGGATGCAATATTTTACTACATTCCGCGCACGTCGGCCCCTACTTCTCGGTGGGAACATTATATACATCTATAACGCTACATATCCTAGCTTAAGGCAACCTAACATGTCGACTGTAATATTTTACAACATTCCTGGCGCGTCGGCACCTACTTCTCGGTGGCAACATTATATACGTCTATAACGCTATATATCCTAGTCTAAGGCAACCTAACATGTCGAATGTAATATTTTACCACATTCCTGGCTGGTTGGCCCCTACTTCACGGTGGGAACATTATATACGTCTATAACGCTATATATCCTAGCCTAAGGCAACCTAACATGTCGAATGTAATATTTTACAGCATTCCTCGCGCGCCGGCCCCTACTTCTCGGTGGGAACATTATATAAGTCAATAACGTTATATATCCTAACATAAGGCAACCTAACATCTCGGATGTAATATTTAACTACATTCCTGGCACGTCGGCACCTACTTCTCGGTGGGTACATTATATACGTCTATAACGCTATATATCCTAACCTAAGGGAACATAACATCTCGGATGTAACATTTGACAACATTCCTGGCGTGTCGGCCCGTACCCCTCGGTGGGAATATCATATACGTCAATAACGTTATATATCCTATCCTAAGGCAATCCTAACATGTCGAATGCAATATTTTACATCATTCCTGGCGCGTCGGCTCCTACATCTCGGTGGGAACATTATATGCGTCTATAACGATATATATCTTAACCTAAGGGAACCTAACATCTCGGATGTAATATTTTACTACATTCCTGGCACGTCGGCCCCTACATCTCGGTGGGAATATTATATACATCTATAACGCTATATATCCTAGCCTAAGGCAACCTAACATTTCGAATGTAATATTTTACAGCATTCCTGGCGCGTCGGCACCTACTTCTCGGTGGGAACAGTATATACGTCTATGACGTTATATATCCTAACCTAAGGCATCCTAACATGTCGAATGTAATGTTTTACGACATTACCGGCGCTTCGGTCCCTAATTCTCTGTGGTAACATTATATACGTAAATAACGTTATATATCCTAGCCTAATTCAATCTAACATCTCGGATGTAATATTTTACTACACTCCCGGCGCGTCGGCCCCTCCTTCTCGGTGGGAACGTTATATACGTCTATAACGCTATATATAATAGCCTAAGGCAACCTAGCATGTCGAGCGTAATATTTTACAACATTCCTGGCTCGTCGGCCCCTACTTCTCGGTGGGAACATTATATACGTCTATAACGTTATATATCTTAACCTAGGGGAACCAAACATCTCGGATGTAATATTTTACAGCATTCCTGGCGCGTCGGCCCCTACATCTCGGTGGGAACATAATATACGTCTATAACGCTATATATCCTGCCCTAAGGCAACCTAACATCTCGGATGTAATATTTGACAACATTCCTGGCGCGTCGGCACCTACTTCTCGGTGGGAACAGTATATACGTCTATGACGTTATATATCCTAACCTAAGGCATCCTAACATGTCGAATGTAATGTTTTACGACATTACCGGCGCTTCGGTCCCTAATTCTCTGTGGTAACATTATATACGTAAATAACGTTGTATATCCTAGCCTAATTCAATCTAACATCTCGGATGTAATATTTTACTACACTCCCGGCGCGTCGGCCCCTCCTTCTCGGTGGGAACGTTATATACGTCTATAACGCTATATATAATAGCCTAAGGCAACCTAGCATGTCGAGCGTAATATTTTACAACATTCCTGGCTCGTCGGCCCCTACTTCTCGGTGGGAACATTATATACGTCTATAACGTTATATATCTTAACCTAAGGGAACCAAACATCTCGGATGTAATATTTTACAGCATTCCTGGCGCGTCGGCCCCTACATCTCGGTGGGAACATAATATACGTCTATAACGCTATATATCCTGCCCTAAGGCAACCTAACATCTCGGATGTAATATTTGACAACATTCCTGGCGCGTCGGCACCTACTTCTCGGTGGCAACATTATATACGTCTATAACGCTATATATCCTAGTCTAAGGCAACCTAACATGTCGAATGTAATATTTTACAACATTCCTGGCGCGTCGGCACCTACTTCTCGGTGGGAACATTATACAAGTCAATAACGTTATATATCCTAACCTAAGGCAACCTAACATCTCGGGTGTAATATTTTACTACATGTCTGTCGTGTCGGCACCTACTTCTCGGTGGGAACGTTATATACGTCTATAACGCTATATATGCTACCTTAAGGCAACCTAACATGTCGAATGTAATATTTTACCACATTCCTTGCTGGTTGGCCCCTACTTCACGGTGGGAACATTATATACGTCTATAACGCTATATATCCTAGCCTAAGGCAACCTAAAGTGTCGAATGTAATATTTTACAACTTTCCTGGCGCGTCGGCACCTACTTCTCGGTGGGAACAGTATTTACATCTATAACGTTATATATCCTAGCCTAAGGCGACCTAACATCTCTAATGTAATATTTTACTACATTCCTGGCGCGCCGGCCCCTACTTCTCGGTGGGAACATTATATACGTCTATATCGCTATATATCCTAGCCTAAGGCATCCTAACATGTCGAGCCTACTATTTTACAACATTCCTGGCTCGTCGGCCCCTACTTCTCGGTGGGAACATTATATACGTCTATAACGTTATATATCCTAACCTAAGGGTACCTAAAATCTCGGATGTAATATTTGACGACATTGCTGGCGTGTCGGCCCGTACTTCTCGGTGGGAATATCATATACGTCTATAACGTTATATATCCTAGACTAAGGCAATCCTAACATGTCGAATGTAATATTTGACAACATTGCTGGCGTGTCGGCCCGTACTTCTCGGTGGGAATATCATATACGTCTATAACGTTATATATCCTAGAATAAGGCAATCCTAACATGTCGAATGTAATATTTTACAACATTCCTGTCTCGTCGGCGCCTACTTCTCGGTGGGAACATTATATAAGTCAATAACGTTATATATCCTAACCTAAGGCAACCTAACCTCTCGGATGCAATATTTTACTACACTCCGCGCACGTTGTCACCTACTTCTTGGTGGGAACGTTATTTACGTCTATAACGTTACATATCCTAGCCTAAGGCAACCTAACATGTCGAACGTAATATTTTACAACATTCTCGGCACTTCGGCCCCTACTTCTCGGTGGGAACATTATATACGTCTATAACGCTATATATCCTAGCCTAAGGCAACCTAACAATGTCGGTTGTAATATTTTACAACATTCCCGGACCTTCGGCCCCTACTTCTCGGTGGGAACGTTATATACGTCTATAACGCTGTATATCCTAGCTTAAGGCAGCCTAACATGTCGAATGTAATATTTTACAACATTCCGGCGCGTCGGCAACTACTTCTCGATGGGAACAGGAGATACGTCTATAACGTTATATATCCTAACGTAAGGCACCCTAACACCACGGATGTAATGTTATAGAACATTCCTCGCGTGTCGGCCCCTATTTCTCGGTGGGAACATTATATACGTCTATAACGCTATATATCCTAGCCTAAGGCAACCTGACATGTGGAGTGTAATATTTTGCAACATTCCTGGCGCGTCGGCAACTTCTTTTCGGTGGGAACAGTATATACGTCTATAACGCTATATATCCTAGCCTAAGGCAACGTAACATGTCGAGCGTAATATTTTACTACATTCCTAGCACGTCGGCCGCTACTTCTCGGTGGAAACGTTATATACGTCTATAACGCTATATATCCTAGTCTAAGGCAACCTAACATGTCGAATGTAATATTTTACAACATTCCTGGCGCGTCGGCGCCTACTTCTCGGTGGAAACATTATATAAGTCAATAACGTTATATATCCTAACCTAAGGCAACCTAACATCTCGGATGCAATATTTCTCTACATTCCTCGCACGTCGACCCCTACTTCTCGGTGGGAACGTTATTTACGTCTATAACGCTACATATTCTAGCTTAAGGCGACCTAACATGTCGAATCTAATATTTTACAACATTCCTGGCGCGTCGGCACCAACTTCTCGTTGGGAACAGTTTATACGTCTATAACATTATATATCCTAGCCTAAGGCAATCCTAACATGTCGATTGTAATATTTTACAACATTCCTGGGCGTCGGCACCTATTTCCCGGTGGGAACAGTATTTACATCTATAACGTTATATATCCTAGCCTAAGGCGACCAAACATCTCTAATGTAATATTTTACTACATTCCTCGCCCGCCGGTCCCTACTTCTCGGTGGGAACATTATATACGTCTATATCGGTATATATCCTAGCCTAAGGTATCCTAACATGTCGAGCCTACTATTTTACAACATTCCTGGCTCGTCGGCCCCTACTTCTCGGTGGGAACATTATATACGTCTATAACGTTATACATCCCAACCTAAGGGTACCTAACATCTCGGATGCAATATTTTACTACATTCCGCGCACTTCGGCCCCTACTTCTTGGTGGGAACATTATATACATCTATAACGCTACACATCCTAGCTTAAGGCAACCTAACATGTCGAATGTAATATTTGACAACATTGCTGGCGTGTCGGCCCGTACTTCTCGGTGGGAATATCATATACGTCTATAACGTTATATATCCTAGAATAAGGCAATGCTAACATGTCGAATGTAATATTTTACAACATTCCTGGCTGGTTGGCCCCTACTTCACGGTGGGAACATTATATACGTCTATAACGTTATATATCCTTGCCTAAGGCAATCCTAACATGTCGAATGTAATATTTTACAAGATTCCTGTCTCGTCGGCGCCTACTTCTCGGTGGGAACATTATTAAAGTCAATAACGTTATATATCCTAACCTAAGGCAACCTAACATCTCGGATGCAATATTTTACTACATTCCGCGCACGTTGTCACCTACTTCTTGGTGGGAACGTTATTTACGTCTATAACGCTACATATCCTAGCTTAAGGCAATCTAACATGTCGAATGTACTATTTTACAACATTCCTGGCGCGTCGGCACCTACTTCTCGGTGGGAATAGTATATACGTTTATAACGTTATATATCCTAACGTAAGGCATCCTAACACCTCGGATGTAATGTTTTACAACATTCCTCGCGCGTCGGCCCCAATTTCTCGGTGGGAACATTATATACGTCTATAACGTTACATATCCTAGCCTAAGGGAACCTAACATGTCGAACGCAATATTTTACAACATTCCCGGCACTTCGGCCCCTACTTCTCGGTGGGAACATTATATACGTCTATAACGTTATATATCCTAACCTAAGGGCACCTAACATCTCGGATGTAATATTTGACAACATTGCTGGCGTGTCGGCCCGTACTTCTCGGTGGGAATATCATATACGTCAATAACGTTATATATCCTAGACTAAGGCAATCCTAACATGTCGAATGTAATATTTTACAACATTCCTGGCTCGTCGACTCCTACTTCTCGGTGGGAACATTATATACGTCTTTAACGTTACATATCCTAGCCTAAGGCAACCTAACATGTCGAATGTAATATTTTACAACATTCCCGGAACTTCGGCCCCTACTTCTCGGTGGGAACAGCATATACGTCTATATCGTTATATATCCTAGCCTAAGGCAACCTAACATCTCGGATGTAATATTTTACTACATTCCTGGCGCGCCGGCCCCTACTTCTCGGTGGGAACATTATATACGTCTATAACGCTATATATCCTAGCCTAAGGCAACCTAACATGTCGAATGTAATATAGTACTACATTCCCGCCACTTCGGCCCCTACTTCTCGGTGGGAACATTATATACGTCTATAACGCTATATATCCTAGCTTAAGGCAACCTAACATGTGGAATGTAATATTTTACAACATTCCTGGCGCGTCGGCCCCTACTTCTCGGTAGGAACATTATATACGTCTATAACGCTATATATCCTAGCCTAAGGCAACCTAACATGTCGAATGAAATATTTTACAACATTCCCGGCACTTCGGCAACTACTTCTCGGTGGGAACAGTATATACGTCTATAACGTTACATATCCTAGCCTAAGGCAACCTAACATGTCGAATGTAATATTTTACAACATTCCTGGAACTTCGGCCCCTACTTCTCGGTGGGAACGTTATATACGTCTATAACGCTGTATATCCTACGTTAAGGCAGCCTAACATGTCGAATGTAATATTTTACAACATTCCAGGCGCGTCGGCAACTACTTCTCGATGGGAACAGTAGATACGTCTATAACGTTATATATCCTAACGTAAGGCACCCTAACACCTCGGATGTAATGTTTTATAACATTCCTCGCGTGTCGGCTCCTATTTCTCGGTGGGAACATTATGTACGTTTATAACGCTATATATCCTAGCATAAGGCAACCTAACATGTCGAGTCTAATATTTTACAACATTCCTGGCGCGTCGGCAACTACTTCTCGGTGGGAACAGTATATACGTCTATAACGTTATATATCCTAACCTAAGGCAACCTAACACCTCGGATGTAATGTTTTACAACATTCCTCGCGTGTCGGCCCCAATTTCTCGGTGGGAACATTATATACGTCTATAACGCTATATATCCTAGCCTAAGGCAACCTAACATGTCGAGTCTAATATTTTACAACATTCCTGGCGCGTCGGCAACTACTTCTCGGTGGGAACAGTATATACGTCTATAACGTTATATATCCTAACCTAAGGCAACCTAACACCTCGGATGTAATGTTTTACAACATTCCTCGCGTGTCGGCCCCAATTTCTCGGTGGGAACATTATATACGTCTATAACGCTATATATCCTAGCCTAAGGCAACCTAACATGTCGAATGTAATATTTTACAGCATTCCTCGCGCGCCGGCACCTACTTCTCGGTGGGAACATTATATAAGTCAATAACGTTATATATCCTAACATAAGGCAACCTAATATCTCGGATGTAATATTTAACTACATTCCTGGCACGTCGGCCCCTACTTCTCGGTGGGTACATTATATACGTCTATAACGCTATATATCCTAACCTAAGGGAACATAACATCTCGGATGTAACATTTGACAACATTCCTGGCGTGTCGGCCCGTACTCCTCGGTGGGAATATCATATACGTCAATAACGTTATATATCCTATCCTAAGGCAATCCTAACATGTCGAATGCAATATTTTACATCATTCCTGGCGCGTCGGCTCCTACATCTCGGTGGGAATATTATATACATCTATAACGCTATATATCCTAGCCTAAGGCAACCTAACATTTCGAATGTAATATTTTACAACATTCCTGGCGCGTCGGCACCTACTTCTCGGTGGGAACAGTATATACGTCTATGACGTTATATATCCTAACCTAAGGCATCCTAACATGTCGAATGTAATGTTTTACGACTTTACCGGCGCTTCGGTCCCTAATTCTCTGTGGTAACATTATATACGTAAATAACGTTATATATCCTAGCCTAATTCAATCTAACATCTCGGATGTAATATTTTACTACACTCCCGGCGCGTCGGCCCCTCCTTCTCGGTGGGAACGTTATATACGTCTATAACGTTATATATCTTAACCTAAGGGAACCAAACATCTCGGATGTAATATTTTACAGCATTCCTGGCGCGTCGGCCCCTACATCTCGGTGGGAACATAATATACGTCTATAACGCTATATATCCTGCCCTAAGGCAACCTAACATCTCGGATGTAATATTTGACAACATTCCTGGCGCGTCGGCACCTACTTCTCGGTGGCAACATTATATACGTCTATAACGCTATATATCCTAGTCTAAGGCAACCTAACATGTCGAATGTAATTTTTTACAACATTCCTGGCGCGTCGGCACCTACTTCTCGGTGGGAACATTATACAAGTCAATAACGTTATATATCCTAACCTAAGGCAACCTAACATCTCGGGTGTAATATTTTACTACATGTCTGTCGTGTCGGCACCTACTTCTCGGTGGGAACGTTATATACGTCTATAACGCTATATATGCTACCTTAAGGCAACCTAACATGTCGAATGTAATATTTTACCACATTCCTTGCTGGTTGGCAACTACTTCACGGTGGGAACATTATATACGTCTATAACGCTATATATCCTAGCCTAAGGCAACCTAAAGTGTCGAATGTAATATTTTACAACATTCCGGCGCGTCGGCAACTACTTCTCGATGGGAACAGGAGATACGTCTATAACGTTATATATCCTAACGTAAGGCACCCTAACACCACGGATGTAATGTTATAGAACATTCCTCGCGTGTCGGCCCCTATTTCTCGGTGGGAACATTATATACGTCTATAACGCTATATATCCTAGCCTAAGGCAACCTAACATGTGGAGTGTAATATTTTGCAACATTCCTGGCGCGTCGGCAACTTCTTCTCGGTGGGAACAGTATATACGTCTATAACGCTATATATCCTAGCCTAAGGCAACGTAACATGTCGAGCGTAATATTTTACTACATTCCTAGCACGTCGGCCGCTACTTCTCGGTGGAAACGTTATATACGTCTATAACGCTATATATCCTAGTCTAAGGCAACCTAACATGTCGAATGTAATATTTTACAACATTCCTGGCGCGTCGGCACCTACTTCTCGGTGGGAACATTATACAAGTCAATAACGTTATATATCCTAACCTAAGGCAACCTAACATCTCGGGTGTAATATTTTACTACATATCTGTCGTGTCGGCACCTACTTCTCGGTGGGAACGTTATATACGTCTATAAAGCTATATATGCTACCTTAAGGCAACCTAACATGTCGAATGTAATATTTTACCACATTCCTTGCTGGTTGGCCCCTACTTCACGTTGGGGACATTATATACGTCTATAACGCTATATATCCTAGCCTAAGGCAACCTAAAGTGTCGAATGTAATATTTTACAACATTCCTGGCGCGTCGGCACCAACATCTCGGTGAGAACAGTTTATACGTCTATAACGCTGTATATAATAGCCTAAGGCAGTCCTAACATGTCGAATGTAATATTTTACAACATTCCTGGCGCGTCGGCGCCTACTTCTCGGTGGGAACATTATATACGTCTATAACGCTATATATCCTAGCTTAAGGCAACCTAACATGTGGAATGTAATATTTTACAACATTCCTGGCGCGTCGGCACCTACTTCTCGGTGGGAATAGTATATACGTCTATATCGTTATATATCCTAGCCTAAGGCAACCTAACATCTCGGATGTAATATTTTACTACATTCCTCGCGCGCCGGCCCATACTTCTCGGTGGGAACATTATATACGTCTATAACGCTATATATCCTAGCCTAAGGCAACCTAAAATGTCGAGCGTAATATTTTACAGCATTCCTGGCTCGTCGGCCCCTACTTCTCGGTGGGAACAGCATATACGTCTATATCGTTATATATCCTAGCCTGAGGCAACCTAACATCTCGGATGTAATATTTTACTACATTCCTGGCGCGTCGGCTCCTACTTCTCGGTAGGAACATTATTTACGTCCATAACGCTATATATCCTAGCCTAAGGCAACCTAACTTGTCGAATGAAATATTTTACAACATTCCTTTCGCGTCGGCAACTACTTCTCGGCGGGAACAGTATATACCTCTATAACGCTATATATCCTAGCCTAAGGCAACCTAAAGTGTCGAATGTAATATTTTACAACATTCCGGCGCGTCGGCAACTACTTCTCGATGGGAACAGGAGATACGTCTATAACGTTATATATCCTAACGTAAGGCACCCTAACACCACGGATGTAATGTTATAGAACATTCCTCGCGTGTCGGCCCCTATTTCTCGGTGGGAACATTATATACGTCTATAACGCTATATATCCTAGCCTAAGGCAACCTAACATGTGGAGTGTAATATTTTGCAACATTCCTGGCGCGTCGGCAACTTCTTCTCGGTGGGAACAGTATATACGTCTATAACGCTATATATCCTAGCCTAAGGCAACGTAACATGTCGAGCGTAATATTTTACTACATTCCTAGCACGTCGGCCGCTACTTCTCGGTGGAAACGTTATATACGTCTATAACGCTATATATCCTAGTCTAAGGCAACCTAACATGTCGAATGTAATATTTTACAACATTCCTGGCGCGTCGGCACCTACTTCTCGGTGGGAACATTATACAAGTCAATAACGTTATATATCCTAACCTAAGGCAACCTAACATCTCGGGTGTAATATTTTACTACATATCTGTCGTGTCGGCACCTACTTCTCGGTGGGAACGTTATATACGTCTATAAAGCTATATATGCTACCTTAAGGCAACCTAACATGTCGAATGTAATATTTTACCACATTCCTTGCTGGTTGGCCCCTACTTCACGTTGGGGACATTATATACGTCTATAACGCTATATATCCTAGCCTAAGGCAACCTAAAGTGTCGAATGTAATATTTTACAACATTCCTGGCGCGTCGGCACCAACATCTCGGTGAGAACAGTTTATACGTCTATAACGCTGTATATAATAGCCTAAGGCAGTCCTAACATGTCGAATGTAATATTTTACAACATTCCTGGCGCGTCGGCGCCTACTTCTCGGTGGGAACATTATATACGTCTATAACGCTATATATCCTAGCTTAAGGCAACCTAACATGTGGAATGTAATATTTTACAACATTCCTGGCGCGTCGGCACCTACTTCTCGGTGGGAATAGTATATACGTCTATATCGTTATATATCCTAGCCTAAGGCAACCTAACATCTCGGATGTAATATTTTACTACATTCCTCGCGCGCCGGCCCATACTTCTCGGTGGGAACATTATATACGTCTATAACGCTATATATCCTAGCCTAAGGCAACCTAAAATGTCGAGCGTAATATTTTACAGCATTCCTGGCTCGTCGGCCCCTACTTCTCGGTGGGAACAGCATATACGTCTATATCGTTATATATCCTAGCCTGAGGCAACCTAACATCTCGGATGTAATATTTTACTACATTCCTGGCGCGTCGGCTCCTACTTCTCGGTAGGAACATTATTTACGTCCATAACGCTATATATCCTAGCCTAAGGCAACCTAACTTGTCGAATGAAATATTTTACAACATTCCTTTCGCGTCGGCAACTACTTCTCGGCGGGAACAGTATATACCTCTATAACGCTATATATCCTAGGCTAAGGCAACCTAATATCTCGGATGTAATATTTGACAACATTCCTGGCGTGTCGGTCCGTACTTATCGGTGGGAATATCATATACGTCTATAACGTTATATATCCTAGCCTAGGGCAATCCTAACATGTCGAATGTAACATTTTACAACATTCCTGGCTCGTCGGCCCCTACTTCTCGGTGGGAACATTATATACGTCTTTAACGTTACATATCCTAGCCTAAGGCAACCTAACATGTCGAATATAATATTTTACAACATTCCCGGAACTTCGGCCCCTACTTCTCGGTGGGAACATTATATACCTCTATAACGCTATATATCCTAGGCTAAGGCAACCTAATATCTCGGATGTAATATTTGACAACATTCCTGGCGTGTCGGTCCGTACTTATCGGTGAGAATATCATATACGTCTATAACGTTATATATCCTAGCCTAGGGCAATCCTAGCATGTCGAATGTAATATTTTACAACATTCCTGGCTCGTCGACTCCTACTTCTCGGTGGGAACATTATATACGTCTATAACGCTATATATCCTAGCTTAAGGCAACCTAACATGTGGAATGTAATATTTTACAACATTCCTGGCGCGTCGGCCCCTACTTCTCGGTGGGAACAGTATATACGTCTATAACGTTATATATCCTAACCTAAGGCAACCTAACACCTCGGATGTAATGTTTTACAACATTCCTCGCGTGTCGGCCCCAATTTCACGGTGGGAACATTATATAAGTCAATAACGTTATATATCCTAGCCTAAGGCAACGTAACATCTCGGATGTAATAGTTTACTATATTCCTGGCGCGCCGTCCCCTACTTCTCGGTGCGAACATTATATACGTCTATAACGCTATATATCCTAGCCTAAGGCAACCTAGCATGTCGACCGTAACATTTGCAACATTCCTGGCTCGTCGGCCCCTACTTCTGGGTGGGAACATTATATACGTCTATAACGTTATATATCCTACCGTAAGGCAACCTAGCATGTCGAGCGTAATATTTGCAACATTCCTGGCTCGTCGGCCCCTACTTCTGGGTGGGAACATTATATACGTCTATAACGTTATATATCCTACCGTAAGGCAACCTAACATGTCGAATGTAATGTTTTACAACATTCCTGTCTCGTCGGCCCCTACTTCTCGTTGGGAACTTTATATAAGTCTATAACGTTATATATCCTAACCTAAGGGAACATAACATCTCGGATGTAACATTTGACAACATTCCTGGCGTGTCGGCCCGTACTCCTCGGTGGGAATATCATATACGTCAATAGCGTTATATATCCTATCCCAAGGCAATCCTAACATGTCGAATGTAATATTTTACAGCATTCCCGGCGCGTCGGCCCCTCCTTCTCGGTGGGAACGTTATATACGTCTATAACGCTATATATAATAGCCTAAGGCAACCTAGCATCTCGGGTGTAATATTTTACTACATTCCTGGCACGTCGGCCCGTACCTATCGGCGGGAACATTATATAAGTCAATAACGTTATATATCCTAGCCTAAGGCAACGTAACATCTCGGATGAAATAGTTTACTATATTCCTGTCTCGCCGTCCCCTACTTCTCGGTGCGAACATTATATACGTCTATAACGCTATATATCCCAGCCTAAGGCAACCTAGCATCTCGGACGTAATATTTTACAACATTCCTGGCACGTCGGCCCCCACTTTTCGGTGGGAACATTATATACGTCTATAGCGTTATATATCCTAACCTAAGGCAACCTAACATCTCGGATGCAATATTTTACTACATTCCTCGCACGTCGACCCCTACTTCCCTGTGGGAACGTTATTTACGTCTATAACGCTACATATCCTAGCTTAAGGCAACCTAACACCACGGATGTAATGTTATAGAACATTCCTCGCGTGTCGGCCCCTATTTCTCGGTGGGAACATTATATACGTCTATATCGGTATATATCCTAGCCTAAGGTATCCTAACATGTCGAGCCTACTATTTTACAACATTCCTGGCTTGTCGGCCCCTACTTCTCGGTGGGAACATTATATACGTCTATAACGTTATACATCCCAACCTAAGGGTACCTAACATCTCGGATGCAATATTTTACTACATTCCGCGCACGTCGGCCCCTACTTCTTGGTGGGAACATTATATACATCTATAACGCTACACATCCTAGCTTAAGGCAACCTAACATGTCGAATGTAATATTTGACAACATTGCTGGCGTGTCGGCCCGTACTTCTCGGTGGGAATATCATATACGTCTATAACGTTATATATCCTAGAATAAGGCAATCCTAACATGTCGAATGTAATATTTTACAACATTCCTGACTCGTCGGCGCCTACTTCTCGGTGGGAACATTATATAAGTCAATAACGTTATATATCCTAACCTAAGGCAACCTAACCTCTCGGATGCAATATTTTACTACACTCCGCGCACGTTGTCACCTACTTCTTGGTGGGAACGTTATTTACGTCTATAACGTTACATATCCTAGCCTAAGGCAACCTAACATGTCGAACGTAATATTTTACAACATTCTCGGCACTTCGGCCCCTACTTCTCGGTGGGAACATTATATACGTCTATAACGCTATATATCCTAGCCTAAGGCAACCTAACATGTCGAATGTAATATTTTACAACATTCCCGGACATTCGGCCCCTACTTCTCGGTGGGAACGTTATATACGTCTATAACGCTGTATATCCTAGCTTAAGGCAGCCTAACATGTCGAATGTAATATTTTACAACATTCCGGCGCGTCGGCAACTACTTCTCGATGGGAACAGGAGATACGTCTATAACGTTATATATCCTAACGTAAGGCACCCTAACACCACGGATGTAATGTTATAGAACATTCCTCGCGTGTCGGCCCCTATTTCTCGGTGGGAACATTATATACGTCTATAACGCTATATATCCTAGCCTAAGGCAACCTAACATGTGGAGTGTAATATTTTGCAACATTCCTGGCGCGTCGGCAACTTCTTCTCGGTGGGAACAGTATATACGTCTATAACGCTATATATCCTAGCCTAAGGCAACGTAACATGTCGAGCGTAATATTTTACTACATTCCTAGCACGTCGGCCGCTACTTCTCGGTGGAAACGTTATATACGTCTATAACGCTATATATCCTAGTCTAAGGCAACCTAACATGTCGAATGTAATATTTTACAACATTCCTGGCGCGTCGGCACCTACTTCTCGGTGGGAACATTATACAAGTCAATAACGTTATATATCCTAACCTAAGGCAACCTAACATCTCGGGTGTAATATTTTACTACATATCTGTCGTGTCGGCACCTACTTCTCGGTGGGAACGTTATATACGTCTATAAAGCTATATATGCTACCTTAAGGCAACCTAACATGTCGAATGTAATATTTTACCACATTCCTTGCTGGTTGGCCCCTACTTCACGTTGGGGACATTATATACGTCTATAACGCTATATATCCTAGCCTAAGGCAACCTAAAGTGTCGAATGTAATATTTTACAACATTCCTGGCGCGTCGGCACCAACATCTCGGTGGGAACAGTTTATACGTCTATAACGCTGTATATCATAGCCTAAGGCAGTCCTAACATGTCGAATGTAATATTTTACAACATTCCTGGCGCGTCGGCGCCTACTTCTCGGTGGGAACATTATATACGTCTATAACGCTATATATCCTAGCTTAAGGCAACCTAACATGTGGAATGTAATATTTTACAACATTCCTGGCGCGTCGGCACCTACTTCTCGGTGGGAATAGTATATACGTCTATATCGTTATATATCCTAGCCTAAGGCAACCTAACATCTCGGATGTAATATTTTACTACATTCCTCGCGCGCCGGCCCATACTTCTCGGTGGGAACATTATATACGTCTATAACGCTATATATCCTAGCCTAAGGCAACCTAAAATGTCGAGCGTAATATTTTACAGCATTCCTGGCTCGTCGGCCCCTACTTCTCGGTGGGAACAGCATATACGTCTATATCGTTATATATCCTAGCCTGAGGCAACCTAACATCTCGGATGTAATATTTTACAACATTCCTGACTCGTCGGCGCCTACTTCTCGGTGGGAACATTATATAAGTCAATAACGTTATATATCCTAACCTAAGGCAACCTAACCTCTCGGATGCAATATTTTACTACACTCCGCGCACGTTGTCACCTACTTCTTGGTGGGAACGTTATTTACGTCTATAACGTTACATATCCTAGCCTAAGGCAACCTAACATGTCGAACGTAATATTTTACAACATTCTCGGCACTTCGGCCCCTACTTCTCGGTGGGAACATTATATACGTCTATAACGCTATATATCCTAGCCTAAGGCAACCTAACATGTCGAATGTAATATTTTACAACATTCCCGGACATTCGGCCCCTACTTCTCGGTGGGAACGTTATATACGTCTATAACGCTGTATATCCTAGCTTAAGGCAGCCTAACATGTCGAATGTAATATTTTACAACATTCCGGCGCGTCGGCAACTACTTCTCGATGGGAACAGGAGATACGTCTATAACGTTATATATCCTAACGTAAGGCACCCTAACACCACGGATGTAATGTTATAGAACATTCCTCGCGTGTCGGCCCCTATTTCTCGGTGGGAACATTATATACGTCTATAACGCTATATATCCTAGCCTAAGGCAACCTAACATGTGGAGTGTAATATTTTGCAACATTCCTGGCGCGTCGGCAACTTCTTCTCGGTGGGAACAGTATATACGTCTATAACGCTATATATCCTAGCCTAAGGCAACGTAACATGTCGAGCGTAATATTTTACTACATTCCTAGCACGTCGGCCGCTACTTCTCGGTGGAAACGTTATATACGTCTATAACGCTATATATCCTAGTCTAAGGCAACCTAACATGTCGAATGTAATATTTTACAACATTCCTGGCGCGTCGGCACCTACTTCTCGGTGGGAACATTATACAAGTCAATAACGTTATATATCCTAACCTAAGGCAACCTAACATCTCGGGTGTAATATTTTACTACATATCTGTCGTGTCGGCACCTACTTCTCGGTGGGAACGTTATATACGTCTATAAAGCTATATATGCTACCTTAAGGCAACCTAACATGTCGAATGTAATATTTTACCACATTCCTTGCTGGTTGGCCCCTACTTCACGTTGGGGACATTATATACGTCTATAACGCTATATATCCTAGCCTAAGGCAACCTAAAGTGTCGAATGTAATATTTTACAACATTCCTGGCGCGTCGGCACCAACATCTCGGTGGGAACAGTTTATACGTCTATAACGCTGTATATCATAGCCTAAGGCAGTCCTAACATGTCGAATGTAATATTTTACAACATTCCTGGCGCGTCGGCGCCTACTTCTCGGTGGGAACATTATATACGTCTATAACGCTATATATCCTAGCTTAAGGCAACCTAACATGTGGAATGTAATATTTTACAACATTCCTGGCGCGTCGGCACCTACTTCTCGGTGGGAATAGTATATACGTCTATATCGTTATATATCCTAGCCTAAGGCAACCTAACATCTCGGATGTAATATTTTACTACATTCCTCGCGCGCCGGCCCATACTTCTCGGTGGGAACATTATATACGTCTATAACGCTATATATCCTAGCCTAAGGCAACCTAAAATGTCGAGCGTAATATTTTACAGCGTTCCTGGCTCGTCGGCCCCTACTTCTCGGTGGGAACAGCATATACGTCTATATCGTTATATATCCTAGCCTGAGGCAACCTAACATCTCGGATGTAATATTTTACTACATTCCTGGCGCGTCGGCTCCTACTTCTCGGTAGGAACATTATTTACGTCCATAACGCTATATATCCTAGCCTAAGGCAACCTAACTTGTCGAATGAAATATTTTACAACATTCCTTTCGCGTCGGCAACTACTTCTCGGCGGGAACAGTATATACCTCTATAACGCTATATATCCTAGGCTAAGGCAACCTAATATCTCGGATGTAATATTTGACAACATTCCTGGCGTGTCGGTCCGTACTTATCGGTGGGAATATCATATACGTCTATAACGTTATATATCTTAGCCTAGGGCAATCCTAACATGTCGAATGTAACATTTTACAACATTCCTGGCTCGTCGGCCCCTACTTCTCGGTGGGAACATTATATACGTCTTTAACGTTACATATCCTAGCCTAAGGCAACCTAACATGTCGAATATAATATTTTACAACATTCCCGGAACTTCGGCCCCTACTTCTCGGT
Organism: Xylocopa violacea; assembly: GCA_963969225.1. Lineage (NCBI taxonomy): Eukaryota > Metazoa > Arthropoda > Insecta > Hymenoptera > Apidae > Xylocopa > Xylocopa violacea. Next base: position 47,801,261 of record CAXAJV010000001.1, read on the forward strand.
GGGAACATTATATACCTCTATAACGCTATATATCCTAGGCTAAGGCAACCTAATATCTCGGATGTAATATTTGACAACATTCCTGGCGTGTCGGTCCGTACTTATCGGTGAGAATATCATATACGTCTATAACGTTATATATCCTAGCCTAGGGCAATCCTAGCATGTCGAATGTAATATTTTACAACATTCCTGGCTCGTCGACTCCTACTTCTCGGTGGGAACATTATATACGTCTATAACGTTATATATCCTACCGTAAGGCAACCTAACATGTCGAATGTAATGTTTTACAACATTCCTGTCTCGTCGGCCCCTACTTCTCGTTGGGAACTTTATATAAGTCTATAACGTTATATATCCTAACCTAAGGGAACATAACATCTCGGATGTAACATTTGACAACATTCCTGGCGTGTCGGCCCGTACTCCTCGGTGGGAATATCATATACGTCAATAGCGTTATATATCCTATCCCAAGGCAATCCTAACATGTCGAATGTAATATTTTACAGCATTCCCGGCGCGTCGGCCCCTCCTTCTCGGTGGGAACGTTATATACGTCTATAACGCTATATATAATAGCCTAAGGCAACCTAGCATCTCGGGTGTAATATTTTACTACATTCCTGGCACGTCGGCCCGTACCTATCGGCGGGAACATTATATAAGTCAATAACGTTATATATCCTAGCCTAAGGCAACGTAACATCTCGGATGAAATAGTTTACTATATTCCTGTCTCGCCGTCCCCTACTTCTCGGTGCGAACATTATATACGTCTATAACGCTATATATCCCAGCCTAAGGCAACCTAGCATCTCGGACGTAATATTTTACAACATTCCTGGCACGTCGGCCCCCACTTTTCGGTGGGAACATTATATACGTCTATAGCGTTATATATCCTAACCTAAGGCAACCTAACATCTCGGATGCAATATTTTACTACATTCCTCGCACGTCGACCCCTACTTCTCTGTGGGAACGTTATTTACGTCTATAACGCTACATATCCTAGCTTAAGGCAACCTAACATGTCGAATGTAATATATTACAACATTCCTGTCTCGTCGGCGCCTACTTCTCGGTGGGAACATTATATAAGTCAAGAACGTTATATATCCTAACCTAAGGCAACCTAACAGGTCGAATGTAATATTTTACCACATTCCTGGCTCGTTGGCCCTTACTTCACGGTGGGAACATTATATACGTCCATAACGTTATATATCCTAACCTAAGGCAACCTAACATGTCGAATGTAATATTTTACAACATTCCTGGCGCGTCGGCACCTACTTCTCGGTGAGAACAGTATATACGTTTATAACGTTATATATCCTAACGTAAGCCATCCTAACACCTCGGATGTAATGTTTTACAACATTTCTGGCGCGTCGGCCCCTACTTCTCGGTGGGAACATTACATACGTCTATAACGCTATATATCCTAGGCTAAAGCAACTTAACATGTCGTATGTAATATTTTACAACATTCCTGGCTCCTCGGCCCCTACTTCTCGGTGCGAACATTATATACGTCTATAACGCTATATATCCTAGCCTAAGGCAACCTAGCATCTCGGATGTAATATTTTACAACATTCCTAGCACGTCGGCATCTACTTCTCGGTGGGAACAGTATATACGCTTATGACGTTATATATCCTAGCCTAAGGCAATCCTAACATGTCGATTGTAATATTTTACAACATTCCTGGCGCGTCGGCCCCAATTTCTCGGTGTAAACATTATATACGTCTATAACGCTATATATTCTAGCCTAAGGCAACCTTACATGTCGAGCGTAATATTTTGCAACATTCTTGGCTCGTCGGCCCCTACTTCTCGGTGTGAACATTATATAAGTCAATAGCGTTATATATCCTAACCTAAGGCAACCTAACATCTCCACCGTAATATTTTAGAACATTCCTGGCATGCAAGTACCTATTTCTCTGTGGTAACATTATGTACGTCTATAACGTTATACATCCTAACCTAAGGCAACCTAACATCTCGGATGCAATATTTGACTACATTCCTGGCACGTCGGACCCTACTTCTCGGTGGGAACATTATGTACGTCTATAACGCTATATATCCTAGCCTAAGGCAACCTAACATGTTGAATGTAATATTGTACAACATTCCTGGCGCGTCGGCACATACTTCTCGGTGGGAACAGTATATACGTCTATAACTTTATATATCCTAGCCTAAGGCAATCCGAACATGTCGAGCGTAATATTTTACTACATTCCTAGCACGTCGGCCGCTACTTCTCGGTGGAAACGTTATATACGTCTATAACGCTATATATCCTAGTCTAAGGCAACCTAACATGTCGAATGTAATATTTTACAACATTCCTGGCGCGTCGGCACCTACTTCTCGGTGGGAACATTATACAAGTCAATAACGTTATATATCCTAACCTAAGGCAACCTAACATCTCGGGTGTAATATTTTACTACATATCTGTCGTGTCGGCACCTACTTCTCGGTGGGAACGTTATATACGTCTATAAAGCTATATATGCTACCTTAAGGCAACCTAACATGTCGAATGTAATATTTTACCACATTCCTTGCTGGTTGGCCCCTACTTCACGTTGGGGACATTATATACGTCTATAACGCTATATATCCTAGCCTAAGGCAACCTAAAGTGTCGAATGTAATATTTTACAACATTCCTGGCGCGTCGGCACCAACATCTCGGTGGGAACAGTTTATACGTCTATAACGCTGTATATCATAGCCTAAGGCAGTCCTAACATGTCGAATGTAATATTTTACAACATTCCTGGCGCGTCGGCGCCTACTTCTCGGTGGGAACATTATATACGTCTATAACGCTATATATCCTAGCTTAAGGCAACCTAACATGTGGAATGTAATATTTTACAACATTCCTGGCGCGTCGGCACCTACTTCTCGGTGGGAATAGTATATACGTCTATATCGTTATATATCCTAGCCTAAGGCAACCTAACATCTCGGATGTAATATTTTACTACATTCCTCGCGCGCCGGCCCATACTTCTCGGTGGGAACATTATATACGTCTATAACGCTATATATCCTAGCCTAAGGCAACCTAAAATGTCGAGCGTAATATTTTACAGCGTTCCTGGCTCGTCGGCCCCTACTTCTCGGTGGGAACAGCATATACGTCTATATCGTTATATATCCTAGCCTGAGGCAACCTAACATCTCGGATGTAATATTTTACTACATTCCTGGCGCGTCGGCTCCTACTTCTCGGTAGGAACATTATTTACGTCCATAACGCTATATATCCTAGCCTAAGGCAACCTAACTTGTCGAATGAAATATTTTACAACATTCCTTTCGCGTCGGCAACTACTTCTCGGCGGGAACAGTATATACCTCTATAACGCTATATATCCTAGGCTAAGGCAACCTAATATCTCGGATGTAATATTTGACAACATTCCTGGCGTGTCGGTCCGTACTTATCGGTGGGAATATCATATACGTCTATAACGTTATATATCTTAGCCTAGGGCAATCCTAACATGTCGAATGTAACATTTTACAACATTCCTGGCTCGTCGGCCCCTACTTCTCGGTGGGAACATTATATACGTCTTTAACGTTACATATCCTAGCCTAAGGCAACCTAACATGTCGAATATAATATTTTACAACATTCCCGGAACTTCGGCCCCTACTTCTCGGTGGGAACATTATATACCTCTATAACGCTATATATCCTAGGCTAAGGCAACCTAATATCTCGGATGTAATATTTGACAACATTCCTGGCGTGTCGGTCCGTACTTATCGGTGAGAATATCATATACGTCTATAACGTTATATATCCTAGCCTAGGGCAATCCTAGCATGTCGAATGTAATATTTTACAACATTCCTGGCTCGTCGACTCCTACTTCTCGGTGGGAACATTATATACGTCTATAACGTTATATATCCTACCGTAAGGCAACCTAACATGTCGAATGTAATGTTTTACAACATTCCTGTCTCGTCGGCCCCTACTTCTCGTTGGGAACTTTATATAAGTCTATAACGTTATATATCCTAACCTAAGGGAACATAACATCTCGGATGTAACATTTGACAACATTCCTGGCGTGTCGGCCCGTACTCCTCGGTGGGAATATCATATACGTCAATAGCGTTATATATCCTATCCCAAGGCAATCCTAACATGTCGAATGTAATATTTTACAGCATTCCCGGCGCGTCGGCCCCTCCTTCTCGGTGGGAACGTTATATACGTCTATAACGCTATATATAATAGCCTAAGGCAACCTAGCATCTCGGGTGTAATATTTTACTACATTCCTGGCACGTCGGCCCGTACCTATCGGCGGGAACATTATATAAGTCAATAACGTTATATATCCTAGCCTAAGGCAACGTAACATCTCGGATGAAATAGTTTACTATATTCCTGTCTCGCCGTCCCCTACTTCTCGGTGCGAACATTATATACGTCTATAACGCTATATATCCCAGCCTAAGGCAACCTAGCATCTCGGACGTAATATTTTACAACATTCCTGGCACGTCGGCCCCCACTTTTCGGTGGGAACATTATATACGTCTATAGCGTTATATATCCTAACCTAAGGCAACCTAACATCTCGGATGCAATATTTTACTACATTCCTCGCACGTCGACCCCTACTTCTCTGTGGGAACGTTATTTACGTCTATAACGCTACATATCCTAGCTTAAGGCAACCTAACATGTCGAATGTAATATATTACAACATTCCTGTCTCGTCGGCGCCTACTTCTCGGTGGGAACATTATATAAGTCAAGAACGTTATATATCCTAACCTAAGGCAACCTAACAGGTCGAATGTAATATTTTACCACATTCCTGGCTCGTTGGCCCTTACTTCACGGTGGGAACATTATATACGTCCATAACGTTATATATCCTAACCTAAGGCAACCTAACATGTCGAATGTAATATTTTACAACATTCCTGGCGCGTCGGCACCTACTTCTCGGTGAGAACAGTATATACGTTTATAACGTTATATATCCTAACGTAAGCCATCCTAACACCTCGGATGTAATGTTTTACAACATTTCTGGCGCGTCGGCCCCTACTTCTCGGTGGGAACATTACATACGTCTATAACGCTATATATCCTAGGCTAAAGCAACTTAACATGTCGTATGTAATATTTTACAACATTCCTGGCTCCTCGGCCCCTACTTCTCGGTGCGAACATTATATACGTCTATAACGCTATATATCCTAGCCTAAGGCAACCTAGCATCTCGGATGTAATATTTTACAACATTCCTAGCACGTCGGCATCTACTTCTCGGTGGGAACAGTATATACGCTTATGACGTTATATATCCTAGCCTAAGGCAATCCTAACATGTCGATTGTAATATTTTACAACATTCCTGGCGCGTCGGCCCCAATTTCTCGGTGTAAACATTATATACGTCTATAACGCTATATATTCTAGCCTAAGGCAACCTTACATGTCGAGCGTAATATTTTGCAACATTCTTGGCTCGTCGGCCCCTACTTCTCGGTGTGAACATTATATAAGTCAATAGCGTTATATATCCTAACCTAAGGCAACCTAACATCTCCACCGTAATATTTTACAACATTCCTGGCATGCAAGTACCTATTTCTCTGTGGTAACATTATGTACGTCTATAACGTTATACATCCTAACCTAATGCAACCTAACATGTCGATTGTAATATTTTACAACATTCCCGGCGCGTCGGCCCCTCCTTCTCGGTGGGAACGTTATATACGTCTATAACGCTATATATAATAGCCTAAGGCAACCTAGCATGTCGATCGTAATATTTTACAACATTCCTGGCTCGTCGGCCCCTACTTCTCGGTGGGAACATTATATACGTCTATAACGTTATATATCTTAACCTAAGGGAACCGAACATCTCGGATGTAATATTTTACTACATTCCTGGCACGGCGGCCCCTACATCTCGGTGGGAATATTATATACGTCTATAACGCTATATATCCTACCCTAAGGCAACCTAACATCTCGGATGTAATATTTGACAACATTCCTGGCGCGTCGGCACCTACTTCTCGGTGGGAACAGTATATACGACTATGACGTTATATATCCTAACCTAAGGCATCCTAACATGTCGAATGTAATATTTCACGACATTACCGGCGCTTCGGTCCCTACTTCTCTGTGGTAACATTATATACGTATATAACGTTATATATCCTAGCCTAATTCAATCTAACATCTCGGATGTAATATTTTACTACATTCCCGGCGCGTCGGCCCCTCCTTCTCGGTGGGAACGTTATATACGTCTATAACGCTATATATAATAGCCTAAGGCAACCTAGCATGTCGAGCGTAATATTTTACAACATTCCTGGCTCGTCGGCCCCTACTTCTGGGTGGGAACATTATATACGTTTATAACGTTACATATCCTAACCTGAGGGAAAATAACGTATTGGATGTAATGTTTTACAACATTCCTGGCCTGTCGGCGCCTACATGTCGGTGGGAACATTATATACGTCTATAACGTTATATATCCTAACCTGAGGGAAAATAACGTCTAGGATGTAATGTTTTACAACATTCCTGGCCTGTGTGGCGCCTACATCTCGGTGGGGACTTTATATACGTCTATAAAGCTATATATCCTAGCCTAAGGCAACCTAATATTTCGAATGTAATATTTTACAACATTCCTGGCTCGTCGGCCCCTACTTCTCGGTGGGAACATTATATACGTCTATAACGTTATATATCTTAACCTAAGGGAACCAAACATCTCGGATGTAATATTTTACTACATTCCTGGCACGTCGGCCCCTACTTCTCGGTGGGAATATCATATACGTCTATAACGTTATTTATCCTAGCCTAAGGCAATCCTAATATGTCGAATGTAATATTTTACAGCATTCCTGGCGCGTAGGCCCCTACTTCTCGGTGGGAACATTATATACGTCTATAACGCTATATATCCTAGCTTAAGGCAACTTAACATGTCGAATGTAATATTTCACAACATTCCTGGTGCGTCGGCTCCTACTTCTCGGTGGGAACATTATATACGTCTATAACGTTATATATCCTAACCTAAGGGGACCTAACATCTCGGGGTAACATTTGACAACATTCCTGGCGTGTCGGTCCGTACTTCTCGGTGGGAATATCATATACGTCTATAACGTTATATATCCTATTCTAAGGCAATCCTAACATGTCGAATGTAATATTTTACGGCATTCCTGGCGCGTCGGCCCCTACTTCTCGGTGGGAACATTATATAAGTCAATAAAGTTACATATCCTAGCCTAAGGCAACTTAACATCTCTACCGTAATATTTTACAACATTCCTGGCATGCAAGTACCTAGTTCTCTGTGGTAACATTATATACGTCTATAACGTTATATATCCTAACCTAAGGCAACCTAACATCTCGGATGTAATATTTTACTACATGCCTGGCACGTCGGGCCCTACTTCTCGGTGGGAACATTATATACGTTTATAACGTTATATATCCTAACCTGAGGGAAAATAACGTATCGGATGTAATGTTTTACAACATTCCTGGCCTGTCGGCGCCTACATCTCGGTGGGAACATTATATACGTCTATAACGTTATATATCCTAACCTGAGGGAAAATAACGTCTCGGATGTAGTGTTTTACAACATTCCTGGCCTGTCGGCGCCTACATCTCGGTGGGGACTTTGTATACGTCTATAAAGCTATATATCCTAGCCTAAGGCAACCTAATATTTCGAATGTAATATTTTACAATATTCCTGGCACGTCGGCCCCTACTTCTCGGTGGGAATATTATATACGTCTATAATGCTAAATATCCTAGCCTAAGGCAACCTAGCATCTCGGATGTAATATTTTACAACATTCCTGGCACGTCGGCATCTACTTCTCCGTGGGAACAGTATATACGTCTATAACGTTATATATCCTAGCCTAAGGCAATCCTAACATGTCGATTGTAATATTTTACAACATTCCTGGCGCGTCGGCCCCAATTTCTCGGTATAAACATTATATACGTCTATAACGCTATATATTCTAGCCTAAGGCAACCTTACATGTCGAGCGTAATATTTTGCAACATTCTTGGCTCGTCGGCCCCTACTTCTCGGTGGGAACATTATATACGTCTTTAACGTTATATATCCTAGCTTAAGGCAACCTAACATCTCGGATGCAATATTTTACTACATTCCTCGCACGTCGACCCCTACTTCTCGGTGGGAACGTTATTTACGTCTATAACGCTACATATCCTAGCTTAACGCAACCTAACATGTCGAATGTAATATTTTACAACATTCCTGGCATGTCGGTCCCTACGTCTCCGTGGGTACATTATATACGTCTATAACGTTGTATATCCTAACCTAACGCAACCTAACATGTCCAATGTAATATTTTACAACATTCCTGGCGCGTCGGCTCATACTTTCCGGTGGGAAAGTTATATACGTCTATAACGTTATATATCCTGTCGTAAGGCAATATAACATCTCGGATGTAATATTTTACAACATTCCTGGCGTATCGCCGCCCGCTTCTCGATGGGGACATTATATATGTCTATAACGTTGTATATCCTATCCTAAAGCAACCTAGCATCTGGGATGTAATATTTTACAAGATTCCTGGCATGTCGGCCCCACGTCTCGGTGGGAGCATTATATATGTCTATAACGATATATATCATAACCTAAAGCAACCTAACATCTCGGATGTAATATTTTACAACATTCCTGGCGTGTCGTCGCCTACTTCTCGATGGGGACATTATATACATCTATAACGTTGTATATCCTAACCTAAGGCAACCTAACATCTCGGATGTAATATTTTACAACATTCCTGGCATGTCGGTCCCTACTTCTCGGTTGGAACATTCTATATGTCTATAACGTTGTATATTCTAATCTAAGGAAACCTAACATCTGGGATGTATATTTTACAAGATTCCTGGCATATCGGTCCCCACGTCGCGGTGGGAACATTATATACGTCTATAGCGATATATATCATAACCTAAAGCAACCTAACATCTCGGATGTAATATTTTACAACATTCCTGGCATGTCGGTCACTACGTCTCGGTGGGAATATTATATACGTCTGTAACGATATATACCCTAACCTAAGGCAACCTAGCATCTCGGATGTAATATTTTACAACATTCCTGGCGTGTCGTCGCCTACATCTCGATGGGGACATTATATACGTCTATAACGTTGTATATCCTAACCTAACTCAACCTAACATCTGGGATGTAATATTTTACAACATTCCTGGCATGTCGGTCCCTACGTCTCCGTGGGTACATTATATACGTCTATAACGTTGTATATCCTATCCTAACGCAACCTAACATGTCGAATGTAATATTTTACAACATTCCTGGCGTGTCCTCGCCTGCTTCTCGATGGGGACTTTATATACGTCTATAACGTTGTATATCCTAACCTAACGCAACCTAACATCTGGGATGTAATATTTTACAACATTCTGGCTTGTCGGTCCCCACGTCTCTATCTGGACATTATATGCGTCTATAACGATATATATCCTAACCTAAAGCAACCTAACATCTCGGATGTAATATTTTACAGCATTCCTGGCGTGTCCGCCCGTACTTCTTGGTGGGAACATTATATACGTCTATAACGTTATATATTCTAGCCTAAGGCGACCTAACATGTCGAATGTAATATTTTATATCATTCCTGACGCGTCGGCTCCTACTTTTCGGTGGGAACATTATATGCGTCTATAACGTTATATATCCTAACGTAAGGCAACATAGCATCTCGGATGTATTATTCTACAACATTCCTGGCGTGTCGTCGCCTGCTTCTCGATGCGGACATTATATACGTCTATAACGTTGTATATTCTAACCTAACGCAACCTAACATCTGGTATGTAATATTTTACAACATTCCTAGCGTGTCGTCGCCTACTTCTGGATGGGGACATTATATACATCTATAACGTTGTATATCCTAACCTAAGGGAACCTAACATATCGGGTGTAATATTTTAGAACATTCCTGACGCGTCGGTCCCTATTTCTCGGTGGGAACATTATATACGTCTATAACGTTATATATCCTAGCCTAAGGCAACCTAACTTGTTGAATGTAATGTTCTACAACATTCCTGGCGTGTCGTCGCCTGCTTCTCGATCGGGACATTATATACGTCTATAACGTTGTATATTCTAACATAACGCAACATAACATCTGGGATGTAATATTTTACAACATTCCTGGCATATCGTCGCCTACTTCTGGATGGGGACATTATATACATGTATAACGTTATATATCCTAACCTAAGGGAACCTAACATCTCGGGAGTAATATGTTACAACATTCCTGACGCGTCGGCCGCTATTTCTCGGTGGGAATATTGTATACGTCTATAACGTTATATATCCTAGCCTAAGGCAACCTAACATGTCGAATGTAATATTTTACAACATTCCTGGCGTGTCGTCGCCTACTTCTCGATGGGAACATTATATACGTCTGTAACGATATATACCCTAACCTAAGGCAACCTAGCATCTCGGATGTAATATTTTACAACATTCCTGGCGTGTCGTCGCCTACATCTCGATGGGGACACTGTATACGTCTATAACGATGTATATCCTAACCTAACTCAACCTAACATCTGGGATGTAATATTTTACAACATTCCTGGCATGTCGGTCCCTACGTCCCCGTGGGTACATTATATACGTCTATAACGTTGTATATCCTAACCTAACGCAACCTAACATCTGGGATGTAATATTTTAAAGCATTCCTGGCATGTCGGTCCCTACGTCTCGGTGGGAACATTATATACGTCTATAACGATATATATCCTAACCTAAGGCAAGCTAACATGTCGGATGTAATATTTTACAACATTCCTGGCGCTTCGGCTGCTACTTTTCGGTGGGAACATTATATACGTCTATAACGTTACATATCCTAACGTCAGGCAACATATCATCTCGGGTGTTATATGTTACAACATTCCTGGCGTGTCGTCGCCTGCTTCTGCATGGGGACTTTATATACGTCTATAACGATATATATCCTAACCTAAGGCAACCTAACATCTGGGATGTAATATTTTACAACATTCTGGCTTGTCGGTCCCCACGTCTCGATCTGGACATTATATACGTCTATAACGATATATATCCTAACCTAAAGCAACCTAACATCTCGGATGTAATATTTTACAGCATTCCTGGCGTGTCCGCCCGTACTTCTTGGTGGGAACATTATATACTTCTATAACGTTATATATTCTAGCCTAAGGCGACCTAACATGTCGAATGTAATATTTTATATCATTCCTGTCGCGTCGGCCCGTACGTCGCGGTCGGAACATTCTATACGTCTATAACGTTGTATATCCTAACCTAAGGGAACATAACATCTGGGGTGTAATATTTTACAACATTGCTGGCATGTCGGTCCCTACGTCCCGGTGGGGACATTATATACGTCTATAACGATATATATCCTAACCTAAGGCAACCTAACATCTCGGATGTAATAGTTGGCAACTTTCCTGCCGTGTCGGCCCCTATTTCTCGGTGGGAACATTATATACGTCTATAACGTTATATATCCTAGCCTATGGCGACCTAACATGTCGAATGTAATATTTTACATCATTCCCGCCGTGTTGGTCCCTACTCCTCTGTGGGAACATTGTATACCTCTATAACGATATATATCCTAACCTAGGGCAACCTAACATCTCGGATGTAATAGTTGACAACATTCCTGGCGTGTCCGCCCGTACTTCTCGGTGGGAACATTATATACGTCTATAACGTCATATATCATAACCTAAGGCAACCTAACCTCTCTACCGTAGTATTTTACAACATTCTTGGCGTGGTGGCGCCTACTTCCCGATGGGGACATTATATACGTCTATAACGTTGTATATCCTAACCGAAGGCAACCTGACATCTCGCATGTAATGGTTGATATCATTCCTGGCGTGTCGGCCCCTATTTCTCGGTGGGAACATTATATACGTCTATAACGTTATATATCCTAGCCTATGGCGACGTAACATGTCGAATGTAATATTTTACAACATTCCTGGCGTGTCGTCGCCTACTTCTCGTAGGGGACATTATATACATATATAACGTTGTATATCCTAACCTAAGGCAACCTAACATCTCGGATGTAATATTTTAGAACATTTCTGGCATGTCGGTCCCTACTTCTCGATGGGGACATTATATACATCTATAACGTTGTATATCCTAACCTAAGGCAACCTAACATCTCGGATGTAATATTTTACAACATTCCTGGCGTGTCGTCGCCTACTTCTCGATGGGGACATTATATACGTCTATAACGTTGTATATCCTAACCTAACGCAACCTAACATCTCGGATGTAATATTTTACAACATTCCTGGCGTGTTAGCCCGTACTTCTCGGTGGGAACATCATATACGTCTATAGCGATATATATCCTAACCGAAGGCAACCTAATATCTCGGATGTAATATTCTACAACATTCCTGGCGCGTCGGCTCCTACTTTTCGGTGGGACCATGATATACGTCTATAACGTTATGTATCCTATCGTAAGGCAACACAACATCTCGGATGTAATATTTTACAACATTCCTGGCGTGTCGTCGCCTGCTGCTCGATGGGGACATTATATACGTCTATAACGTTGTATATCCTAACCTAACGCAACCTAACATCTCGGATGTAATATTTTACAACATTCCTGGCGTGTCGTCGCCTGCTTCTCGATGGGGACATTATATACATCTATAACGTTGTATATGCTAACCTAAGGCAACCTAACATCTCGAATGTAATATTTTACAACATTCATGGCATGTCGGTCCCTACATCTCGGTGGGAACATTGTATACGTCTATAACGATATATATCCTAGCCTAAGGCAACCTAACATATCGGATGTAATATTCGACAACATTCCTGTCGTGTTAGCCCGTACTTCTCGGTGGGAACATCATATACGTCGATAGCGATATATATCCTAACCGAAGGCAACCTAATATCTCGGATGTAATATTTTACAATATTCCTGGCGCGTCGGCTCCTACTTTTCGGTGGGAACATTATATACGTCTATAACGTTATGTATCCTATCGTAAGGCAACACAACATCTCGGATGTATTATTTTACATCATTCCTGACGTGTCGGCCCGTAGTTCTCGGTGGTAACATTATATACGTCTATAACGTTATATATCCTAGCCTAAGGCAACCTGACGTCTCGGATGTAATATTTGACAACATTCCAGTCGTGTTAGCCCGTACTTCTCGGTGGGAACATCATATACGTCTATAGCGATATATATCCTAACCGAAGGCAACCTAATATCTCGGATGTAATATTTTACAACATTCCTGGCGCGTCGGCTCCTACTTTTCGGTGGGAACATTATATACGTCTATAACGTTATGTATCCTATCGTAAGGCAACACAACATCTCGGATGTAATATTTTACATCATTCCTGACGTGTCGGCCCGTAGTTCTCGGTGGTAACATTATATACGTCTATAACGTTATATATCCTAGCCTAAGGCAACCTAACATCTCGGATGTAATATTTGACAACATTCCTGTCGTGTTAGCCCGTACTTCTCGGTGGGAACATCATATAAGTCTATAGCGATATATATCCTAACCGAAGGCAACCTAATATCTCGGATGTAATATCTTAAAACATTCCTGGCGCGTCGGCTCCTGCTTTGCGGTGGGAACGTTATATACGTCTATAACGTTACATATCCTAACGTAAGGCAACATAACATATCGGATGTAATATTTTACAACATTCCTGGCGTGTCGTCTCCTGCTTCTCGATGGGGACATTATATACGTCTATAATGTTGTATATCCTAACCTAACGCAACCTAACATTTGTGATGTAATATTTTACAACATTCCTGGCATGTCGGTGCCTACGTCTCGGTGGGAACATTATATACGTCTATAATGATATATGACCTCACCTAAGGCAACCTAACACCTCGAATGTAATAGTTGACAACATTCCTGGCGTGTAGGACCGTTCTTCTCGGTGGGAACATTGTATACGTAAATAGCGTTATATATCCTAGCCTAGGGCGCCCTAACATTTCGAATGTAATATTTTACAACTTTCCCGGCGTGTTAGCCCGTACTTCTCGGTGGGCTCATCATATACGTCTATAGCGATATATATCCTAGCCTAAGGCCATCTAACATGTCGTATGTAATATTTTACATCATTCCTGACGTGTCGGCCCGTAGTTCTCGGTGGTAACATTATATACGTCTATAACGTTATATATTCTAGCCTAAGGCAACCTAACATCTCGGATGTTATATTCGACAACATTCCTGTCGTGTTAGCCCGTACTTCTCGGTGGGAACATCATATACGTCTATAGCGATATATATCCTAACCGAAGGCAACCTAATATCTCGGATGTAATATTTTACAACATTCCTGGCGCGTCGGCTCCTACTTTTCGGTGGGACCATTATATACGTCTATAACGTTATGTATCCTATCGTAAGGCAACACAACATATCGGATGTAATATTTTACAACATTCCTGGTGTGTCGTCGCCTGCTGCTCGATGGGGACATTATATACGTCTATAACGTTGTATACCCTAACCTAACGCAACCTAACATCTCGGATGTAATATTTCACAACATTCCGGATATGTCGGTCCCTACATCTGGGTGGGAACATACTATACGTCTATAACGTTGTATATCCTAACCTAAGGGAACCTAACATCTCGGGTGTAATATTTTACAACATTCCTGGCGCGTCGGCTCCTACTTTTCGGTGGGAACATTATATACGTCTATAACGTTATGTATCCTATCGTAAGGCAACACAACATCTCGGATGTATTATTTTACATCATTCCTGACGTGTCGGCCCATAGTTCTCGGTGGTAACATTATATACGTCTATAACGTTATATATCCTAGCCTAAGGCAACCTGACGTCTCGGATGTAATATTTGACAACATTCCAGTCGTGTTAGCCCGTACTTCTCGGTGGGAACATCATATACGTCTATAGCGATATATATCCTAACCGAAGGCAACCTAATATCTCGGATGTAATATTTTACAACATTCCTGGCGCGTCGGCTCCTACTTTTCGGTGGGAACATTATATACGTCTATAACGTTATGTATCCTATCGTAAGGCAACACAACATCTCGGATGTAATATTTTACATCATTCCTGACGTGTCGGCCCGTAGTTCTCGGTGGTAACATTATATACGTCTATGACGTTATATATCCTAGCCTAAGGCAACCTAACATCTCGGATGTAATATTTGACAACATTCCTGTCGTGTTAGCCCGTACTTCTCGGTGGGAACATCATATACGTCTATAGCGATATATATCCTAACCGAAGGCAACCTAATATCTCGGATGTAATATCTTAAAACATTCCTGGCGCGTCGGCTCCTGCTTTGCGGTGGGAACGTTATATACGTCTATAACGTTACATATCCTAACGTAAGGCAACATAACATATCGGATGTAATATTTTACAACATTCCTGGCGTGTCGTCTCCTGCTTCTCGATGGGGACATTATATACGTCTATAATGTTGTATATCCTAACCTAACGCAACCTAACATTTGTGATGTAATATTTTACAACATTCCTGGCATGTCGGTGCCTACGTCTCGGTGGGAACATTATATACGTCTATAATGATATATGACCTAACCTAAGGCAACCTAACACCTCGAATGTAATAGTTGACAACATTCCTGGCGTGTAGGACCGTTCTTCTCGGTGGGAACATTGTATACGTAAATAGCGTTATATATCCTAGCCTAGGGCGCCCTAACATTTCGAATGTAATATTTTACAACTTTCCCGGCGTGTTAGCCCGTACTTCTCGGTGGGCTCATCATATACGTCTATAGCGATATATATCCTAGCCTAAGGCCATCTAACATGTCGTATGTAATATTTTACATCATTCCTGACGTGTCGGCCCGTAGTTCTCGGTGGTAACATTATATACGTCTATAACGTTATATATTCTAGCCTAAGGCAACCTAACATCTCGGATGTTATATTCGTCAACATTCCTGTCGTGTTAGCCCGTACTTCTCGGTGGGAACATCATATACGTCTATAGCGATATATATCCTAACCGAAGGCAACCTAATATCTCGGATGTAATATTTTACAACATTCCTCGCGCGTCGGCTCCTACTTTTCGGTGGGACCATTATATACGTCTATAACGTTATGTATCCTATCGTAAGGCAACACAACATCTCGGATGTAATATTTTACATCATTCCTGACGTGTCGGCCCGTAGTTCTCGGTGGTAACATTATATACGTCTATAACGTTATAAATCCTAGCCTAAGGCAACCTGACATCTCGGATGTAATATTTGACGACATTCCTGTCGTGTTAGCCCGTACTTCTCGGTGGGAACATCATATACGGTTATAGCGATATATATCCTAACCGAAGGCAACCTAATATCTCGGATGTAATATCTTAAAGCATTCCTGGCGCGTCGGCTCCTGCTTTGCGGTGGGAACGTTATATACGTCTATAACGTTACATATTCTAACGTAAGGCAACATAACATCTCGGATGTAATATTTTACAACATTCCTGGCGTGTCGTCGCCTGCTTCTCGATGGGGACATTATATACATCCATAACGTTGTATATGCTAACCTAAGGCAACCTAACATCTCGAATGTAATATTTTACAACATTCCTGGCATGTCGATCCCTACTTCGCTGTGGGAACATTGTATACGTCTATAACGATATATATCCTAGCCTAAGGCAACCTAACATATCGGATGTAATATTCGACAACATTCCTGTCGTGTTAGCCCGTCCTTCTCGGTGGGAACATCATATACGTCTATAGCGATATATATCCTAACCCAAGGCAACCTAATATCTCGGATGTAATATCTTAAAACATTACTGGCGCGTCGGCTCCTGCTTTGCGGTGGGAACGTTATATACGTCTATAACGTTACATATCCTAACGTAAGGCAACATAACATATCGGATGTAATATTTTACAACATTCCTGGCGTGTCGTCTCCTGCTTCTCGATGGGGACATTATATACGTCTATAATGTTGTATATCCTAACCTAACGCAACCTAACATTTGGGATGTAATATTTTACAACATTCCTGGCATGTCGGTGCCTACGTCTCGGTGGGAACATTATATACGTCTATAATGATATATGACCTAACCTAAGGCAACCTAACACCTCGAATGTAGTAGTTGACAACATTCCTGGCGTGTAGGACCGTTCTTCTCGGTGGGAACATTGTATACGTAAATAGCGTTATATATCCTAGCCTAGGGCGCCCTAACATTTCGAATGTAATATTTTACAACTTTCCCGGCGTGTTAGCCCGTACTTCTCGGTGGGCTCATCATATACGTCTATAGCGATATATATCCTAGCCTAAGGCCATCTAACATGTCGTATGTAATATTTTACATCATTCCTGACGTGTCGGCCCGTAGTTCTCGGTGGTAACATTATATACGTCTATAACGTTATATATTCTAGCCTAAGGCAACCTAACATCTCGGATGTTATATTCGACAACATTCCTGTCGTGTTAGCTCGTACTTCTCGGTGGGAACATCATATACGTCTATAGCGATATATATCCTAACCGAAGGCAACCTAATATCTCGGATGTAATATTTTACAACATTCCTGGCGCGTCGGCTCCTACTTTTTGGTGGGACCATTATATACGTCTATAACGATATGTATCCTATCGTAAGGCAACACAACATCTCGGATGTAATATTTTACATCATTCCTGACGTGTCGGCCCGTTGTTCTCGGTGGTAACATTATATACGTCTATAACGTTATATATCCTAGCCTAAGGCAACCTGACATCTCGGATGTAATATTTGACAACATTCCTGTCGTGTTAGCCCGTACTTCTCGGTGGGAACATCATATACGTCTATAGCGATATATATCCTAACCGAAGGCAACCTAATATCTCGGATGTAATATCTTAAAGCATTCCTGGCGCGTCGGCTCCTGCTTTGCGGTGGGAACGTTATATACGTCTATAACGTTACATATTCTAACGTAAGGCAACATAACATCTCGGATGTAATATTTTACAACATTCCTGCCGTGTCGTCGCCTGCTTCTCGATGGGGACATTATATACATCTATAACGTTGTATATGCTAACCTAAGGCAACCTAACATCTCGAATGTAATATTTTACAACATTCCTGGCATGTCGATCCCTACTTCGCTGTGGGAACATTGTATACGTCTATAACGATATATATCCTAGCCTAAGGCAACCTAACATATCGGATGTAATATTCGACAACATTCCTGTCGTGTTAGCCCGTCCTTCTCGGTGGGAACATCATATACGTCTATAGCGATATATATCCTAACCCAAGGCAACCTAATATCTCGGATGTAATATCTTAAAACATTCCTGGCGCGTCGGCTCCTGCTTTGCGGTGGGAACGTTATATACGTCTATAACGTTACATATCCTAACGTAAGGCAACATAACATATCGGATGTAATATTTTACAACATTCCTGGCGTGTCGTCTCCTGCTTCTCGATGGGGACATTATATACGTCTATAATGTTGTATATCCTAACCTAACGCAACCTAACATTTGGGATGTAATATTTTACAACATTCCTGGCATGTCGGTGCCTACGGCTCGGTGGGAACATTATATACGTCTATAATGATATATGACCTAACCTAAGGCAACCTAACACCTCGAATGTAATAGTTGACAACATTCCTGGCGTGTAGGACCGTTCTTCTCGGTGGGAACATTGTATACGTAAATAGCGTTATATATCCTAGCCTAGGGCGCCCTAACATTTCGAATGTAATATTTTACAACTTTCCCGGCGTGTTAGCCCGTACTTCTCGGTGGGCTCATCATATACGTCTATAGCGATATATATCCTAGCCTAAGGCCATCTAACATGTCGTATGTAATATTTTACATCATTCCTGACGTGTCGGCCCGTAGTTCTCGGTGGTAACATTATATACGTCTATAACGTTATATATTCTAGCCTAAGGCAACCTAACATCTCGGATGTTATATTCGACAACATTCCTGTCGTGTTAGCTCGTACTTCTCGGTGGGAACATCATATACGTCTATAGCGATATATATCCTAACCGAAGGCAACCTAATATCTCGGATGTAATATTTTACAACATTCCTGGCGCGTCGGCTCCTACTTTTTGGTGGGACCATTATATACGTCTATAACGATATGTATCCTATCGTAAGGCAACACAACATCTCGGATGTAATATTTTACATCATTCCTGACGTGTCGGCCCGTTGTTCTCGGTGGTAACATTATATACGTCTATAACGTTATATATCCTAGCCTAAGGCAACCTGACATCTCGGATGTAATATTTGACAACATTCCTGTCGTGTTAGCCCGTACTTCTCGGTGGGAACATCATATACGTCTATAGCGATATATATCCTAACCGAAGGCAACCTAATATCTCGGATGTAATATCTTAAAGCATTCCTGGCGCGTCGGCTCCTGCTTTGCGGTGGGAACGTTATATACGTCTATAACGTTACATATCCTAACGTAAGGCAACATAACATATCGGATGTAATATTTTACAACATTCCTGGCGTGTCGTCTCCTGCTTCTCGATGGGGACATTATATACGTCTATAATGTTGTATATCCTAACCTAACGCAACCTAACATTTGTGATGTAATATTTTACAACATTCCTGGCATGTCGGTGCCTACGTCTCGGTGGGAACATTATATACGTCTATAATGATATATGACCTCACCTAAGGCAACCTAACACCTCGAATGTAATAGTTGACAACATTCCTGGCGTGTAGGACCGTTCTTCTCGGTGGGAACATTGTATACGTAAATAGCGTTATATATCCTAGCCTAGGGCGCCCTAACATTTCGAATGTAATATTTTACAACTTTCCCGGCGTGTTAGCCCGTACTTCTCGGTGGGCTCATCATATACGTCTATAGCGATATATATCCTAGCCTAAGGCCATCTAACATGTCGTATGTAATATTTTACATCATTCCTGACGTGTCGGCCCGTAGTTCTCGGTGGTAACATTATATACGTCTATAACGTTATATATTCTAGCCTAAGGCAACCTAACATCTCGGATGTTATATTCGACAACATTCCTGTCGTGTTAGCCCGTACTTCTCGGTGGGAACATCATATACGTCTATAGCGATATATATCCTAACCGAAGGCAACCTAATATCTCGGATGTAATATTTTACAACATTCCTGGCGCGTCGGCTCCTACTTTTCGGTGGGACCATTATATACGTCTATAACGTTATGTATCCTATCGTAAGGCAACACAACATATCGGATGTAATATTTTACAACATTCCTGGTGTGTCGTCGCCTGCTGCTCGATGGGGACATTATATACGTCTATAACGTTGTATACCCTAACCTAACGCAACCTAACATCTCGGATGTAATATTTTACAACATTCCGGATATGTCGGTCCCTACATCTGGGTGGGAACATACTATACGTCTATAACGTTGTATATCCTAACCTAAGGGAACCTAACATCTCGGGTGTAATATTTTACAACATTCCTGGCGCGTCGGCTCCTACTTTTCGGTGGGAACATTATATACGTCTATAACGTTATGTATCCTATCGTAAGGCAACACAACATCTCGGATGTATTATTTTACATCATTCCTGACGTGTCGGCCCATAGTTCTCGGTGGTAACATTATATACGTCTATAACGTTATATATCCTAGCCTAAGGCAACCTGACGTCTCGGATGTAATATTTGACAACATTCCAGTCGTGTTAGCCCGTACTTCTCGGTTGGGAACATCATATACGTCTATAGCGATATATATCCTAACCGAAGGCAACCTAATATCTCGGATGTAATATTTTACAACATTCCTGGCGCGTCGGCTCCTACTTTTCGGTGGGAACATTATATACGTCTATAACGTTATGTATCCTATCGTAAGGCAACACAACATCTCGGATGTAATATTTTACATCATTCCTGACGTGTCGGCCCGTAGTTCTCGGTGGTAACATTATATACGTCTATGACGTTATATATCCTAGCCTAAGGCAACCTAACATCTCGGATGTAATATTTGACAACATTCCTGTCGTGTTAGCCCGTACTTCTCGGTGGGAACATCATATACGTCTATAGCGATATATATCCTAACCGAAGGCAACCTAATATCTCGGATGTAATATCTTAAAACATTCCTGGCGCGTCGGCTCCTGCTTTGCGGTGGGAACGTTATATACGTCTATAACGTTACATATCCTAACGTAAGGCAACATAACATATCGGATGTAATATTTTACAACATTCCTGGCGTGTCGTCTCCTGCTTCTCGATGGGGACATTATATACGTCTATAATGTTGTATATCCTAACCTAACGCAACCTAACATTTGTGATGTAATATTTTACAACATTCCTGGCATGTCGGTGCCTACGTCTCGGTGGGAACATTATATACGTCTATAATGATATATGAC
Source organism: Xylocopa violacea (assembly GCA_963969225.1). Taxonomy (NCBI): domain Eukaryota; kingdom Metazoa; phylum Arthropoda; class Insecta; order Hymenoptera; family Apidae; genus Xylocopa; species Xylocopa violacea. Next base: position 47,822,995 of record CAXAJV010000001.1, read on the forward strand.
CTAACCTAAGGCAACCTAACACCTCGAATGTAATAGTTGACAACATTCCTGGCGTGTAGGACCGTTCTTCTCGGTGGGAACATTGTATACGTAAATAGCGTTATATATCCTAGCCTAGGGCGCCCTAACATTTCGAATGTAATATTTTACAACTTTCCCGGCGTGTTAGCCCGTACTTCTCGGTGGGCTCATCATATACGTCTATAGCGATATATATCCTAGCCTAAGGCCATCTAACATGTCGTATGTAATATTTTACATCATTCCTGACGTGTCGGCCCGTAGTTCTCGGTGGTAACATTATATACGTCTATAACGTTATATATTCTAGCCTAAGGCAACCTAACATCTCGGATGTTATATTCGTCAACATTCCTGTCGTGTTAGCCCGTACTTCTCGGTGGGAACATCATATACGTCTATAGCGATATATATCCTAACCGAAGGCAACCTAATATCTCGGATGTAATATTTTACAACATTCCTCGCGCGTCGGCTCCTACTTTTCGGTGGGACCATTATATACGTCTATAACGTTATGTATCCTATCGTAAGGCAACACAACATCTCGGATGTAATATTTTACATCATTCCTGACGTGTCGGCCCGTAGTTCTCGGTGGTAACATTATATACGTCTATAACGTTATAAATCCTAGCCTAAGGCAACCTGACATCTCGGATGTAATATTTGACGACATTCCTGTCGTGTTAGCCCGTACTTCTCGGTGGGAACATCATATACGGTTATAGCGATATATATCCTAACCGAAGGCAACCTAATATCTCGGATGTAATATCTTAAAGCATTCCTGGCGCGTCGGCTCCTGCTTTGCGGTGGGAACGTTATATACGTCTATAACGTTACATATTCTAACGTAAGGCAACATAACATCTCGGATGTAATATTTTACAACATTCCTGGCGTGTCGTCGCCTGCTTCTCGATGGGGACATTATATACATCCATAACGTTGTATATGCTAACCTAAGGCAACCTAACATCTCGAATGTAATATTTTACAACATTCCTGGCATGTCGATCCCTACTTCGCTGTGGGAACATTGTATACGTCTATAACGATATATATCCTAGCCTAAGGCAACCTAACATATCGGATGTAATATTCGACAACATTCCTGTCGTGTTAGCCCGTCCTTCTCGGTGGGAACATCATATACGTCTATAGCGATATATATCCTAACCCAAGGCAACCTAATATCTCGGATGTAATATCTTAAAACATTACTGGCGCGTCGGCTCCTGCTTTGCGGTGGGAACGTTATATACGTCTATAACGTTACATATCCTAACGTAAGGCAACATAACATATCGGATGTAATATTTTACAACATTCCTGGCGTGTCGTCTCCTGCTTCTCGATGGGGACATTATATACGTCTATAATGTTGTATATCCTAACCTAACGCAACCTAACATTTGGGATGTAATATTTTACAACATTCCTGGCATGTCGGTGCCTACGTCTCGGTGGGAACATTATATACGTCTATAATGATATATGACCTAACCTAAGGCAACCTAACACCTCGAATGTAATAGTTGACAACATTCCTGGCGTGTAGGACCGTTCTTCTCGGTGGGAACATTGTATACGTAAATAGCGTTATATATCCTAGCCTAGGGCGCCCTAACATTTCGAATGTAATATTTTACAACTTTCCCGGCGTGTTAGCCCGTACTTCTCGGTGGGCTCATCATATACGTCTATAGCGATATATATCCTAGCCTAAGGCCATCTAACATGTCGTATGTAATATTTTACATCATTCCTGACGTGTCGGCCCGTAGTTCTCGGTGGTAACATTATATACGTCTATAACGTTATATATTCTAGCCTAAGGCAACCTAACATCTCGGATGTTATATTCGACAACATTCCTGTCGTGTTAGCTCGTACTTCTCGGTGGGAACATCATATACGTCTATAGCGATATATATCCTAACCGAAGGCAACCTAATATCTCGGATGTAATATTTTACAACATTCCTGGCGCGTCGGCTCCTACTTTTTGGTGGGACCATTATATACGTCTATAACGATATGTATCCTATCGTAAGGCAACACAACATCTCGGATGTAATATTTTACATCATTCCTGACGTGTCGGCCCGTTGTTCTCGGTGGTAACATTATATACGTCTATAACGTTATATATCCTAGCCTAAGGCAACCTGACATCTCGGATGTAATATTTGACAACATTCCTGTCGTGTTAGCCCGTACTTCTCGGTGGGAACATCATATACGTCTATAGCGATATATATCCTAACCGAAGGCAACCTAATATCTCGGATGTAATATCTTAAAGCATTCCTGGCGCGTCGGCTCCTGCTTTGCGGTGGGAACGTTATATACGTCTATAACGTTACATATTCTAACGTAAGGCAACATAACATCTCGGATGTAATATTTTACAACATTCCTGCCGTGTCGTCGCCTGCTTCTCGATGGGGACATTATATACATCTATAACGTTGTATATGCTAACCTAAGGCAACCTAACATCTCGAATGTAATATTTTACAACATTCCTGGCATGTCGATCCCTACTTCGCTGTGGGAACATTGTATACGTCTATAACGATATATATCCTAGCCTAAGGCAACCTAACATATCGGATGTAATATTCGACAACATTCCTGTCGTGTTAGCCCGTCCTTCTCGGTGGGAACATCATATACGTCTATAGCGATATATATCCTAACCCAAGGCAACCTAATATCTCGGATGTAATATCTTAAAACATTCCTGGCGCGTCGGCTCCTGCTTTGCGGTGGGAACGTTATATACGTCTATAACGTTACATATCCTAACGTAAGGCAACATAACATATCGGATGTAATATTTTACAACATTCCTGGCGTGTCGTCTCCTGCTTCTCGATGGGGACATTATATACGTCTATAATGTTGTATATCCTAACCTAACGCAACCTAACATTTGGGATGTAATATTTTACAACATTCCTGGCATGTCGGTGCCTACGTCTCGGTGGGAACATTATATACGTCTATAATGATATATGACCTAACCTAAGGCAACCTAACACCTCGAATGTAATAGTTGACAACATTCCTGGCGTGTAGGACCGTTCTTCTCGGTGGGAACATTGTATACGTAAATAGCGTTATATATCCTAGCCTAGGGCGCCCTAACATTTCGAATGTAATATTTTACAACTTTCCCGGCGTGTTAGCCCGTACTTCTCGGTGGGCTCATCATATACGTCTATAGCGATATATATCCTAGCCTAAGGCCATCTAACATGTCGTATGTAATATTTTACATCATTCCTGACGTGTCGGCCCGTAGTTCTCGGTGGTAACATTATATACGTCTATAACGTTATATATTCTAGCCTAAGGCAACCTAACATCTCGGATGTTATATTCGACAACATTCCTGTCGTGTTAGCTCGTACTTCTCGGTGGGAACATCATATACGTCTATAGCGATATATATCCTAACCGAAGGCAACCTAATATCTCGGATGTAATATTTTACAACATTCCTGGCGCGTCGGCTCCTACTTTTTGGTGGGACCATTATATACGTCTATAACGATATGTATCCTATCGTAAGGCAACACAACATCTCGGATGTAATATTTTACATCATTCCTGACGTGTCGGCCCGTTGTTCTCGGTGGTAACATTATATACGTCTATAACGTTATATATCCTAGCCTAAGGCAACCTGACATCTCGGATGTAATATTTGACAACATTCCTGTCGTGTTAGCCCGTACTTCTCGGTGGGAACATCATATACGTCTATAGCGATATATATCCTAACCGAAGGCAACCTAATATCTCGGATGTAATATCTTAAAGCATTCCTGGCGCGTCGGCTCCTGCTTTGCGGTGGGAACGTTATATACGTCTATAACGTTACATATTCTAACGTAAGGCAACATAACATCTCGGATGTAATATTTTACAACATTCCTGGCGTGTCGTCGCCTACTTCTCGATGGGGACATTATATACGTCTATAATGTTGTATATCCTAACCTAACGCAACCTAACATGTGGGATGTAATATTTTACAACATTCCTGGCGTGTCGTCGCCTGCTTCTCGATGGGGACACTATATACATCTATAACCTTGTATATCCTAACCTAAGGCAGCCTAACATCTCGGATGTAATATTTTAAAACATTCCTGGCGTGTCGTCGCCTACTTCTCGGTGGGGGACATTATATACATCTATAACATTGTATATCCTAACCGAAGGCAACCTAACATCTCGGATGTAATATTTTACAACATTCCTGGCATGTCGGTCCCTACATCTGGGTGGGAACATACTATACGTCTATAACGTTGTATATCCTAACCTAAGGGAACCTAACATCTCGGGTGTAATATTTTACAACATTCATGGCACGTCGGCCCGTACTTCTCGGTGGGAACATTATATACGTCTATAACGCTATATATCCTAGCCTAAGGCAACCTAACAATGTCGAATGCAATATTTTACAACATTCCCATCTCTTCGGCGCCTACTCCTCGGTGGGTACGTTATATATGTCTATAACGCTATATATCCTAGCTTAAGGCAACCTAGCATGTCGAATATAATATTTTACAACATTCCTGGTCCGTCGACACCTACTTCTCGGTGGGAACAGTATATACGTCTATAACGTTATACATCCTAGCCTGGGGCAACCTAACATCACGGATGTAATATTTTACTACTTTCCTGGCACGTCGGAACCTACTTCTCGGTGGGAACATTATATACGTCTATAACGTTATATATCCTAGCCCAATGCAACCTAACATCTCGGATGAAATATTTTACTTCATTCCTGGCACGTCGGCCCCTTCTTCTAGGTGGGAAAATTATATACGTCTATAACGCTATATATCCTAGCCTAAGGCAACCTAACATGTCGAATGTAATATTTTACAACATTCCTGGCGCGTCGGCACCTACTTCTCGATGGGAACAGTATATACGTCTATAATGTTATATATCCTAGCCTAAGGCAACCTAACATCTCGGATGTAATATTTTACTACATTCCTGGCTCGTTGGCCCCTGCTTCACGGTGGGATCATTATATACGTCTATAATGTTACATATCCTAGCCTAAGGCAACCTAACATGTCGAATGTAATATTTTACAACATACCTAGCGCGTGGGCCCCTATATCTCGGTGGGAACATTATATAAGTCAATAACGTTATATATCCTAACCTAAGGCAACCTAACATCTCGGATGTAATATTTTACTACATTCCTGGCACGTCGGCCCGTACTTCTCGGTGGGAACATTATATACGTCTATAACGCTATATATCCTAGCCTAAGGCAACCTAACAATGTCGAATGCAATATTTTACAACATTCCCGTCTCTTCGGCGCCTATTTCTCGGTGGGAACGTTATATACGTCGATAACGCTATATATCCTAGCTTAAGGCAACCTAGCACGTCGAGTATAATATTTTACAACATTCCTGGTCCGTCGACACCTACTTCTTGGTGGGAACAGTATATACGTCTATAACGTTATATATCCTAGCCTAAGGTAATCCTAACATCTCGGATGTAATATTTTACAACATTCCTGGCGCGTTGGCACCTACTTCTCGATGGGAACAGTATATACGTCTATAACGTTATATATCCTACCCTAAGGCAACCTAACATATCGGATGTAATATTTTACTACATTCCTGACGCTCCGGCCCCTACTTCTCGGTGGGAACATTATATACGTCTATAACGCTATATATCCTAGCCTAAGGCAACCTAACATGTCGAATGTAATATTTTACGACATTCCCGTCACTTCGGCGCCTACTTCTCGGTGGGAACATTATATACGTCTATAACGTTATATATCCTAGCCTAAGGCAACCTGACATGTCGAATGTAATATTTTACAACATTCCTGGCGCGTCGGCAACTACTTCTCGGTGGGAACAGTATATACGTCTATAACGTTCTATATCCTAGCCTAAGGCAATCCTAACATGTCGAAAGTAATATTTTACAACATTCCTCTTCCGTCGACACCTACTTCTCGGTGGGAACAGTATATACGTCTATAAAGCTATAAATCCTAGCCTAAGGCAACCTAACATGTCGAATACAATATTTTACAACATTACCGTCACTTCGGCCCTACTTCTCGTTGGGAACATTATATACGTCTATAAGGCTATATATCCTAACTTAAGGCAACCTAACATGTCGAATGTAATATATTACAACATTCCCGGCACTTCGGCACCTACTTCTCGGTGGGAACATTATATACGCCTATAACGATATATATCCTAGCTTAAGGCAACCTGGCATGTCGAATGTAATATTTTACAACATTCCTGGCGCGTTGGCACCTACTTCTCGGTGGGAACATTGTGTACGTCTATAACGCTATATATCCTAGCCTAAGGCAACCTAACATGTCGAATGTAATATTTTACGACATTCCTGGCGCGTCGGCCCCTACTTCTCGGTGGGAACATTATATACGTCTATATCGCTATATATCCTAGCCTAAGGCAACCTAACATTTCAAATGTAATATTTTACCACATTCCTGGCGCGCCGACGCCTACTTCTCGGTGGGAACATTATATACGTCTATATCGCTATATACCCTAGCCTAAGGCAACCTAACATGTCGAGCGTAATATTGTACAACATTCCTGACTCTTCGGCCCCTACTCTTCGGTGGGAACATTATATACGTCTATAACGTTATATATCCTAACCTAAGGGAGCCTAACATCTACAATGTAATATTTGATAACATTCCTGGCGTGTCGGCCCGTACTTCACGGATGGAATATCGTATACGTCTCTAAGGTTATATATCCTAGCCTAAGGCAATCCTAAGACGTCGCATGTAATATATTACAACATTCCTGGCGCGTCGGCCCGTTCTTCTCTGTGGGCATATCATATACGTCTTTAACGTTATATATCCTAACCTAAGGCAATCTAACATCTCGGATGTAATATTTTACTACATTCCTGGCACGTCGGCCCGTACTTCTCGGTGGGAACATTATATACGTCTATAACGCTATATATCCTAGCCTAAGGCAACCTAACAATGTCGAATGCAATATTTTACAACATTCCCGTCTCTTCGGCGCCTATTTCTCGGTGGGAACGTTATATACGTCTATAACGCTATATATCCTAGCTTAAGGCAACCTAGCACGTCGAGTATAATATTTTACAACATTCCTGGTCCGTCGACACCTACTTCTTGGTGGGAACAGTATATACGTCTATAACGTTATATATCCTAGCCTAAGGTAATCCTATCATCTCGGATGTAATATTTTACAACATTCCTGGCGCGTTGGCACCTACTTCTCGATGGGAACAGTATATACGTCTATAACGTTATATATCCTACCCTAAGGCAACCTAACATATCGGATGTAATATTTTACTACATTCCTGACGCTCCGGCCCCTACTTCTCGGTGGGAATATTATATACGTCTATAACGCTATATATCCTTTTTTTTTTTTTTTTTTTTTTTTTTTTCGCAGGGAAATCCTCATGGATACCGTGGATTTTTTGGGAAATCCGCGGTTATGTCGGACTCTTACCGACTAAAACCCTGCGGTGGTCTTCCTACACTTGTAGCGGGTAGCCGGGAACTCTTTCGAACGCGTCCAGCATCCCGCCTCGTGTCTGAGTTCTTTGAACTCTCTGTTCATAGCTGGCGTGCGAGTTCATACTTTAGATTGGCAACGACTGCAACCACCACAGTCGTTTGCCTCTCCTCGGTCGAGCGCGTGCCGGATAGACTTGACCCAAATCCTGTCTAGCCGGCGCTCGGCTGCTCTTTCTGTTTTTTCTTATTTACTTTTTCTTTGCGCAATCTTTTCTATTACGCTTGTGTGCGAATGCATACATTCCTCACGCGTACCTCTTTGTCGAATTTCTTGCGCCTGTCTTCAATCTTCGAAGTCGTCTTCCTCTTCTCCCGCTTGCGGCGTTTGAGATGGACGGCGACGGCGAAGCTCCGCTCCCCGGTGGGTACTTTGGAGCGACTCTCGCGCCCTGACGGACGAGAGTCCCCTACCTTGGAGTGGAACGTGGCAAACGTCTACAACGCCGACCACGTAAGGCTCGTCGAGCAGAAAGCGTGCGCTCTCTTTCGCGCTCGGCGGCTTCCTTCGCAGCCATCACTTTGTCGCAAAACAAGGTAACGGCTCGCCAGTATCTCTCCCCTTCCAGCATCTTCGGCAGGATGCTGGTCGGCGAGAGATCCCGTCCGATCTCTGCCACGAGAGCGTGGCGCAGCGTTTGCCACGCTGGACAGCGTTCCAACGTGTGCTGCGCAGAGTCGTCTCCGTCTCCGCAATGGTGACATTCAGCCGTGGCCTCTTTTCCGATCTTGCAGAGGTACTGACCGAAGCATCCATGTCCAGTCAGCACCTGCGTCACTCTGAAGGTGAGCTGCCCTCTCCTGTTTTCTACCCAGTTTTCCAAGATGGGTAGAATCGCTCCCACGATCCTGTGATTGGTCGCAGGTGCGAGTTTCTCCTTCCATTTAGAGAAAGTGAAGCGTCTCGCTTCTCTTCTAATCTCGTCCCTTGTCGGAGCAGGTGCACCTTCTTCTTCTACCTGGCGCGTTGTGCGAAGGGTTTCGTACACTATGAGGTCTTCCTGCGCCAGGTATTCCAGGGGTGCGAGACCCGCCAGCATTGTTGCCGCGTCGTAGGAAATCGTGCGATATCCTCTTATGACCCGAATGGCTATTCTTCGCCACGCGCTTCGCAGCAGCTGCAGCTTTCTGCCTCCTTTGTTAAGCGCGTCGCTCCATACCGGGGCTCCGTAAAGCGCAATGCTTTTTATCACCCCAGCATAGACTTTCCTTACTTTCTCGTCCGGTCCGTGCAGATTCGGCATGATGCGGCTTAGATAATTTGCCGCAGCATCCAGTCGAACGGCCTGACGAGCGAAGTGGAGACCAAAGTTCCATTTATCGTCGAGGAGCAGTCCGAGATACTTCATCTCGCTCCCCACTGTAACTTTGGATGGTCCAATGTTGACCACTTCGTTTCCTCCTCGCGGGTCTCTTCTTCGTCCCTTGAAGCACAGGATTTCAGATTTCTCCGGTGCCATCTGGAGCCCCATCTTCTTGATCGTATTAGCCACGACCGCAACTGCCACTTCGGCCCGGCAGATTGCGCGTTGCCGACACGTGTCGACTGCCAACACCATCGTGTCATCCGCGTAGCACGTGAGATGCACGCCGGACGGCATTGGCAGCTTCAGGACCGCGTCGTACCCGAGATTCCAGAGAAGCGGTCCGAGGACCGATCCCTGGGGAACGCCGCGATCAATCTTCTTTTTCTCGATTCCATGCCGGCTATCGTAGAGAACCGCGCGGTCGCTCAGGTAATTTTCCACGACCCTTCGCAGGTATCGCGGAAACCCGTGCTTTTCAAGCGCTCTACGAATCGTACTCCATTCGAGGGAGTTGAACGCATTCTTAATATCTAAAGATATCGCGATTACGACTCCCCCGGCGGCGATCGCGTTTTCGGCGAAACTTTTCACTTGTCGAATCGCGTCAATCGTCGATCGTCCTTCTCGGAAGCCGAATTGGTTCTCGGCTAAGTTCGGCCCGGTTCGCGAAAGGTGCTCGATGAGGCGGTTGTGGATTATCCTTTCAAATAATTTTCCGACCTCGTCGAGCAAAACTATCGGCCTGTACGCTGCCGGTAAATCCTCCGATTTTCCCGGCTTTCGGAGCAATACTAATCTGCCGGTTTTCCATCTTGCTGGAAACGTACCCGTCTTCAAGCATGCTGTAAATAACTTCCGCAATCTTGAATTCAGGACACTGAGTGCCATCGACCAGGCACGGCCGGGAATTCCGTCCGGTCCGGGCGCGGTGTTCTTCTTTGTCATGCGCTTTATGGCGCGAGCCATTTCCTCCTCGGTGACGTCGTTGTCCAGCGACCAGATGATCGGGTCGATGTGTGCTGAAATTTGCGAGTTGCTCGCCGACGTAGCCTCTTCCGGTGGGAAGAGCGTGTCGACAACTCGCTTCAAGAACGGCGTCTCCATCGTCTCCGTTAACGGGGGCGCCCACGGTCGTAATTTATTCATTACTATCTTGTACGGCCGCCCCCACGGATCCTCGCGCAGTGTTTCCAGCAGCCCGTCCCATGCTCGTGTCTTTGATGTCTTTATGGCCGCCTGCAGCTCCATTTTCTTCTCCTTGTAAACTTCATAGAGCTGCGCTTTCCTCACCGAATCGGGATTCCTCCGTTTCCGGTATCTCGTATATTGTCTCCGTGCGTTTGTGCTCTCCGCACGGAGAAGAGCGATCTCGTTCCTCCACCAATATACGGGTTTACGAGTGGGGTTCGACCTTATTTTCGGCATGCTTGCGTTGCACACCGATGTCAACGTCCTCGTAAACCATTCTGCTTCTCGCTCGACTACGGCCGCTTCGGTCGGTTCGCTCGGCCAGGTAGCGGCGAGGGTTGCCGCCATAAACATATCTTCGTCGATTTTTCGCAACGACCATCTATTTTGCTTCTGGTCCGCTGCCCTTCTTCCTTGTACCGTGGATATGTCGATCCTTATATATAAGTGATCAGATAAAGTTTCGATCGGATCCACTTTCCAGCTCGTGACTCTTCGAGATGCTGCGTCGTTCGCGAACGAGAGGTCGACCTTGCTCTCGCCCTGTGGACGCACGCACGTACTGGCAGATCCTTGATTCAACAGTCTGAGATTCGCGGATGCTGCCCAGTCCATCGTCGAGTGTCCACGCTGAGTCGTTCTGGAAGAGCGCCACATAGTCGCGTGCGCGTTGAAATCTCCCAGTACGAATGTCGGTTGCGAGGCGTGATTTCGCACTACACCCTCCACTTCGTCCAGGAGCTGATCGAAATCTTGCAACGACCAACTCGGCGGCGCGTATATTCCAATGACGACGCAATCCGACCACGATACTGCGACGTAACCACGCCCTTGCGCGATGGCTGTGATCGGTCGGATGCGTGTCGGCGTCGCCTGAATTATTGCAACCGTCTTCTCCCTGTTTGCTATCCATGACGGCTTGTCGTGGATTAAATACGGCTCCGCGGCAACCACTAATTCAACCACGCCGCTTTGCAGGCTTTCGAGCATAAGATCTTGTGCTCTCGCGGCGTGATTTAAATTAGTTTGCAGGATCTGGCATTTCATATTGAAAGTTACGCCAGATCCATCGCCTCCTCGCGGCTGGTGCTCGCCTTCAGAGTTTCGCGCTCCTTCTCCTCTTCGTGGTTGTGTTTGGCTGCTGCTGCAGCTTTTTCCTTCTTTTCCTCAGGTTTCTTATCCTTACCTGAGGATTAACGCTATATATCCTAGCCTAAGGCAACCTAACATGTCGAATGTAATATTTTACGACATTCCCGTCACTTCGGCTCCTACTTCTCGGTGGGAACATTACATACGTCTATAACGCTATATATCCTAGCCTAAGGCAACCTGACATGTCGAATGTAATATTTTACAACATTCCTGGCGCGTCGGCAACTACTTCTCGGTGGGAACAGTATATACGTCTATAACGTTCTATATCCTAGCCTAAGGCAATCCTAACATGTCGAAAGTAATATTTTACAACATTCCTCTTCCGTCGACACCTACTTCTCGGTGGGAACAGTATATACGTCTATAACGCTATAAATCCTAGCCTAAGGCAACCTAACATGTCGAATACAATATTTTACAACATTACCGTCACTTCGGCCCTACTTCTCGTTGGGAACATTATATACGTCTATAAGGCTATATATCCTAGCTTAAGGCAACCTAACATGTCGAATGTAATATATTACAACATTCCCGGCACTTCGGCACCTACTTCTCGGTGGGAACATTATATACGCCTATAACGCTATATATCCTAGCTTAAGGCAACCTGGCATGTCGAATGTAATATTTTACAACATTCCTGGCGCGTTGGCACCTACTTCTCGGTGGGAACATTGTGTACGTCTATAACGCTATATATCCTAGCCTAAGCCAACCTAACATGTCGAATGTAATATTTTACGACATTCCTGGCGCGTCGGCCCCTATTTCTCGGTGGGAACATTATATAAGTCAATAACGTTATATATCCTAACCTAAGGCAACCTAACATCTCGGATATAATATTTTACTACATTCATGGCACGTCGGCCCCTACTTCTCGGTGGGAACATTATATACGTCTATAACGCTATATATCCTAGCAAAGGCAACCTGGCATGTCGAATGTAATATTTTACAACTTTCCTGGCGCGTCGGCACCTACTTCTCGGTGGGAACAGTATATTCGTCTATAACGTTATATATCCTAGCCTAAGGCAATCCTAACATCTCGGATGTAATGTTTTACAACATTCCTGGCGCGTTGGCGCCTACTTCTCGATGGGAACAGTATATACGTCTATAACGTTATATATCCTAGCCTAAGGCAACCTAACATATCGGATGTAATATTTTACTAGATTCCTGGCGCTCCAGCCCCTACTTATCGGTGGGAACGTTATATAAGTCAATAACGTTATATATCATAACCTAAGGCAACCTAACATCTCGGGTGTAATATTTTATTACATTCCTGGCACGTCGGCCCCTACTTCTCGGTGGGATCACTACATACGTTCATAACGTTATATATCCTAGCCTAAGGCAACCTAACATGTCGAATGTAATATTTTACAACATTCCTGGCACGTCGGCCCCTATTTCTCGGTGGGAACATTATATACGTCTATAACGCTATATATCCTAGCAAAGGCAACCTGGCATGTCGAATGTAATATTTTACAACTTTTCTGGCGCGTCGGCACCTACTTCTCGGTGGGAACAGTATATTCGTCTATAACGTTATATATCCTAGCCTAAGGCAATACTAACATCTCGGATGTAATGTTTTACAACATTCCTGGCACGTCGGCACCTACTTCTCGGTGGGAACAGTATATACGTCTATAACGTTATATATCCTAGCCTAAGGCAACCTAACATCTCGGATGTAATATTTTACTACATTCCTGGCGCGCCGGCCCCTACTTCTCGGTGGGAACATTATATACGTCTATATCGCTATATATCGTAGCCTAGGGCAACCTAACATGTCGAGCGTAATATTTTACAACATTCCTGACTCGACGGCCCCTACTTCTCGGTGGGAATATCGTATACGTCTATATCGCTATATATCCTAGCCTAGGGCAACCTAACATGTCGAGCGTAATATTTTACAACATTCCTGACTCGACGGCCCCTACTTCTTGGTGGGAATATTATATACGTCTATAACGTTATATATCCTAGCCTAAGGCAGCCTAACATCTCGGATGTAATATTTTACTACATTCCTGGCGCGCCGGCCCCTACTTCTCGGTGGGAACATTATATACGTCTATAACGCTATATATCCTAGTCTAAGGCAGCCTAGAATGTCGAATGTAATATTTCACGACATTCCTGGCGCGCCGACACCTACTGCTCGGTGGGAACATTATATACGTCTATATCGCTATATACCCTAGCCTAAGGCAACCTAACATGTCGAGCGTAATATTTTACAACATTCCTGACTCTTCGGCCCCTACCCTTCGGTGGGAACATTATATACGTCTATAACGCTATGTATCCTTGCCTAAGGCAACCTAACATCTGGGATGTTATATTTTAATACATTCCTCGCGCGCCGGTCCCTACTTCTCGGTGGGAACATTATATACGTCTATAACGCTATATATCCTAGCCTAAGGCAACCGAACATGTCGAATGTAATATTTTACAACATTCCTGGCACGTCGGCCCCTATTTCTCGGTGGGAATATTATATAAGTCAATAACGTTATATATCCTAGCCTAAGGCAACCTAACATCTCGGATATAATATTTTACCACATTCCTGGCACGTCGGCCCCTACTTCTCGGTGGGAACATTATATACGTCTATAACGCTACATATCCTAGCTTAAGGCAACTTAACATGTCGAATGTAATATTTTACCACATTCCTGTCTCGTCGGCCCCTACCTCTCGGTGGGACCATTATGTACGTCTATAACGTTGTATATCCTAACCTAACGCAACCTAACATCTGGGACGTAATATTTTACAACATTCCTGGCGCGTCGGCTCCTACTTTTCGGTGGGTCCATTATATACGTCTATAACGTTATATATCCTAGCCTAAGGCAACCTAACATGTCGAATGTAATATTTTACTACATTCCTGGCGTGTCGTCGCCTGCTTCTCGATGGGGACATTATATACGTCTATAACGTTGTATATCCCAACCTAACGCAACCTAACATCTGGGATGTAATATTTTACAACATTCCTGGCATGTCGGTCCGTACTTCTCGGTCGGAATATTATATACGTCTATAACGTTATATATCCTAGCCTAAGGCGACCTAATATGTCGAATTTAATACTATTCAACATTCCTGGCGTGTCGTCGCCTGCTTCTCGGTGGGGACATTGTATACGTCTATAACGTTCTATATCCTAACCTAACGCATCCTAACATCTGGGACGTAATATTTTACAACATTCCTGGCGCGTCGGCTCCTACTTTTCGGTGGGAACATCATATAAGCCCATAGCGATATATATCCTAACCGAAGGCAACCTAACATCTCGGATGTAATATTTTAAAACATTCCTGGCGCGTCGGCTCCTACTTTTCGGTGGGAACATTATATACGTCTATAACGTTATACATCCTAACGTAAGGCAACATAACATCTCGAATGTAATATTTTACAACATTCCTGGCATGTCGGTCCCTACGTCTCGGTGGGAACATTCTATACGTCTATAACGTTGCATATCCTAACCTACGGGAACCTAACATCTCGGGTGTAATATTTTACAACATTCCTGACGCGTCGGCCCCTATTTCTCGGTGGGAACACTATATACGTCTATAACGTTATATATCCTAGCCTAAGGCGACCTAACATGTCGGATGTAATAGTTGATAGCATTCCTGGCGTGTCGGCCCGTACTTCTCGGTGGGAACATTATATACGTCTATAACGTTATATATCCTAGCCTAAGGCGACCTAATATGTCGAATGTAATATTTTACAACATTCCTGGCACGTCGGCCCCTATTTCTCGGTGGGAATATTATATAAGTCAATAACGTTATATATCCTAGCCTAAGGCAACCTAACATCTCGGATATAATATTTTACCACATTCCTGGCACGTCGGCCCCTACTTCTCGGTGGGAACATTATATACGTCTATAACGCTACATATCCTAGCTTAAGGCAACTTAACATGTCGAATGTAATATTTTACCACATTCCTGTCTCGTCGGCCCCTACCTCTCGGTGGGACCATTATGTACGTCTATAACGTTGTATATCCTAACCTAACGCAACCTAACATCTGGGACGTAATATTTTACAACATTCCTGGCGCGTCGGCTCCTACTTTTCGGTGGGTCCATTATATACGTCTATAACGTTATATATCCTAGCCTAAGGCAACCTAACATGTCGAATGTAATATTTTACTACATTCCTGGCGTGTCGTCGCCTGCTTCTCGATGGGGACATTATATACGTCTATAACGTTGTATATCCCAACCTAACGCAACCTAACATCTGGGATGTAATATTTTACAACATTCCTGGCATGTCGGTCCGTACTTCTCGGTCGGAATATTATATACGTCTATAACGTTATATATCCTAGCCTAAGGCGACCTAATATGTCGAATTTAATACTATTCAACATTCCTGGCGTGTCGTCGCCTGCTTCTCGGTGGGGACATTGTATACGTCTATAACGTTCTATATCCTAACCTAACGCATCCTAACATCTGGGACGTAATATTTTACAACATTCCTGGCGCGTCGGCTCCTACTTTTCGGTGGGAACATCATATAAGCCCATAGCGATATATATCCTAACCGAAGGCAACCTAACATCTCGGATGTAATATTTTAAAACATTCCTGGCGCGTCGGCTCCTACTTTTCGGTGGGAACATTATATACGTCTATAACGTTATACATCCTAACGTAAGGCAACATAACATCTCGAATGTAATATTTTACAACATTCCTGGCATGTCGGTCCCTACGTCTCGGTGGGAACATTCTATACGTCTATAACGTTGCATATCCTAACCTACGGGAACCTAACATCTCGGGTGTAATATTTTACAACATTCCTGACGCGTCGGCCCCTATTTCTCGGTGGGAACACTATATACGTCTATAACGTTATATATCCTAGCCTAAGGCGACCTAACATGTCGGATGTAATAGTTGATAGCATTCCTGGCGTGTCGGCCCGTACTTCTCGGTGGGAACATTATATACGTCTATAACGTTATATATCCTAGCCTAAGGCGACCTAATATGTCGAATTTAATATTATTCAACATTCCTGGCGTGTCGTCGCCTGCTTCTCGGTGGGGATGTCACGTAATATTTCTTACAAAATAAAAAAACTTTTATTTCTTTCCAGTGAAAGTATGATGTTACAATATATGATAAATGGTAGTAGTAGAACGAACGACTCACTGTTATTACGATTAATATTTTTTTTTTTTTTTTTTATAACTGTTTGCTGTCGTCGCTATAGAAACCATTACAGACCGGCGGCGCCATCTCTGTGAAGAGCGCCGATTACGCAGACCTTTGGACCCCGGGTTTCGGGAATTCTTATCGTCACATTCCCCCCGTCTTAGAATGAACCTAGTCCCTTAGGTTCTTCTTCAAGATACTCCTTTTGAAGTGGACTCTTTGAGGTTGAAACAGGACTCTATCTTCTGGATCGTTGTATTCCAGAGTTAAGGGTGCTGCCTCGTAGATGTTGGTTGTTGGGGTTGATGGTTGTGTAGTGCGTATTTCTTTATGTATGCTAGAGCCCCCTTTTTTTTTTTTTTTTTTTTTTACAGCAAAACAAATGGAAGCATAGTTTGTTTGGAATACATTTGCTAATACAATCAGATAGTCCAATTTTGTTAAGTACATATATTTCAATTAAACCTATTGAAACGTAACCAAGGATTTGCAAAAAAAACTAAATCCATAGGATTTTATCGAAGTTAATCTATGTTCAAAATTTAGGGCAGATACTTCCGATTCTATTTGATCAATTGTAGTTTTGTAAGAGTCTAAGTTGTTGATTATTTTAGGAGCCTTGTCGAGTTTATTCAACAATTGGAAATAGCTATCGTTGGTTCTTAGTTCAAAAGGTTTAGCTTTAAGTTCGTAGGTTACTTCTTTCTTTTCCTGTCGCATATGTTCGTCTTTGTACAATAAGTCGCATGAAGTATTGGAGCTAATGATTACAGGTTGGTTGATCATGTGTATCTCATGTTTCGATGAGCAAATAACATTTACCTCTATTGGTTTTTCCGGTATGACTAAATATCTATTGCTGTTGTCTAATAATATGAGGCTTAAGTCTATAATTTTATATATCGCAATTTGACAATGAACAATTCTACTCTTGAAGTTAACAATTTCGATGTTACAATCTGTTACTGAATTTCTATCGTGTATTGGTTGAGTTTGTTTGCATGTCATTACGGTCTGTGTTTTACAATATTTATCAAGATATTCGAGATCAGTGTTCATGTAGACTAGATTGGAAATTAAGAAGACTGGATGTTCTATAACTGGAGCCAATTGTTCTGTTTAACAGGTATTGAGTATACTCGCATTATATCCCATTCCTGAGGAAGCACAAGAAGCACTATGATTTTGAAGAATAGCTTGTTGTCATTTGTAAACAAGTGAAGTTCACTGATGTCGAGTATTTTTTTTAAGAGTATCGCTATGGTCTTCCTGGAAAATAAGGTTTCAAACGGTTACCATGGATTTTTCGTTTATTAATAATATAATAGGGCGTCATGACTTTATCAATTGTGAAGGGTCCCAACCATTCTTGATCTAACTTATGTTCTTTATGATCGTTATGTATCAGTACTAGGTCTCCTTCTTTAAACAACGATTGTGGCCTAATTATTTTACGAGCTTGATCTCTCTGATATCGTTTTTTACTTCTGATTAATGTTTCCCGGGCCTTTTGTAACTTGGAATCCCGTTCGCGCTTTCTCATTGCTACCTCACTTTGGTATGTTCTTTGAGGATTCAAGGAAATGGTTGAAGGGAGGTTAGCTTTGTGTCCAAATGTTAATTCGAAAGGTGTAAAACCGGTAGCATCGTGAATCATTGTGTTGTAAGCTAAGCAGATGAAGTTTAGTATTTCGTCCCATTCGTCAGTAGAATTTTGTTGCAAGGATTTTATCATGTCGGTAACTACAGCGTGTGTACGTTCTAGACTACCGTTAGATTGTGGATGAAAAGAACTGGTTTTGATGTGCTGGATTTTAAAGGCTTCTTCGTACCTTTGCATGAGTTCAGAAATAAAGTTCTGTCCTTGGTCGGTTAGAATTTTCTTGGGTGCAGAAAATACGTAAATATAGTGATTCAAAAGTCCGTTCCATATAGATTCTGTCTGTTGAGTTTTAAGGGGTACTAGGATTAAATACTTTGTTAGTTCATCGTGAATCGAGAGTATATACTGATTTCCTCTCTTTGTTTTCTGAAGGGGGCCTAATATGTCCATCGCTATTTTGTCATTAGGTTGTAAAGGTGTATCAGTGATTTGGGGTTCTTCGCGTGGTCTAATTCTAGTCGTTTTAGCTCTTTGACAAATGTCGCATTTATTAACGTATTCTTTAATCTTATCCATAAGGTGTGGTATGTTAACATTATTTTTAATTCTACTGTAGGTTTTCTGAATTCCAGGGTGTCCTATCAAGTCATGATTTTCTTTAATTATTTTGTTTATTTCTTCGTCCGTCAATTCGGCTATAGGCTCCCATGCAAATTCTAAGTCTTTTACTGTATCATTGAAGAATAGCAGTATGTGTTTGATCATAGTTTTCTCAGATTCTAAAAATCTGTCGGTTCCTATGCCTATCTTGTCGTTGTTTTCTATTATCTGTCGAAGTTTAACTATCCACGTTTCTTTGTCGTAATCTCCTAATTCGTTTTTTGTTAGTTGGTAAAAGTTTCGTTTGTTTGCTGATATTTTCATGAATTTAGGGATAGTTTCTGTTGTTTCCCAATTCCTAAATTGTTCTATTAGTTCTTTTTCGGTTCGCGTTACGTGTATTCTCGAAAGTGCGTCAGCTACAGTATTGTCTTTACCTTTGATATATTCGATATTATAGTCATATTCCTCTAGCCTGAGTCTCCAACGAATAAGTCGTGAAGATGGGTCTTTACAATTCTGTAACCATTTCAGGGCCTGATGATCTGTCCTGATAGTAAACTTTCGTCCTAGTAAGTATTGTCTTAGTCTTTTGATTGCCCAAACTACTGCTAGGAGTTCTTTTTCGGTCGTTGTATAGTTGCGTTCGGGTGGGTTTAATGTTCTTGAGATATAACAGCAAGGGTGATTGTCTTGAGATAGTACTGCACCTATTCCCTCGTTACTAGCGTCAGTTGTCAAAACGAATTCTTTATTGAAGTCAGGAAATTTTAACACTGGAGAGTCGCAAAGTTTTCGTTTCAGTTCATCAAAGCTGTTCTGTGTTTTGTCAGTCCAATGAAAAGGTATGTCTTTCTTGGTTAGTTCGGTTAATGGTTTAGCTATTTTACTAAAGTTTCTTATAAATTTTCGATAGTATCCGGCTAGTCCTAAGAAAGATTTGACATCTGTAAGTGTTTTAGGTGTTCGAAATGTCTTTACGGCCTCAATTTTCTTGGAATTTGGCTTCACTCCATCTTTGGTTACTATGTGACCTAAGTATTCTAGTTCGGGTCTCAAAAATTCACATTTGTCTGGCTGTAACTTTAGTCCTAACTCTCTGAGTCTCTGCAAAACTATTGCTAGATTCTTGTTGTGTTCTTCTATTGAGCTTCCGAATATTATAATGTCATCCAAATACACAAAGCAATGTTTATTTATTAGTCCGCGTAAAGCTATGTCTATCATACGTTGGAAGGTGGCCGGAGCGTTTTTCAGACCGAATGGCATGCGGTTATAATGGTAATGTCCGTGAGGTGTTGAAAAGGCTGTATATTTTTTAGAGTCGGGGTCCATGGGGATTTGATGGTATCCTGAGGATAGGTCAAGAGATGAAAAGAACTTTGCGTTACCAAGTTGGGATAGTATTTCGTCTATATTTGGTAAAGGGTATGCGTCCTGATCAGTGAGCTCGTTTAGTTTTCTAAAATCTATGACAATTCTCCACTTTTGTTTTCCTGAAGCATCGGCTTTTTTAGGAACAACCCAAACTGGCGAATTGTACGGGGAATCGCTAGGTTCAATAATCTTTTTCTCTAACATTTCCTTCATATGCCTATTGATTTCTTCTTTGTGACATTCCGGTGGTCGGTAGGATTTAGTGTTAATGACTTTATTTTCTTTTAACGTGATCGTATGTTTGGCCAAGTTGGTACAAGGTAAGAAATTTTTTTCTAAGTTAAAAATATCAATGTAGAATAATAGTAATTTCTCAATTGGTTCGCGTAAACTTGGCTCTATATGAGATAATCGCACGAGTTGTTTAAAGGTAGAGGCCTGATCATATGTATTTGAATTTTCAATAATATTTGTTATTTTGGTTGTTGACTCACCACAATTGACAAAGCATACTCGCGTCGGTTTTCCCTCAAGGTAAACGGTTTTATGAATTTGGGTATTTGGTTCTATGGTTTCTTCCGTATCCTGGAAATCAAAGCGTTTATTATTGAGCTGCAAATAGTTATTGGTGATGTTGAATTTAAACTTTTTCATGGCTGGTAAACCGAATATGCCATCTTCTATTAAAGGGAAGTTATCATCTACTACATAAAACTTTACTAATTCATTGCAAATTTTAAAAGTTACTGATTCACTAGATTTAAACTTAGCATGTCCTATTGAAAAGTTTTGTTCTTCTGTTTCTTTGGTCGTTTTTATTCGTCCATCTCGTAGTATTGATCCTTTTCGTAGTACGTTGATTCCTGCTCCTGAGTCGACAAGTAGCTTGAATTCTGCTCCTCCTGTTCTTCGCATTCGGATGGTTGGTAGTTGTTTACTTGTTGAATAGATTCGCATGATTCTTCGGTTTCCACGTTGAATATTTTGGGTGGTGCCCTTTCCTGAGGCGCTCGTACTTGAAAATTTACACACTGGTTTGACGTATGGCCAATTTTTCCACACTTGAAACATTTTATTTGGCGTCGTATTTCAAATGGAGTGTTTTCGTTAATTGTTGACGGGCGATTGCGTATCTCCTGACTCGCTGAAGGTCGAGCGTTGATAACCAGTCTTCGTTGTTCGGGCGGCGTGGTGTATCTTCGTGCGTAGTTTCCTGGTTTAGTCATAACTGAGTGCGGTCGCCGAACTGTTTTATGCCGTTCTTCGCGTAAATAACGTTCAATGTCAGACGCTTCTTTTTCTGCTTCTATGAGTGTGCCTGGTTTACTAGAGAATATCATGTGTCCTATTTCTCGTTTTAACCCGTTCATATAAATTCTTGTAACGCGCTTCATTGTGGCTTCCATCATTACCCGTCTAGTTATCGGTTGCGGATATTCATTGGTTATCGCGTATGTCAACTTGTTTAATATTCTTCGAAATCGTATATTGAAATTTTGTACGCTTTCTGTAGCACCTTGCTTCAAATCGCGTAACTGTTCACTAAATTCGTCGGAGGAGGCTTGTACTGTCACGTTACTTCGTAGCGCGTCGTAAAGGCTTGCATACGAATCGATATTGATATTGCGTATACTTTGCGCAGCTTTTCCCGTAATTTTTTCGACTTTAATTGCTTTTAGTAATAAAGTTCGTTCCGTGCACATACTTCTTAATGAACGAACCTCTTTGATGAAATCCTCTACACCAACATCGTCATCTCCATTGAGCACTGGGATGTAACGTATGGCATCTTTTGCTCGAAGATTCGGTTGTTCCAATGGCACAGACATCGCAGGGTCTGGAACTAGAGCTGAATTCGATGGTCTTCTAGTTGGTGGTTGACTGTCGTCGCCTTCCGTCATGAAGGATGTAAAGTCGTCATCCTCTCCCATATTCATTCCAGCTAGATTCCTGCCTAACATTTCTATTTCTTTCGCACGCTTCTTATTTTCCTGATGGGCCATTTGCAAAGCAGCCTCTAATGTATTAATCTTTTTATTATAAAAATCTTGTTGTTTAGCCATAGCTTCGTTCTGTTTTTTAACAGTTTCCATTAACTCCTTAATCTGAGCTTCCGTAGAAGTAGATTGTGATTTACTCATGATTCTGACAGATTCAAAACTATCTATACTTGACCAGTCGTCGCTACAGAAACTAGGTCTTCTTGTTCGATGATGTACAAAGGAATCCAGAGTTACTTACTGTGTTTACTCTTCCTTTGTCACAACGTAGTTCTTTTGATCCTTCGTTCTCCGTGATGTCCGTAGATCGAAATGCGTAATTTCGTTTACACGAAGTCGAACGGATCCTGGCAGGATCGCCAAAATGTCACGTAATATTTCTTACAAAATAAAAAAACTCTTATTTCTTTCCAGTGAAAGTATGATGTTACAATATATGATAAATGGTAGTAGTAGAACGAACGACTAACTGTTATTACGATTAATATTTTTTTTTTTTTTTTTATAACTATTTGCTGTCGTCGCTATAGAAACCATTACAGACCGGCGGCGCCATCTCTGTGAAGAGCGCCGATTACGCAGACCTTTGGAGCCCGGGTTTCGGGAATTCTTATCGTCACAGGGACATTGTATACGTCTATAACGTTCTATATCCTAACCTAACGCAACCTAACATCTGGGACGTAATATTTTACAACATTCCTGGCGTGTCGTCGCCTGCTACTCGAAGGGGACATTATATACGTCTATAACGGTGTATATTCTATCCTAACGCAACCTAACATCTGGGATGTAATATTTTACAACATTCCTGGCATGTCGGCCCTACGCCTCGGTGGGAACATTATATACGTCTATAACGATATATGTCCTAACCTAAGGCAACCTAACATCTCGGAAGTAATAGTCGACGACTTTCCTGGCGTGTCCGCCCGTACTTCTCGGTGGGAACATTATGTACGTCTATAACGTTATATATCCTAGCCTAAGGCGACCTAACATGTCGAATGTAATATTTTACAACATTCCTGGCGTGTCGTCTCCTGCTTCTCGATGGGGACATTATATACTTCTATAACGTTTTATAGCCTAACATAACGCAACCTAACATTTGGGATGTAATATTTTACAACATTCCTGGCATGTCGGTGCTTACGTCTCGGTGGGAACATTATATACATCTATAACGTTTTATATCCTAACCTAATTCAACCTAGCATCTGGGATGTAATATTTTGCAACATTCCTGGCATGTCGGTCCGTACTTCTCGGTGGGAACATCATATACGTCTATAGCGATATATATCCTAACCGAAGGCAACCTAACATCTCGGATGTAATATTTTACAACATTCCTGGCGTGTCGTCGCCTGCTTCTCGATGGGGACATTATATACGTCTATAACGTTGTATATCCTAACCTAACGCAACCTAACATCTGGGATGTAATATGCTACAACATTCCTGGCGTGTCGTCGCCTGCTTCTCGATGGGGACACTATATACGTATATAACGTTGTATATCCTAACCTAACGCAACCTAACTTCTGGGATGTAATATTTTACAACATTCCGGGCATGTCGGTCCCTACGTCTCGGTGGGAACATTATATACGTCTATAACGATATATGTCCTCACCTAAGGCAACCTAACATCTCGGAAGTAATAGTTGACAACTTTCCTGGCGTGTCCGCCCGTACTTCTCGGTGGGAACATTATATACATCTATAACGTTATATATCCTAGCCTAAGGCAACCTAACATGTCGAATCTAATATTTTACAACATTCCTGGCGTGTCGTCGCCTGCTTCCCGAAGGGGACATTATATACTTCTATAACGGTGTATATTCTATCCTAACGCAACCTAACATCTGCGATGTAATATTTTACAACATTCCTGGCATGTCGGCCCTACGTCTCGGTGGGAACATTATATACATCTATAACGTTTTATATCCTAACCTAATTCAACCTAGCATCTGGGATGTAATATTTTGCAACATTCCTGCCGTGCAGGCCCGTACTTCTCGGTGGGAACATTATATACGTCTATAACGTTATATATCCTAGCCTAAGACGACCTAACATGTCGAATGTAATATTTTACATCATTCCTGGCGTGTCGTCGCCTGCTTCTCGATGGGGACATTATGTACATCTATAACGTTTTATATCCTAACCTAAGGCAACCTAACATCTGGGATGTAATATTTGACAACATTCCCGGCGTGTCGTCGCCTGCTCCTCGATGGGGACATTATATACGTCTATAACGTTTTATATCCTAACCTAACGCAACTTAACATGTCGAATGTAATATTTTACAACATTCCTGGCGTGTCGTCGCCTACTTCTCGATGGGCGCATTATATACACCTTTAACGTTGTATATCCTAACTTAACGCAACCTAACATCTGGGATGTAATATTTTGCAACATTCCTGCCGTGCAGGCCCGTACTTCTCGGTGGGAACATTATATACGTCTATAACGTTATATATCCTAGCCTAAGACGACCTAACATGTCGAATGTAATATTTTATATCATTCCTGGCGTGTCGTCGCCTGCTTCTCGATGGGGACATTATGTACATCTATAACGTTTTATATCCTAACCTAAGGCAACCTAACATCTGGGATGTAATATTTGACAACATTCCCGGCGTGTCGTCGCCTGCTTCTCGATGGGGACATTATATACGTCTATAACGTTCTATATCCTAACCTAACGCAACTTAACATGTCGAATGTAATATTTTACAACATTCCTGGCGTGTCGTCGCCTGCTTCTCGATGGGCGCATTATATACATCTTTAACGTTGTATATCCTAACTTAACGCAACCTAACATCTGGGATGTAATATTTTACAACATTCCTGGCGTTTCGTCACCAGCTTCTCAATGGGGACATTATATACGTCTATAACGTTGTATATCCTAACCTAACGCAACCTAACTTCTGGGATGTAATATTTTAGAACATTCCTGGCGCGTCGGCTCCTAGTTTTCGGTGGAAACATTATATACGTCTACAACGTTATATATCCTGACGTAAGGCAATATAACGTCTCGGATGTAATATTTTATAACATTCCTGGCGCGTCGTCGCCTGCTTCTCGATGGGGACATTATATACGTCTATAACGTTGTATATCCTAACCTAAAGCAACCTAACATCTGGGATGTAATATTGTACAAGATTCCTGGCATGTCGGTCCCCACGTCTCGGTGGGAACATTATATATGTCCATGACGTTGTATATCCTAACCTAAGGGAACCTAACATCTCGGATATAATATTTTACAACATTCCTGGCGTGTCGACGCCTGCTTCTCGAAGGGGACATTATATACGTCTATAACTGTGTATATTCTATCCTAACGCAACCTAACATCTGGAATG
Organism: Xylocopa violacea; assembly: GCA_963969225.1. NCBI lineage: Eukaryota > Metazoa > Arthropoda > Insecta > Hymenoptera > Apidae > Xylocopa > Xylocopa violacea. The sequence continues at coordinate 47,848,574 of CAXAJV010000001.1, forward strand.
TAATATTTCACAACATTCCTGGCATGTTGGTCCCTACGTCTCGGTGGGAACATTATATATGTCTATAACGCTGTATACCCTAATCTAAGGCAACCTAGCATCTCGGAAGTAATAGTCGACAACTTTCCTGGCGTGTCCGCCCGTACTTCTCGGTGGGAACATTATGTACGTCTATAACGTTATATATCCTAGCCTAAGGCGACCTAACATGTCGAATGTAATATTTGACAACATTCCTGGCGTGTCGTCGCCTGCTTCTCGAAGGGGACATTATATACGTCTATAACGGTGTATATTCTATCCTAACGCAACCTAACATATGGAATGTAATGTTTTACAACATTCCTGGCATGTCGGCCCTACGTCTCGGTGGGAACATTATATACGTCTATAACGATATATGTCCTAACCTAAGGCAACCTAACATCTCGGAAGTAATAGTTGACAACTTTCCTGGCGTGTCCGCCCGTACTTCTCGGTGGGAACATTATATACATCTATAACGTTATATATCCTAGCCTAAGGCGACCTAACATGTCGAATGTAATATTTTACAACATTCCTGGCGTGTCGTCGCCTGCTTCTTGGTGGGGACATTATATACGTCTACAACGTTGTATATCCTAACCTAACGCAACCTAACTTCTGAGATGTAATATTTTACAACATTCCTGGCATGTCCGCCCGTACTTTTCGGTGGGTCCATTATATACGTCGATAACGTTATATATCCTAGCCTAAGGCAACCTAACATGTCGAATGTAATATTTTACAACATTCCTGGCGTGTCGTCGCCTGCTTCCCGAAGGGGACATTATATACTCCTATAACGGTGTATATTCTATCCTAACGCAACCTAACATCTGCGATGTAATATTTTACAACATTCCTGGCATGTCGGCCCTACGTCTCGGTGGGAACATTATATACATCTATAACGTTTTATATCCTAACCTAATTCAACCTAGCATCTGGGATGTAATATTTTGCAACATTCCTGCCGTGCAGGCACGTACTTCTCGGTGGGAACATTATATACGTCTATAACGTTATATATCCTAGCCTAAGACGACCTAACATGTCGAATGTAATATTTTACATCATTCCTGGCGTGTCGTCGCCTGCTTCTCGATGGGGACATTATGTACATCTATAACGTTTTATATCCTAACCTAAGGCAACCTAACATCTGGGATGTAATATTTGACAACATTCCCGGCGTGTCGTCGCCTGCTCCTCGATGGGGAAATTATATACGTCTATAACGTTTTATATCCTAACCTAACGCAACTTAACATGTCGAATGTAATATTTTACAACATTCCTGGCGTGTCGTCGCCTACTTCTCGATGGGCGCATTATATACACCTTTAACGTTGTATATCCTAACTTAACGCAACCTAACATCTGGGATGTAATATTTTACAACATTCCTGGCGTTTCGTCACCAGCTTCTCGATGGGGACATTATATACGTCTATAACGTTGTATATCCTAACCTAACGCAACCTAACTTCTGGGATGTAATATTTTACAACATTCCTGGCGCGTCGGCTCCTAGTTTTCGGTGGAAACATTATATACGTCTACAACGCTATATATCCTGACGTAAGGCAATATAACGTCTCGGATGTAATATTTTATAACATTCCTGGCGCGTCGTCGCCTGCTTCTGGATGGGGACATTATATACGTCTATAACGTTGTATATCCTAACCTAAAGCAACCTAACATCTGGGATGTAATATTGTACAAGATTCCTGGCATGTCGGTCCCCACGTCTCGGTGGGAACATTATATATGTCCATGACGTTGTATATCCTAACCTAAGGGAACCTAACATCTCGGATATAATATTTTACAACATTCCTGGCGTGTCGACGCCTGCTTCTCGAAGGGGACATTATATACGTCTATAACTGTGTATATTCTATCCTAACGCAACCTAACATCTGGAATGTAATATTTTACAACATTCCTGGCATGTTGGTCCCTACGTCTCGGTGGGAACATTATATATGTCTATAACGATGTATACCCTAATCTAAGGCAACCTAACATCTCGGAAGTAATAGTTGACAACTTTCCTGGCGTGTCCGCCCGTACTTCTCGGTGGGAACATTATATACATCTATAATGTTATATATCCTAGCCTAAGGCGACCTAACATGTCGAATGTAATATTTTACAACATTCCTGGCATGTCGGTCCCTACTTCTCGGTGGGAACATTGTATACGTCTATAACGTTGTATATCCTAACCTAACGCAACCTAACATCTGGGACGTAATATTTTACAACATTCCTGGCGCGTCAGCTCCTACTTTTCGGTGGGTCCATTATATACGTCTATAACGTTATATATCCTAACGTAAGGCAACATAACATCTCGGATGTAGTATTTTACAACATTCCTGGCGTGTCGTCGCCTGCTACGCGAAGGGGACATTATATACGTCTATAACGGTGTATATTCTATCCTAACGCAACCTAACATCTGGGACGTAACATTTTACAACATTCCTGGCATGTCGGCCCTACGTCTCGGTGGGAACATTATATACGTCTATAACGATATATGTCCTATCCTAAGGCAACCTAACATCTCGTAAGTAATAGTCGACAACTTTCCTGGCGTGTCCGCCCGTACTTCTCGGTGGGAACATTATGTACGTCTATAACGTTATATATCCTAGCCTAAGGCGACCTAACATGTCGAATGTAATATTTTACAACATTCCTGGCGTGTAGTCTCCTGCTTCTCGATGGGGACATTATATACTTCTATAACGTTGTATAGCCTAACCTAACGCAACCTAACATTTGGGATGTAATATTTTACAACATTCCTGGCATGTCGGTGCCTACGTCTCGGTGGGAACATTAGATACATCTATAACGTTTTATACCCTAACCTAATTCAACCTAGCATATGGGATGTAATATTTTGCAACATTCCTGGCATGTCGGTCCGTACTTCTGGGTGGGAACATTCTATACGTCTATAACGACATATATCCTAACCTAAGGGAACCTTACATCTCGGATGTAATATTTTACAACATTCCTGGCATGTCGGTCCCTACTTCTCGGTGGGAATATTACATACGTCTATAACCTTATATATCATAACCTAAGGCAAACTAACATCTCGGATGTAATATTTTACAAAATTCCTGGCTCGTCGGTCCCTACTTCTCGGTGGGAACATTCTATTTGTCTATAACGTTGTATATCCTAACCTAAGGGAACCTAACATATCGGATGTAATATTTTACAACGTTCCTGGCATGTCGGTCCCTACTTCTCGGTGGGAACATTCTATACGTCTATAACGTTGTATATCCTAACCTAAGGGAACCTAACATCGCGGGTGTAATATTTTACAACATTGCGGACGCGTCGGCCCCTATTTCTCGGTGGGAACATTCTATACGTCTATAACGTTGTATATCATAACCTAAGGGAATCTAACATCTCGGGTGTAATATTTTAGAACATTCCTGTCGCGTCGGTCCCTATTTCTCGGTGGGAACATTATATACGTCTATAACGTTATATGTCCTAGCCTAAGGCAACCTAACTTGTAGAATGTAATATTTTATAACATTCCTGTCGTGTCGTCGCCTGCTTCTCGATGGGGACATTATATACATCTATAACGTTGTATATCCTACCCTAAGGCAACCTAACACCTCGGATGTAATATTTTACAACATTCCTGGCATGTCGGTCCCTACTTCTCGGTGGGAACATTCTATTTGTCTATAACGTTGTATATCCTAACCTAAGGGAACCTAACATATCGGATGTAATATTTTAAAACTTTCCTGGCATGTCGGTCCCTACGTCTCGGTGGGATCATTATATACGTCTATAACGATATATATCCTAACCTAAGGCAACCTAACATCTCGGATGTAATATTTTACAACATTCCTGGCATGTCGGTCACTACGTCTCGGTGGGAACATTATATACGTCTGTAACGATGTATACCCTAACCTAAGGCAACCTAACATCTCGGGTGTAATATTTTACAACATTGGAGACGCGTCGGCCCCTATTTCTCGGTGGGAACATTCTATACGTCTATAACGTTGTATATCATAACCTAAGGGAACCTAACATCTCGGGTGTAATATTTTAGAACATTCCTGACGCGTCGGTCCCTATTTCTCGATGGGAACATTATATACGTCTATAACGTTATATATAATAGCCTAAGGCATCCTAACTTGTAGAATGTAGTATAATATAACATTCCTGTCGTGTCGTCGCCTGCTTCTCGATGGGGACATTATATACATCTATAACGTTGTATATCCTACCCTAAGGCAACCTGACGCCTCGGATGTAATATTTTACAACATTCCTGGCATGTCTGTCCCTACTTCTCCGTGGGAACATTCTATTTGTCTATAACGTTGTATATCCTAACCTAAGGGAACCTAACATATCGGATGTAATATTTTACAACGTTCCTGGCATGTCGGTCTCTACTTCTCGGTGGGAACATTCTATACGTCTATAACGTTGTATATCCTAACCTAAGGGAACCTAACATCTCGGGTGTAATATTTTACAACATTGCGGACGCGTCGGCCCGTATTTCTCGGTCGGAACATTCTATACGTCTATAACGTTGTATATCATAACCTAAGGGAACCTAACATCTCGGGTGTAATATTTTAAAACATTCCTGTCGTGTCGTCGCCTGCTTCTCGAAGGGGACATTATATACATCTATAACGTTGTATATCCTACCCTAAGGCAACCTAACACCTCGGATGTAATATTTTACAACATTCCTGGCATGTCGGTCCCTACTTCTCGGTGGGAACATTCTATTTGTCTATAACGTTGTATATCCTAACCTAAGGCAACCTAACATCTCGGATGTAATATTTTACAACATTCCTGGTGGGTCGTCGCCCGCTTCTCGATGGGGACATTATATACGTCTTTAACGTTGAATATCCTAACCTAAAGCAACCTAACATCTGGGATGTAATATTTTACAAGATCTCTCGCATGTCGGTCCCCACGTCTCGGTGGGAACATTATATACGTCTATAACGATATATACACTAACCTAAGGCAACCTAACATCTCGGATGTAATATTTTACAACATTCCTGTCGTGTCGTCGCCTGCTTCTCGATGGGGACATTATATACGTCTATAACGTTGTATATTCTAACCTAACGCAACCTAACATCTGGGATGTAATATTTTACAACATTCCTGGCGTGTCGTCGCCTACTTCTCGATGGGGACATTATATACATCTATAACGTTGTATATCCTTACCTAAGGCAACCTAACATCTCGGATGTAATATTTTACAACATTCTGGCGTTTCGTCGCCTGCTTCTCGATGGGGACTTTATAAACGTCTATAACGTTGTATATCCTAACCTAACGCAACCTAACATCTGGGATGTAATATTTTACAACATTCCTGGCATGTCGGTCCCTACGTCTCGGTGGGAACGTTATATACGTCTATAACGATATATATCCTAACCTAAGGGAACCTTACATCTCGGATGTAATATTTTACAACATTCCTGGCATGTCGGGCCCTACTTCTCGGTGGGAACATTGTATACGTCTATAACGATATATATCCTAGCCTGAGGCAACCTAACATGTCGAGTCTAATATTTTACAACATTCCTGACGTGTCGTCGCCTGCTTCTCGATGGGGACATTATATACGTCTATATCGTAGTATATTCTAACCTAACGCAACCTAACATCCGGGATGTAACATTTTACTACATTCCTGGAGTGTCGTCACCTACTTCTGGATGGGGACATTATATACATCTATAACGTTATATATCCTATCCTAAGGGAACCTTACATCTCGGATGTAATATTTTACAACATTCCTGGCATGTCGGGCCCTACTTCTCGGTGGGAACATTGTATACGTCTATAACGATATATATCCTAGCCTGAGGCAACCTAACATGTCGAGTCTAATATTTTACAACATTCCTGTCGTGTCGTCGCCTGCTTCTCGATGGGGACATTATATACGTCTATATCGTTGTATATTCTAACCTAACGCAACCTAACATCCGGGATGTAACATTTTACTACATTCCTGGAGTGTCGTCGCCTACTTCTGGATGGGGACATTATATACATCTATAACGTTATATATCCTATCCTAAGGGAACCTAAAATCTCGGTTGTAATATTTTACAACATTCCTGGCATGTAGGTCCCTACTTCTTGGTGGAAACATTGTATACGTCTATAACGATATATATACTACTCTAAGGCAACCTAACATCTCGGATGTAATATTTTACAACATTCCTGGCGCTTCGGCTGCTACTTTTCGGTGGGAACGTTATATACGTCTATAACGACATATATCCTAACCTAAGGGAACCTAATATCTCGGATGTAATAGTTGGCAACATTCCTGGCGTGTCGGCCCCTATTTCTCGTTGGGAACATTATATACGTCTATAACGTTATATATCCTAGCCTATGGCGACCTAACGTGTCGAATGTAATATTTTACAACATTCCTGGCGTGTCGTCGCCTACTTCTCGACGGGGACATTATATACATCTATAACGTTGTATATCGTAACCTAAGGGAACCTAACATCTCGGCTGTACTATTTTACAACATTGCTGGCATGTCGGTCCCTACGTCTCGGTGGGGACATTATATACAACTATAACGATATGTATCCTAACCTAAGGCAACCTAACATCTCGGATGTAATATTTAAAAACATTCCTGGCATGTCGGTCCCTACTTCTAGGTGGGAACATTCTATACGTCTATAACGTTGTATATCCTAACCTAAGAGAACCTAACATGTCAAATGTAACATTTTACAACACTCCTGGCGTGTCGTCGCCTACTTCTCGACGGGGACATTATATACATCTATAACGTTGTATATCCTAACCTAAGGCAACCTAACATCTCGGATGTATTATTTTACAACATTCCTGGCATGTCGGTCCCTACGTCTCGGTGGGAACATTATATACGCCTATAACGATATATGTCCTAACCTAAGGCAACCTAACATGTCGGATGTAATATTTTACAACATTCCTGGCGCTTCGGCTGCTACTTTTCGGTGGAACATCATATACGTCTATAACGTTACATATCCTAACGTAAGGCAACATAACAGCTCGGATGTTATATGTTACAACATTCCTGGCGTGTCATCGCCTGCTTCTCCATGGGGACTTTATATACGTCTGAAACGTTGTATATCCTAACCTAACTCAACCTAACATCTGGGATGTAATATTTTACAACATTCCTGGCGTGTCGGCCCCTATTTCTCGGTGGGTACATTATATACGTCTATAACGTTGTATATCCTAGCCTATGGCGACCTAACATGTCGAATGTAATATTTTACATCATTCCCGCCGTGTCGGCCCGTAGTTCTCGGCGGTAACATTATATACGACTATAACGGTATATATCCTAGCCTAAGGCAACCTAACACCTCGGATGTAATATTTTGCAGCATTCCTGGCGTGTCCGCCCGTACTTCTCGGTGGGGACATTATATACGTCTCTAACGTTGTATATGCTAACCTAAGGCAACCTAACATCTGGGATGTAATATTTTACAACATTCCTGGCATGTCGGTCCCTACGTCTCCGTGGGTACATTATATACGTCTATAACGTTGTATATCCTAACCTAACGCAACCTAACATCTCGGATGTAATATTTTACAACATTCCTGGCATGTCGGTCCCTACGTCTCGGTGGGAACATTATATACGTCTATAACGTTGTATATCCTAACCTAAGGGAACCTAACATCTCGGGTGTAATATTTTAGAACATTCCTGACGCGTCGGTCCCTATTTCTCGTTGGGAACATTATATACGTCTATAACGTTATATATCCTAGCCTAAGGCAACCTACCTTGTCGAATGTAATATTTTACAACATTCCTGGCATGTCGGTCCCTACTTCTCTGTGCGAACATTGTATACGTCTATAACGATATATGTCGTAGCCTAATGCAACCTAATATCTCGGATGTAATATTTTACAACATTCCTGGCATGTCGGTCCCTACGTCTCGGTGGGAACATTATATACGTCTATAACGATATATATCCTAACCTAAGGCAACCTAACATGTCGGATGTAATATTTTACATCATTCCTGGCGCTTCGGATGCTACTTTTCGGTGGGAACATTATATACGTCTATAACGTTACATATCCTAAGGTAAGGCAACATAACAGCTCGGATGTTATATGTTACAACATTCCTGGCGTGTCGTCGCCTGCTTCTCCATGGGGACTTTATATACGTCTGTAACGTTGTATATCCTAACCTAACTCATCCTAACATCTGGGATGTAATATTTTACAGCATTCCTGGCATGTCGGTCCCTACGTCTCCGTGGGTACATTATATACGTCTATAACGTTGTATATCCTAACCTAACGCAACCTAAAATCTCGGATGTAATGTTTTACAACATTCCTGGCATGTCGGTCCCTACGTCTCGGTGGGAACATTATATACGTCTATAACGTTATATATCATAACCTAAGGCAACCTAACCACTCTACAGTAGTATTTTACAACATTCCTGACGCCTCGGCCCCTATTTCTCGGCGGGGACCTTATATACATCTATATCGTTGTATATCATAACCTAAGGCAACCTAACATCTCGGATGTAATATTTTACAGCATTCCTGGCGTGTCCGCCCGTACCTCTCGGTGGGGACATTATATACGTCTATAACGTTGTAAATGCTATCCTAAGGCAACCTAACATCTGGAATGTAATATTTTACAACATTCTGGCGTGTCGTCGCCTGCTTCTCGATGGGGACATTATATACGTCTATAACGTTGTACATCCTAACCTAACACAACCTAACATTTCGGATGTAATATTTTACAGCATTCCTGGCGTGTCCGCCCGTACCTCTCGGTGGGGACATTATATACGTCTATAACGTTGTATATGCTAACCTAAGGCAACCTAACATCTCGAATGTAATATTTTACAACATTCCTGGCATGTCGGTCCCTACTACTCTGTGGGAACATTGTATACGTCTATAACGATGTATGACCTAGCCTAATGCAACCTAACATCTCGGATGTAATATTTTACAGCATTCCTGGCGTGACGTCGTCTGCTTCTAGCTGGGGACATTATATACGTCTATAACGTTGTATGTCCTAACCTAAGGTAACCTAACATCTCGGATGTAATATTTGACAACATTCCTGGCGTGTCGGCCCGTACGTCTCGGTCGGAACATTCTATACGGCTATAAGGTTGTATATCCTAACCTAAGGGAACCTGACATCTCGGATGTAATATTTTCAACATTCCTGGCATGTCGGTCCCTACGTCACGGTGGGAACATTATATACGTCTATAACGATATATATCCTAACCTAAGGCAACCTAACATGTCGGATGTAATATTTTACAACATTCCTGGCGCTTCGGCTGCTACTTTTCGGTGGGAACATTATATACGTCTATAACGTTACATATCCTAAGGTAAGGCAACATAACAGCTCGGATGTTATATGTTACAACATTCCTGGCGCGTCGTCGCCTGCTTCTCCATGGGGACTTTATATACGTCTGTAACGTTGTATATCCTAACCTAACTCATCCTAACATCTGGGATGTAATATTTTACAACATTCCTGGCATGTCGGTCCCTACGTCTCGGTGGGAACATTATATACATCTATAACGTTATATATCATAACCTAAGGCAACCTAACCTCTCTACCGTAGTATTGTACAACAGTCCTGACGCGTCGGCCCCTATTTCTCGGTGGGGACCTTATATACATCTATATCGTTGTATATCCTAACCTAAGGCAACCTAACATCTCGGATGTAATATTTTACAGCATTCCTGGCGTGTCCGCCCGTACCTCTCGGTGGGGACATTATATACGTCTATAACGTTGTAAATGCTATCCTAAGGCAACCTAACATCTGGAATGTAATATTTTACAACATTCTGGCGTGTCGTCGCCTGCTTCTCGATGGGGACATTATATACGTCTATAACGTTGTACATCCTAACCTAACACAACCTAACATTTCGGATGTAATATTTTACAGCATTCCTGGCGTGTCCGCCCGTACCTCTCGGTGGGGACATTATATACGTCTATAACGTTGTATATGCTAACCTAAGGCAACCTAACATCTCGAATGTAATATTTTACAACATTCCTGGCATGTCGGTCCCTACTCCTCTGTGGGAACATTGTATACGTCTATAACTATGTATGACCTAGCCTAATGCAACCTAACATCTCGGATGTAATATTTTACAGCATTCCTGGCGTGACGTCGCCTGCTTCTAGCTGGGGACATTATATACGTCTATAACGTTGTATGTCCTAACCTAAGGTAACCTAACGTCTCGGATGTAATATGTGACAACATTCCTGGCGTGTCGGCCCGTACGTCTCGGTCGGAACATTATATACGTCTATAACGTTGTATATCCTAACCTAAGGGAACCTAGCATCTCGGCTGCACTATTTTACAACCTTGCTGGCATGTCGGTCCCTACGTCTCGGTGGGGACATTATATACGTCTATAACGATATGTATCCTAACCTAAGGCAACCTAACACCTCGGATGTAATATTTTACAACAGTCCTGGCATGTCGGTCCCTACTTCTCGGTGGGAACATTCTATACGTCTATAACGTTGTATATCCTAACCTAAGAGAACCTAACATCTCGGGTGTAATATTTTACAACATTCCTGACGCGTCGGCCCCTATTTCTCGGTGGGAACATTCTATACGTCTATAACGTTGTATATCCTAACCTAAGGGAACCTAACATCTCGGGTGTAATATTTTACAACATTCCTGACGCGTCGTCCCCTATTTCTCGGTGGGAACATTATATACGGCTATAACGTTGTAAAACCTAACCTAACGCAACCTAACATCTGGGATGTAATATTTTACCACTTTCCTGGCATGGCGGTCCCTATGTCTCGGTGGGAACATTCTATTCGTCTATAACGTTATATATCCTAACGTAAGGCAACATAACATCTCGGATGTAATATTTTACATCATTCCTGGCCTGTTGTCGCCTGCTTCTCGATGGGGACATTATATACGTCTATAACGTTGTATATCCTAACCTAACGAAACCTAACGTCTGGGATGTAATATTTTACAACATTCCTGGCGTGTCGTCGCCTGCTTCTCGATGGGGACATTATATACGTCTATAACGTTGTATATCCTAACCTAACGCAACCTAACATTTGGGATGCAATATTTTAAACATTCCTGGCATGTCGGTCCCTACGTCTCGGTGGGAACATTATATACGTCTATAGCCATATATATCCTAACCTAAGCGAACCTAACATGTGGGATGTAATATTTTACAACATTCCTGGCGTGTCGTCGCCTGCTTCTCGATGGGGACATTATATACGTCTATAACGTTTTATATCCTAACCTAAGGCAACCTAATGTCTCGGATGTAATATTTTACAATATTCCTAGCATGTCGGTCCCTACTTCTCGGTGGGAACATTCTATACGTCTATAACGTTGTATATCCTAACCTAAGGGAACCTAACATCTCGGATGTAATATTTTACAACATTCTGGCGTGTCGTCGCCTGCTTCTCGATGGGGACATTATATACGTCTATAACGTTGTATATCCTAACCTAACGCAACCTAACATCTCGGATGTAATATTTTACAACATTCCTGGCATGTCGGTCCCTACGTCACGGTGGGAAAATTATATACGTCTATAACGTTTTATATCCTAACCTAACGCAACCTAACATTTGGGATGTAATATTTTACAACATTCCTGGCATGTCGGTCCCTACGTCTCGGTGGGAACATTATATACGTCTATAACGTTATATATCATAACCTAAGGCAACCTAACCTCTCTACCGTAGTATTTTACAACAGTCCTGACGCGTCGGCCCCTATTTCTCGGTGGGGACCTTATATCCATCTATATCGTTGTATATCCTAACCTAACGAAACCTAACGTCTGGGATGTAATATTTTACAACATTCCTGGCGTGTCGTCGCCTGCTTCTCGATGGGGACATTATATACGTCTATAACGTTGTATATCCTAACCTAACGCAACCTAACATTTGGGATGCAATATTTTAAACATTCCTGGCATGTCGGTCCCTACGTCTCGGTGGGAACATTATATACGTCTATAGCGATATATATCCTAACCTAAGCGAACCTAACATGTGGGATGTAATATTTTACAACATTCCTGGCGTGTCGTCGCCTGCTTCTCGATGGGGACATTATATACGTCTATAACGTTTTATATCCTAACCTAAGGCAACCTAATGTCTCGGATGTAATATTTTACAATATTCCTAGCATGTCGGTCCCTACTTCTCGGTGGGAACATTCTATACGTCTATAACGTTGTATATCCTAACCTAAGGGAACCTAACATCTCGGATGTAATATTTTACAACATTCTGGCGTGTCGTCGCCTGCTTCTCGATGGGGACATTATATACGTCTATAACGTTGTATATCCTAACCTAACGCAACCTAACATCTCGGATGTAATATTTTACAACATTCCTGGCATGTCGGTCCCTACGTCACGGTGGGAAAATTATATACGTCTATAACGTTTTATATCCTAACCTAACGCAACCTAACATTTGGGATGTAATATTTTACAACATTCCTGGCATGTCGGTCCCTACGTCTCGGTGGGAACATTATATACGTCTATAACGTTATATATCATAACCTAAGGCAACCTAACCTCTCTACCGTAGTATTTTACAACAGTCCTGACGCGTCGGCCCCTATTTCTCGGTGGGGACCTTATATCCATCTATATCGTTGTATATCCTAACCTAAGGCAACCTAACATCTCGGATGTAATATTTCACAGCATTCCTGGCGTGTCCGCCCGTACCTCTCGGTGGGGACATTATATACGTCTATAACGTTGTAAATGCTATCCTAAGGCAACCTAACATCTGGAATGTAATATTTTACAACATTCTGGCGTGTCGTCGCCTGCTTCTCGATGGGGACATTATATACGTCTATAACGTTGTACATCCTAACCTAACACAACCTAACATTTCGGATGTAATATTTTACAGCATTCCTGGCGTGTCCGCCCGTACCTCTCGGTGGGGACATTATATACGTCTATAACGTTGTATATGCTAACCTAAGGCAACCTAACATCTCGAATGTAATATTTTACAACATTCCTGGCATGTCGGTCCCTACTCCTCTGTGGGAACATTGTATACGTCTATAACGATGTATGACCTAGCCTAATGCAACCTAACATCTCGGATGTAATATTTTACAACATTCCTGGCGTGTCGTCGCCTGCTTCTAGCTGGGGACATTATATACGTCTATAACGTTGTATATCCTAACCTAACGCAACCTAACATCTCGGATGTAATGTTTTACAACATTCCTGGCATGTCGGTCCCTACGTCTCGGTGGGAACATTATATACGTCTATAACGTTATATATCATAACCTAAGGCAACCTAACCACTCTACCGTAGTATTTTACAACATTCCTGACGCCTCGGCCCCTATTTCTCGGTGGGGACCTTATATACATCTATATCGTTGTATATCCTAACCTAAGGCAACCTAACCTCTCGGATGTAATATTTTACAGCATTCCTGGCGTGTCCGCCCGTACCTCTCGGTCGGAACATTATATACGTCTATAACGTTGTATATCCTAACCTAACGGAACCTAGCATCTCGGCTGCACTATTTTACAACCTTGCTGGCACGTCGGTCCCTACGTCTCGGTGGGGACATTATATACGTCTATAACGATATGTATCCTAACCTAAGGCAACCTAACACCTCGGATGTAATATTTTACAACAGTCCTGGCATGTCGGTCCCTACTTCTCGGTGGGAACATTCTATACGTCTATAACGTTGTATATCCTAACCTAAGAGAACCTAACATCTCGGGTGTAATATTATACAACATTCCTGACGCGTCGGCCCCTATTTCTCGGTGGGAACATTCTATACGTCTATAACGTTGTATATCCTAACCTAAGGGAACCTAACATCTCGGGTGTAATATTTTACAACATTCCTGACGCGTCGTCCCCTATTTCTCGGTGGGAACATTATATACGGCTATAAAGTTGTAAAACCTAACCTAACGCAACCTAACATCTGGGATGTAATATTTTACCACTTTCCTGGCATGGCGGTCCCTATGTCTCGGTGGGAACATTCTATTCGTCTATAACGTTATATATCCTAACGTAAGGCAACATAACATCTCGGATGTAATATTTTACATCATTCCTGGCCTGTTGTCGCCTGCTTCTCGATGGGGACATTATATACGTCTATAACGTTGTATATCCTAACCTAACGAAACCTAACGTCTGGGATGTAATATTTTACAACATTCCTGGCGTGTCGTCGCCTGCTTCTCGATGGGGACATTATATACGTCTATAACGTTGTATATCCTAACCTAACGCAACCTAACATTTGGGATGCAATATTTTAAACATTCCTGGCATGTCGGTCCCTACGTCTCGGTGGGAACATTATATACGTCTATAGCGATATATATCCTAACCTAAGCGAACCTAACATGTGGGATGTTATATTTTACAACATTCCTGGCGTGTCGTCGCCTGCTTCTCGATGGGGACATTATATACGTCTATAACGTTTTATATCCTAACCTAAGGCAACCTAATGTCTCGGATGTAATATTTTACAATATTCCTAGCATGTCGGTCCCTACTTCTCGGTGGGAACATTCTATACGTCTATAACGTTGTATATCCTAACCTAAGGGTACCTAACATCTCGGATGTAATATGTGACAACATTGGTGTTGTGTCGGCCCGTACTTCTCGGTGGGAACATCATATACGTCTATAGCGATATATATCCTAACCGAAGGCAACCTAACATCTCGGATGTAATATCTTACAACATTCTGTCATGTCGGTCACTACGTCTCGGTGGGAACATTATATACGTCTCTAACGTTATATGTCCTACCCTAAGGCAACCTAACATGTCGAATGCAATATTTTATAACATTGCAGGCGTGTGGTCGCCTACTTCTCGATGGGGACATTATATACATCTATAACGTTGTATATCCTAACCTAAGGCAACCTAACATCTCGGATGTAATAGTTGACAACATTCCTGACGCGTCGGCCCCTATTTCTCGGTGATAACATTACCTACGACTATAACGTTACATATCCTAGCCTAAGGCGACCTAACATGTCGAATGTAATGTTTTACATCATTCCTGGCGTGTCGTCGCCTGCTTCTCGCTAGGGACATTATATACGTCTATAACTTTGTATATCCTAACCTAAGGCAACCTAACATCTCGGATATAATATTTTACAATATTCCTAGCATGTCGGTCCCTACTTCTCGGTGGGAACATTCTATACGTCTATAACGTTGTATATCCTAACCTAAGGGAACCTAACATCTCGGATGTAATATCTGACAACATTGGTGTTGTGTCGGTCCCTACTTCTCGGTGGAAACATTGTATACGTCTATAACAATATATATCCTAGCCTAAGGCAACCTAACATCTCGGATGTAATATCTTACAACATTCTGTCATGTCGGTCACTACGTCTCGGTGGGAACATTATATACGTCTCTAACGTTATATATCCTAGCCTAAGGCAACCTAACATGTGGAATGTAATATTTTACAACATTCCTGGCGTGTCGTCGCCTACTTCTCGATGGGGACATTATATACATATATAACGTTGTATATCCTAACCTAAGGCAACCTAACATCTCGGATGTAATATCTGACAACATCGGTGTTGTGTCGGCCGTACTTCTCGGTGGGAACATCATATACGTCTATAGCGATATATATCCTAACCGAAGGCAACCTAACATCTCGGATGTAATATTTTACAACATTCTGTATTGTCGGTCCCCACGTCTCGATCTGGACATTATATACGTCTATAACGATATATGTCCTAGCCTAAGGCTACCTAACATCTCGGATGTAATATTTTATAACATTCCTGGCGTGCCGTCGCCTGCTTCTCGATGGGGAAGTTATATACGTCTATAACGTTGTATATCCTAACCTAACGCAACCTAACATCTCGGGTGTAATATTTTACAACATTCCTGACGCGTCGGCCCCTATTTCTCGGTGGGAACATTCTATACGTCTATAACGTTGTATATCCTAACCTAAGGGAACCTAACATATCGGGTGTAATATTTTAGAACATTCCTGACGCGTCGGTCCCGAATTCTCGGTGGGAACATTATATACGTCTATAACGTTATATATCCTAGCCTAAAGCAACCTGACTTGTCGAATGTAATATTTTACAACATTCCTGGCGTGTCGTCGCCTACTTCTCGACGGGGACATTATATACATCTATAACGTTGTATATCCTAACCTAAGGCAACCTAACATCTCGGATGTAATATTTTACAACATTCTATCATGTCGGTCACTACGTCTCGGTGGGAGCATTATATACGTCTCTAACGTTATATATCCTAGCCTAAGGCAACCTAACATGTGGAATGTAATATTTTACAACATTCCTGGCGTGTCGTCGCCTACTTCTCGATGGGGACATTATATACATATATAACGTTGTATATCCTAACCTAAGGCAACCTAACATCTCGGATGTAATATCTGACAACATCGGTGTTGTGTCGGCCGTACTTCTCGGTGGGAACATCATATACGTCTATAGCGATATATATCCTAACCGAAGGCAACCTAACATCTGGGATGTAATATTTTACAACATTCTGGATTGTCGGTCCCCACGTCTCGATCTGGACATTATATACGTCTATAACGATATATGTCCTAGCCTAAGGCTACCTAACATCTCGGATGTAATATTTTATAACATTCCTGGCGTGCCGTCGCCTGCTTCTCGATGGGGAAGTTATATACGTCTATAACGTTGTATATCCTAACCTAACGCAACCTAACATCTGGGAAGTAATATTTTACAACATTCCTGGCGTGTCGTCGCCTGCTTCTCGATGGGGACATAATATACGTCTATAACGTTGTATATCCTAACCCAACGCAACCTAACATCTCGGATGTAATATTTTACAAAATTCCGGGCGTGTCGTCGCCTGCTTCTCGATGGGGACACTATATACGTCTATAACGATATATATCCTAACCTAAGGGAACCCACATCTGGGATGTAATATTTTACAACATTCCTGGCGTGTCGTCGCCTGCTTCTCGATGGGGACATTATATACGTCTATAACGTTGTATATCCTAACCTAACGCAACCTAACATCTGGGATTTAATATTTTACATCATTCCTGGCGTGTCGTCGCCTGCTTCTCGATGGGGACATTATATACATCTATAACGTTTTATATCCTAACCTAAGGCAACCTAATATCTCGGATGTAATATTTTACAATAGTCCTAGCATGTCGGTCCCTACTTCTCGGTGGGAACATTCTATACGTCTATAACGTTGTATATCCTAACCTAAGGGAACCTAACATCTCGGATGTAATATCTGACAACATCGGTGTTGTGTCGGACCGGACTTCTCGGTGGGAACATCATATACGTCTATAGCGATATATATCCTAACCGAAGGCAACCTAACATCTCGGATGTAATATTTTAAACATTCCTGGCGTGTTATCGCCTGCTTCTCGATGGGGACATTATATACGTCTATAACGTTGTATATCCTAACCTAACGCAACCTAACATCTGGGATGTAATATTTTACACCATTCCTGGCGTGTCGTCGCCTGCTTCTCGATGGGGACATTATATATATCTATAACGTTGTATATCCCAACCTAACGCAACCTAACATCTGGGATGTAATATTTTACAATATTCCTGGCATGTCGGTCCCTACGTCTCGGTGGGTACATTATATACGTCTATAACGTTGTATATAATAACCTAACGCAACATAACATCTGGGATGTAATATTTTACAATATTCCTGGCATGTCGGTCCCTACGTCTCGGTGGGAACATTATATACGTCTATAACGATATATATCCTAACCGAAGGCAACCTAACATCTCGGAGGTAATATTTTACAACATTCCTGGCATTTCGGACCGTAGTTCTCGGTGGTAACATTATATACGTCTATAACGTTGTATATCCTAGCCTAAGGCAACCTAACATCTCGGATGTAATATTTGACAACATTGCTGCCATGTTAGCCCGTACATCTCGGTGGGAACATCATATACGTCTATAGCGATATATATCCTAGCCTAAGGCGACCTAACATCACGGATGTAATAGTTGACAACATTCCTGACGCGTCGGGCCCTATTTCTCGGTGGGAACATTATATACGTCTATAACGTTATATATCCTAGCCTAACGCGACCTAACATGTCGAATGTAATGTTTTACATCATTCCCCCGTGTCGGCCCATAGTTCTCGGTGGTAACATTACATACGACTATAACGGTATATATCCTAGCCTAAGGCAACCTAACATCTCAGATGTAATATTTTACAGCATTCCTGGCGTGTCCGCCCGTACTTCTTGGTGGGGACATTATATACGTCTATATCGTTGTATACGCTAACCTAAGGCAACCTAACATCTCGAAAGTAATATTTTACAAGATTCCTGGCGTGTCGCTCCCTAATTCTCGGTGGGAACATTATATACGTCTGTAACGTTATATATCATAACCTAAGGCAACCTTACCTCTCTACCGTAATATTTTACAACATTCCTGGCGCTACGGCGCCTACTTCCCGATGGGGACATTATATACGTCTATAACGTTGTATATCCTAACCTAAGGCAACCTAACATCTCGGATGTAATAGTTGATAACATTCCTGGCGTGTCGGCCCGTACTTCTCGGTGGGAACATCATATACGTCTATAACGTTATATATCCTAACGTAAGGCAACACAACATCTCGTATGTAATATTTTACAACATTCCTGTCGCGTCGCCCCTATTTCTCGGTGGGAACATTATATACGGCTATAACGTTATATATCATAACCTAAGGCAACCTAACATGTCGAATGTAATATTTTACAACATTCCTGGCGTGTCGTCGCCTGCTTCTCGATGGGGACATAATATACGTCTATAACGTTGTATATCCTAACCCAACGCAACCTAACATCTCGGATGTAATATTTTACAAAATTCCGGGCGTGTCGTCGCCTGCTTCTCGATGGGGACACTATATACGTCTATAACGATATATATCCTAACCTTAGGGAACCTAACATCTCGGATGTAATATTTTACAACATTCTGGCTTGTCGGTCCCCAAGTCTCGATCTGGACATTATATACGTCTATAACGATATATGTCCTAGCCTAAGGCTACCTAACATCTCGGATGTAATATTTTATAACATTCCTGGCGTGTCGTCGCCTGCTTCTCGATGGGGAAGTTATATACGTCTATAACGTTGTATATCCTAACCTAACGCAACCTAACATCTGGGAAGTAATATTTTACAACATTCCTGGCGTGTCGTCGCCTGCTTCTCGATGGGGACATAATATACGTCTATAACGTTGTATATCCTAACCCAAAGCAACCTAACATCTCGGATGTAATATTTTACAAAATTCCGGGCGTGTCGTCGCCTGCTTCTCGATGGGGACACTATATACGTCTATAACGATATATATCCTAACCTTAGGGAACCTAACATCTCGGATGTAATATTTTACAACATTCCTAGCATGTCGGTCCCTACTTCTCGGTGGGAACTTTCTATACGTCTATAACGTTGTATATCCTAACCTAAGGGAACCTAACATCTCGGGTGTAATATTTTACAACATTCCTGACGCGTCGTCCCCTATTTCTCGGTGGGAACATTATATACGTCTATATCGTTGTAAATCCGAACCTAACGCAACCTAACACCTGGGATGTAATATTTTACCACATTCCTGGCATGTCGGTCCCTACGTCTCGGTGGGAACATTCTATACGTCTATAACGTTATATATCCTAACGTAAGGCAACATAACATCTCGGATGTAATATTTTACATCATTCCTGGCCTGTTGTCGCCTGCTTCTCGATGGGGACATTATATACGTCTATAACGTTGTATATCCTAACCTAACGAAACCTAACCTCTGGGATGTAATATTTGCAACATTCCTGGCGTGTCGTCGCCTGCTTCTCGGTGGGGACATTATATACGTCTATAACGTTGTATATCCTAACCTAACGCAACCTAACATTTGGGATGTAATATTTTAAACATTCCTGGCATGTCGGTCCCTACGTCTCGGTGGGAACATTATATACGTCTATAGCGATATATAACCTAACCTAAGGGAACCTAACATCTGGGATGTAATATTTTACAACATTCCTGGCGTGTCGTCGCCTGCTTCTCGATGGGTACATTATATACGTCTATAACGTTGTATATCCTAACCTAACGCAACCTAACATCTGGGATTTAATATTTTACATCATTCCTGGCGTGTCGTCGCCTGCTTCTCGATGGCGACATTATATACGTCTATAACGTTGTATATCCCAACCTAACCCAACCTAACATCTGGGAGGTAATATTTTACAACATTCCTGGCGTGTCGTCGCCTGCTTCTCGATGGCGACATTATATACGTCTATAACGTTGTATATCCCAACCTAACCCAACCTAACATCTGGGATGTAATATTTTACAACATTCCTGGCATGTCGGTCCCTACGTCTCGGTGGGTACATTATATACGTCTATAACGTTGTATATAATAACCTAACGCATCATAACATCTGGGATGTAATATTTTACAATATTGCTGGCATGTCGGTCCCTACGTCTCGGTGGGAACATTATATACGTCTATAACGATATATATCCTAACCTAAGGCAACCTAACATCTCGGATGTAATACTTTACAACATTCCTGGCATTTCGGAGCGTAGTTCTCGGTGGTAACATTATATACGTCTATAACGTTGTATATCCTAGCCTAAGGCAACCTAACATCTCGCATGTAATATTTGACAACATTGCTGCCGTGTTAGCCCGTACTTCTCGGTGGGAACATCATATACGTCTATAGCGATATATATCCTAGCCTAAGGCGACCTAACATGTCGAATGTAATGTTTTACATCATTCCCCCGTGTCGGTCCATAGTTCTCGGTGGTAACATTACATACGACTATAACGGTATATATCCTAGCCTAAGGCAACCTAACATCTCAGATGTAATATTTTACAGCATTCCTGGCGTGTCCGCCCGTACTTCTTGGTGGGGACATTATATACGTCTATAACGTTGTATACGCTAACCTAAGGCAACCTAACATCTCAGATGTAATATTTTACAGCAATCCTGGCGTGTCCGCCCGTACTTCTTGGTGGGGACATTATATACGTCTATAACGTTGTATACGCTAACCTAAGGCAACCTAACATCTCGAAAGTAATATTTTACAACATTCCTGGCTTGTCGGTCCCTACTTCTCTGTGGGAACATTGTATACGTCTATAACGTTGTATATCATAACCTAAGGCAACCTTACCTCTCTACCGTAATATTTTACAACATTCCTGGCGCTACGGCGCCTACTTCCCGATGGGGACATTATATACGTCTATAACGTTGTATATCCTAACCTAAGGCAACCTAACATCTCGGATGTAATAGTTGATAACATTCCTGGCGTGTCGGCCCGTACTTCTCGGTGGGAACATCATATACGTCTATAACGTTATATATCCTAACGTAAGGCAACACAACATCTCGTATGTAATACTTTACAACATTCCTGACGCGTCGCCCCTATTTCTCGGTGGGAACATTATATACGGCTATAACGTTATATATCATAACCTAAGGCAACCTAACATGTCGAATGTAATATTTTACAACATTCCTGGCGTGTCGTCGCCCACTTCTCGATGGGGACATTATATACATCTATAACGTTGTATATCCTAACCTAAGGCAACCTAACATCTCGGATGTAATATTTTACAACATTCCTGGCATGTCGGTCACTACGTCTCGATGGGGACATTATAAACGTCTATAACGTTGTATATCCTAGCCTAAGGCAACCTAACATCTCGGATGTAATATTTGACAACATCGCTGGCGTGTTAGCCCGTACTTCTCGGTGGGTACATCATATACGTCTATAGCGATATATATCCTAGCCTAAGGCGACCTAACATGTCGAATGTAATATTTTACATCATTCCTGACGTGTCGGCCCGTAGTTCTCGGTGGTAACATTATATACGTCTATAACATTATATATCCTAACCTAAAGCAACCTAACATCTCGGATGTAATATTTTACAACATTCCTGGCATGTCGGTACCTACATCTCGGTGGGAACATTCTATACGTCTATAACGTTGTATATCCTAACCTAAGGGAACCTAACATCTCGGGTGTAATGTTTTACAACATTCCTGGCATGTCGGTCACTACGTCTCGGTGGGAACATTATATACGTCTATAACGTTATATGTCCTAGCCTAAGGCAACCTAACATGTCGAATGTAATATTTTACAACATTCCTGGCGGGTCGTCGCCTGCTTCTCGGTGGGGACATTATACACTTCTATAACGTTGTATATTCTAACCTAACGCAACCTAACATCTGGGATGTAATATTTTACAACATTCCTGGCGTGTCGTCTCCTTCTTCTGGATGGGGACATTATATACATCTATAACGTTATATGTCCTAACCTAAGGGAACCTAACATCTCGCGTGTAATATTTAACAACATTCCTGACGCGTCGGCCGCTATTTCTCGGTGGGACTATTGTATACGTCTATAACCTTATATATCCTAGCCTAAGGCAACCTAACATCTCGGATGTAATATTTGACCACATTCCTTGCGTGTTAGCGCGTACTTCTCGGTGGGAACATCATATACGTCTATAGCGATATATATCCCAACCGAAGGCAACCTAACATCTCGGATGTAATATTTTATAACATTCCTGGCGTGCCGTCGCCTGCTTCTCGATGGGGAAGTTATATACGTCTATAACGTTGTATATCCTAACCTAACGCAACCTAACATCTGGGAAGTAATATTTTACAACATTCCTGGCGTGTCGTCGCCTGCTTCTCGATGGGGACATAATATACGTCTATAACATTGTATATCCTAACCCAACGCAACCTAACATCTCGGATGTAATATTTTACAAAATTCCGGGCGTGTCGTCGCCTGCTTCTCGATGGGGACACTATATACGTCTATAACGATATATATCCTAACCTAAGGGAACCTTACATCTCGGATGTAATATTTTACAACACTCCTAGCATGTCGGTCACTACTTCTCGGTGGGAACTTTCTATACGTCTATAACGTTGTATATCCTAACCTAAGGGAACCTAACATTTCGGGTGCAATATTTTACAACATTCCTGACGCGTCGGCCCCTATTTCTGGGTGGGAACATTATATACGTCTATAACGTTATATATCCTACCCTAAGGCGACCTAACATGTCGAATGTAATATTTTACAACATTCCTGGCGTGTCGTCGCCTGCTTCTCGGTGGGGACATTATATACGTCTATAACGTTGTATATCCTAACCTAACGCAACCTAACATCTGGGATGTAATATTTTACAACATTCCTGGCATGTCGGTCCCTACGTCTCGGTGGGTACATTATATACGTCTATAACGTTGTATATAATAACCTAACGCAACATAACATCTGGGATGTAATATTTTACAATATTGCTGGCATGTCGGTCCCAACGTCTCGGTGGGAACATTATATACGTCTATAACGATATATATCCTAACCTAAGGCAACCTAACATCTCGGATGTAATATTTTACAACATTCCTGGCATTTCGGACCGTAGTTCTCGGTGGTAACATTATATACGTCTATAACGTTGTATATCCTAGCCTAAGGCAACCTAACATCTCGGATGTAATATTTGACAACATTGCTGCCGTGTTAGCCCGTACTTCTCGGTGGGAACATCATATACGTCTATAGCGATATATATCCTAGCCTAAGGCGACCTAACATGTCGAATGTAATGTTTTACATCATTCCCCCGTGTCGGCCCATAGTTCTCGGTGGTAACATTACATACGACTATAACGGTATATATCCTAGCCTAAGGCAACCTAACATCTCAGATGTAATATTTTACAGCATTCCTGGCGTGTCCGCCCGTACTTCTTGGTGGGGACATTATATACGTCTATAACGTTGTATACGCTAACCTAAGGCAACCTAACATCTCGAAAGTAATATTTTACAACATTCCTGGCTTGTCGGTCCCTACTTCTCTGTGGGAACATTGTATACGTCTATAACGTTGTATATCCTAACATAAAGCAACTTAACATATGGGATGTAATATTTTACAAGATTCCTGGCGTGTCGGTCCCTACTTCTCGGTGGGAACATTATATACGTCTGTAACGTTATATATCATAACCTAAGGCAACCTTACCTCTCTACCGTAATATTTTACAACATTCCTGGCGCTACGGCGCCTACTTCCCGATGGGGACATTATATACGTCTATAACGTTGTATATCCTAACCTAAGGCAACCTAACATCTCGGATATAATAGTTGATAACATTCCTGGCGTGTCGGCCCGTACTTCTCGGTGGGAACATCATATACGTCTATAACGTTATATATCCTAACGTAAGGCAACACAACATCTCGTATGTAATATTTTACAACATTCCTGACGCGTCGCCCCTATTTCTCGGTGGGAACATTATATACGTCTATAACGTTATATATCATAACCTAAGGCAACCTAACATCTCGGATGTAATATTTTACAACATTCCTGGCATGTCGGTCACTACGTCTCGATGGGGACATTATATACGTCTATAACGTTGTATATCCTAGCCTAAGGCAACCTAACATCTCGGATGTAATATTTGACAACATTGCTGGCGTGTTAGCCCGTACTTCTCGGTGGGAACATCATATACGTCTATAGCGATATATATCCTAGCCTAAGGCGACCTAACATGTCGAATGTAATATTTTACATCATTCCTGACGTGTCGGCCCGTAGTTCTCGGTGGTAACATTATATACGTCTATAACATTATATATCCTAACCTAAAGCAACCTAACATCTCGGATGTAATATTTTACAACATTCCTGGCATGTCGGTACCTACATCTCGGTGGGAACATTCTATACGTCAATAACGTTGTATATCCTAACCTAAGGGAACCTAACATCTCGCGTGTAATGTTTTACAACATTCCTGGCATGTCGGTCACTACGTCTCGGTGGGAACATTATATACGTCTATAACGTTATATGTCCTAGCCTAAGGCAACCTAACATGTCGAATGTAATATTTTACAACATTCCTGGCGGGTCGTCGCCTGCTTCTCGGTGGGGACATTATACACTTCTATAACGTTGTATATTCTAACCTAACGCAACCTAACATCTGGGATGTAATATTCTACAACATTCCTGGCGTGTCGTCTGCTTCTTCTGGATGGGGACATTATATACATCTATAACGTTATATGTCCTAACCTAAGGGAACCTAACATCTCGCGTGTAATATTTAACAACATTCCTGACGCGTCGGCCGCTATTTCTCGGTGGGACTATTGTATACGTCTATAACCTTATATATCCTAGCCTAAGGCAAACTAACATCTCGGATGTAATATTTGACAACATTCCTTGCGTGTTAGCGCGTAGTTCTCGGTGGGTACATCATATACGTCTATAGCGATATATATCCTAACCGAAGGCAACCTAACATCTCGGATGTAATATTTTACCACATTCCTGGCATGTCGGTCCCTACGTCTCGGTGGGAACATTATATACGTCTATAGCGATATATATCCTAACCTAAGAGAACCTAACATCTGGGATGTAATATTTTACAACATTCCTGGCGTGTCGTCGCCTGCTTCTCGATGGGGACATTATATACGTCTATAACGTAGTATATCCTAACTTAACGCAACCTAACATCTGGGATTTAATATTTTACATCATTCCTGGCGTGTCGTCGCCTGCTTCTCGATGGCGACATTATATACGTCTATAACGTTGTATATCCCAAACTAACCCAACCTAACATCTGGGATGTAATATTTTACAACATTCCTGGCATGTCGGTCCCTACGTCTCGGTGGGTACATTATATACGTCTATAACGTTGTATATAATAACCTAACGCAACATAACATCTGGGATGTAATATTTTACAATATTGCTGGCATGTCGGTCCCAACGTCTCGGTGGGAACATTATATACGTCTATAACGATATATATCCTAACCTAAGGCAACCTAACATCTCGGATGTAATATTTTACAACATTCCTGGCATTTCGGACCGTAGTTCTCGGTGGTAACATTATATACGTCTATAACGTTGTATATCCTAGCCTAAGGCAACCTAACATCTCGGATGTAATATTTGACAACATTGCTGCCGTGTTAGCCCGTACTTCTCGGTGGGAACATCATATACGTCTATAGCGATATATATCCTAGCCTAAGGCGACCTAACATGTCGAATGTAATGTTTTACATCATTCCCCCGTGTCGGCCCATAGTTCTCGGTGGTAACATTACATACGACTATAACGGTATATATCCTAGCCTAAGGCAACCTAACATCTCAGATGTAATATTTTACAGCATTCCTGGCGTGTCCGCCCGTACTTCTTGGTGGGGACATTATATACGTCTATAACGTTGTATACGCTAACCTAAGGCAACCTAACATCTCGAAAGTAATATTTTACAACATTCCTGGCTTGTCGGTCCCTACTTCTCTGTGGGAACATTGTATACGTCTATAACGTTGTATATCCTAACATAAAGCAACTTAACATATGGGATGTAATATTTTACAAGATTCCTGGCGTGTCGGTCCCTACTTCTCGGTGGGAACATTATATACGTCTGTAACGTTATATATCATAACCTAAGGCAACCTTACCTCTCTACCGTAATATTTTACAACATTCCTGGCGCTACGGCGCCTACTTCCCGATGGGGACATTATATACGTCTATAACGTTGTATATCCTAACCTAAGGCAACCTAACATCTCGGATATAATAGTTGATAACATTCCTGGCGTGTCGGCCCGTACTTCTCGGTGGGAACATCATATACGTCTATAACGTTATATATCCTAACGTAAGGCAACACAACATCTCGTATGTAATATTTTACAACATTCCTGACGCGTCGCCCCTATTTCTCGGTGGGAACATTATATACGTCTATAACGTTATATATCATAACCTAAGGCAACCTAACATCTCGGATGTAATATTTTACAACATTCCTGGCATGTCGGTCACTACGTCTCGATGGGGACATTATATACGTCTATAACGTTGTATATCCTAGCCTAAGGCAACCTAACATCTCGGATGTAATATTTGACAACATTGCTGGCGTGTTAGCCCGTACTTCTCGGTGGGAACATCATATACGTCTATAGCGATATATATCCTAGCCTAAGGCGACCTAACATGTCGAATGTAATATTTTACATCATTCCTGACGTGTCGGCCCGTAGTTCTCGGTGGTAACATTATATACGTCTATAACATTATATATCCTAACCTAAAGCAACCTAACATCTCGGATGTAATATTTTACAACATTCCTGGCATGTCGGTACCTACATCTCGGTGGGAACATTCTATACGTCAATAACGTTGTATATCCTAACCTAAGGGAACCTAACATCTCGCGTGTAATGTTTTACAACATTCCTGGCATGTCGGTCACTACGTCTCGGTGGGAACATTATATACGTCTATAACGTTATATGTCCTAGCCTAAGGCAACCTAACATGTCGAATGTAATATTTTACAACATTCCTGGCGGGTCGTCGCCTGCTTCTCGGTGGGGACATTATACACTTCTATAACGTTGTATATTCTAACCTAACGCAACCTAACATCTGGGATGTAATATTCTACAACATTCCTGGCGTGTCGTCTGCTTCTTCTGGATGGGGACATTATATACATCTATAACGTTATATGTCCTAACCTAAGGGAACCTAACATCTCGCGTGTAATATTTAACAACATTCCTGACGCGTCGGCCGCTATTTCTCGGTGGGACTATTGTATACGTCTATAACCTTATATATCCTAGCCTAAGGCAAACTAACATCTCGGATGTAATATTTGACAACATTCCTTGCGTGTTAGCGCGTAGTTCTCGGTGGGTACATCATATACGTCTATAGCGATATATATCCTAACCGAAGGCAACCTAACATCTCGGATGTAATATTTTACCACATTCCTGGCATGTCGGTCCCTACGTCTCGGTGGGAACATTATATACGTCTATAGCGATATATATCCTAACCTAAGAGAACCTAACATCTGGGATGTAATATTTTACAACATTCCTGGCGTGTCGTCGCCTGCTTCTCGATGGGGACATTATATACGTCTATAACGTAGTATATCCTAACTTAACGCAACCTAACATCTGGGATTTAATATTTTACATCATTCCTGGCGTGTCGTCGCCTGCTTCTCGATGGCGACATTATATACGTCTATAACGTTGTATATCCCAAACTAACCCAACCTAACATCTGGGATGTAATATTTTACAACATTCCTGGCATGTCGGTCCCTACGTCTCGGTGGGTACATTATATACGTCTATAACGTTGTATATAATAACCTAACGCAACATAACATCTGGGATGTAATATTTTACAATATTGCTGGCATGTCGGTCCCTACGTCTCGGTGGGAACATTATATACGTCTATAACGATATATATCCTAACCTAAGGCAACCTAACATCTCGGATGTAATATTTTACAACATTCCTGGCATTTCGGACCGTAGTTCTCGGTGGTAACATTATATACGTCTATAACGTTGTATATCCTAGCCTAAGGCAACCTAACATCTCGGATGTAATATTTGACAACATTGCTGCCGTGTTAGCCCGTACTTCTCGGTGGGAACATCATATACGTCTATAGCGATATATATCCTAGCCTAAGGCGACCTAACATGTCGAATGTAATATTTTACATCATTCCTGACGTGTCGGCCCGTAGCTCTCGGTGGTAACATTATATACGTCTATAACATTATATATCCTAACCTAAAGCAACCTAACATCTCGGATGTAATATTTTACAACATTCCTGGCATGTCGGTACCTACATCTCGGTGGGAACATTCTATACGTCAATAACGTTGTATATCCTAACCTAAGGGAACCTAACATCTCGCGTGTAATGTTTTACAACATTCCTGGCATGTCGGTCACTACGTCTCGGTGGGAACATTATATACGTCTATAACGTTATATGTCCTAGCCTAAGGCAACCTAACATGTCGAATGTAATATTTTACAACATTCCTGGCGGGTCGTCGCCTGCTTCTCGGTGGGGACATTATACACTTCTATAACGTTGTATATTCTAACCTAACGCAACCTAACATCTGGGATGTAATATTCTACAACATTCCTGGCGTGTCGTCTGCTTCTTCTGGATGGGGACATTATATACATCTATAACGTTATATGTCCTAACCTAAGGGAACCTAACATCTCGCGTGTAATATTTAACAACATTCCTGACGCGTCGGCCGCTATTTCTCGGTGGGACTATTGTATACGTCTATAACCTTATATATCCTAGCATAAGGCAACCTAACATCTCGGATGTAATATTTGACAACATTCCTTGCGTGTTAGCGCGTAGTTCTCGGTGGGTACATCATATACGTCTATAGCGATATATATCCTAACCGAAGGCAACCTAACAACTCGGATGTAATATTTTACCACATTCCTGGCATGTCGGTCCCTACGTCTCGGTGGGAACATTATATACGTCTATAGCGATATATATCCTAACCTAAGAGAACCTAACATCTGGGATGTAATATTTTACAACATTCCTGGCGTGTCGTCGCCTGCTTCTCGATGGGGACATTATATACGTCTATAACGTAGTATATCCTAACTTAACGCAACCTAACATCTGGGATTTAATATTTTACATCATTCCTGGCGTGTCGTCGCCTGCTTCTCGATGGCGACATTATATACGTCTATAACGTTGTATATCCCAACCTAACCCAACCTAACATCTGGGATGTAATATTTTACAACATTCCTGGCATGTCGGTCCCTACGTCTCGGTGGGTACATTATATACGTCTATAACGTTGTATATAATAACCTAACGCAACATAACATCTGGGATGTAATATTTTACAATATTGCTGGCATGTCGGTCCCAACGTCTCGGTGGGAACATTATATACGTCTATAACGATATATATCCTAACCTAAGGCAACCTAACATCTCGGATGTAATATTTTACAACATTCCTGGCATTTCGGACCGTAGTTCTCGGTGGTAACATTATATACGTCTATAACGTTGTATATCCTAGCCTAAGGCAACCTAACATCTCGGATGTAATATTTGACAACATTGCTGCCGTGTTAGCCCGTACTTCTCGGTGGGAACATCATATACGTCTATAGCGATATATATCCTAGCCTAAGGCGACCTAACATGTCGAATGTAATGTTTTACATCATTCCCCCGTGTCGGCCCATAGTTCTCGGTGGTAACATTACATACGACTATAACGGTATATATCCTAGCCTAAGGCAACCTAACATCTCAGATGTAATATTTTACAGCATTCCTGGCGTGTCCGCCCGTACTTCTTGGTGGGGACATTATATACGTCTATAACGTTGTATACGCTAACCTAAGGCAACCTAACATCTCGAAAGTAATATTTTACAACATTCCTGGCTTGTCGGTCCCTACTTCTCTGTGGGAACATTGTATACGTCTATAACGTTGTATATCCTAACATAAAGCAACTTAACATATGGGATGTAATATTTTACAAGATTCCTGGCGTGTCGGTCCCTACTTCTCGGTGGGAACATTATATACGTCTGTAACGTTATATATCATAACCTAAGGCAACCTTACCTCTCTACCGTAATATTTTACAACATTCCTGGCGCTACGGCGCCTACTTCCCGATGGGGACATTATATACGTCTATAACGTTGTATATCCTAACCTAAGGCAACCTAACATCTCGGATATAATAGTTGATAACATTCCTGGCGCGTCGGCCCGTACTTCTCGGTGGGAACATCATATACGTCTATAACGTTATATATCCTAACGTAAGGCAACACAACATCTCGTATGTAATATTTTACAACATTCCTGACGCGTCGCCCCTATTTCTCGGTGGGAACATTATATACGTCTATAACGTTATATATCATAACCTAAGGCAACCTAACATCTCGGATGTAATATTTTACAACATTCCTGGCATGTCGGTCACTACGTCTCGATGGGGACATTATATACGTCTATAACGTTGTATATCCTAGCCTAAGGCAACCTAACATCTCGGATGTAATATTAGACAACATTGCTGGCGTGTTAGCCCGTACTTCTCGGTGGGAACATCATATACGTCTATAGCGATATATATCCTAGCCTAAGGCGACCTAACATGTCGAATGTAATATTTTACATCATTCCTGACGTGTCGGCCCGTAGTTCTCGGTGGTAACATTATATACGTCTATAACATTATATATCCTAACCTAAAGCAACCTAACATCTCGGATGTAATATTTTACAACATTCCTGGCATGTCGGTACCTACATCTCGGTGGGAACATTCTATACGTCAATAACGTTGTATATCCTAACCTAAGGGAACCTAACATCTCGCGTGTAATGTTTTACAACATTCCTGGCATGTCGGTCACTACGTCTCGGTGGGAACATTATATACGTCTATAACGTTATATGTCCTAGCCTAAGGCAACCTAACATGTCGAATGTAATATTTTACAACATTCCTGGCGGGTCGTCGCCTGCTTCTCGGTGGGGACATTATACACTTCTATAACGTTGTATATTCTAACCTAACGCAACCTAACATCTGGGATGTAATATTCTACAACATTCCTGGCGTGTCGTCTGCTTCTTCTGGATGGGGACATTATATACATCTATAACGTTATATGTCCTAACCTAAGGGAACCTAACATCTCGCGTGTAATATTTAACAACATTCCTGACGCGTCGGCCGCTATTTCTCGGTGGGACTATTGTATACGTCTATAACCTTATATATCCTAGCCTAAGGCAACCTAACATCTCGGATGTAATATTTGACAACATTCCTTGCGTGTTAGCGCGTAGTTCTCGGTGGGTACATCATATACGTCTATAGCGATATATATCCTAACCGAAGGCAACCTAACATCTCGGATGTAATATTTTACCACATTCCTGGCATGTCGGTCCCTACGTCTCGGTGGGAACATTATATACGTCTATAGCGATATATATCCTAACCTAAGAGAACCTAACATCTGGGATGTAATATTTTACAACATTCCTGGCGTGTCGTCGCCTGCTTCTCGATGGGGACATTATATACGTCTATAACGTAGTATATCCTAACTTAACGCAACCTAACATCTGGGATTTAATATTTTACATCATTCCTGGCGTGTCGTCGCCTGCTTCTCGATGGCGACATTATATACGTCTATAACGTTGTATATCCCAACCTAACCCAACCTAACATCTGGGATGTAATATTTTACAACATTCCTGGCATGTCGGTCCCTACGTCTCGGTGGGTACATTATATACGTCTATAACGTTGTATATAATAACCTAACGCAACATAACATCTGGGATGTAATATTTTACAATATTGCTGGCATGTCGGTCCCAACGTCTCGGTGGGAACATTATATACGTCTATAACGATATATATCCTAACCTAAGGCAACCTAACATCTCGGATGTAATATTTTACAACATTCCTGGCATTTCGGACCGTAGTTCTCGGTGGTAACATTATATACGTCTATAACGTTGTATATCCTAGCCTAAGGCAACCTAACATCTCGGATGTAATATTTGACAACATTGCTGCCGTGTTAGCCCGTACTTCTCGGTGGGAACATCATATACGTCTATAGCGATATATATCCTAGCCTAAGGCGACCTAACATGTCGAATGTAATGTTTTACATCATTCCCCCGTGTCGGCCCATAGTTCTCGGTGGTAACATTACATACGACTATAACGGTATATATCCTAACCTAAGGCAACCTAACATCTCGGATATAATAGTTGATAACATTCCTGGCGCGTCGGCCCGTACTTCTCGGTGGGAACATCATATACGTCTATAACGTTATATATCCTAACGTAAGGCAACACAACATCTCGTATGTAATATTTCACAACATTCCTGACGCGTCGCCCCTATTTCTCGGTGGGAACATTATATACGTCTATAACGTTATATATCATAACCTAAGGCAACCTAACATGTCGAATGTAATATTTTACAACATTCCTGGCGTGTCGTCGCCTACTTCTCGATGGGGACATTATATACATCTTTAACGTTGTATATCCTAACCTAAGGCAACCTAACATCTCGGATGTAATATTTTACAACATTCCTGGCATGTCGGTCACTACGTCTCGATGGGGACATTATATACGTCTATAACGTTGTATATCCTAGCCTAAGGCAACCTAACATCTCGGATGTAATATTTGACAACATTGCTGGCGTGTTAGCCCGTACTTCTCGGTGGGAACATCATATACGTCTATAGCGATATATATCCTAGCCTAAGGCGACCTAACATGTCGAATGTAATATTTTACATCATTCCTGACGTGTCGGCCCGTAGTTCTCGGTGGTAACATTATATACGTCTATAACATTATATATCCTAACCTAAAGCAACCTAACATCTCGGATGTAATATTTTACAACATTCCTGGCATGTCGGTACCTACATCTCGGTGGGAACATTCTATACGTCTATAACGTTGTATATCCTAACCTAAGGGAACCTAACATCTCGCGTGTAATGTTTTACAACATTCCTGGCATGTCGGTCACTACGTCTCGGTGGGAACATTATATACGTCTATAACGTTATATGTCCTAGCCTAAGGCAACCTAACATGTCGAATGTAATATTTTACAACATTCCTGGCGGGTCGTCGCCTGCTTCTCGGTGGGGACATTATACACTTCTATAACGTTGTATATTCTAACCTAGCGCAACCTAACATCTGGGATGTAATATTCTACAACATTCCTGGCGTGTCGTCTGCTTCCTCTGGATGGGGACATTATATACATCTATAACGTTATATGTCCTAACCTAAGGGAACCTAACATCTCGCGTGTAATATTTAACAACATTCCTGACGCGTCGGCCGCTATTTCTCGGTGGGACTATTGTATACGTCTATAACCTTATATATCCTAGCCTAAGGCAACCTAACAACTCGGATGTAATATTTGACAACATTCCTTGGGTGTTAGCGCGTAGTTCTCGGTGGGTACATCATATACGTCTATAGCGATATATATCCTAACCGAAGGCAACCTAACATCTCGGATGTAATATTTTACCACATTCCTGGCATGTCGGTCCCTACGTCTCGGTGGGAACATTCTATACGTCTATAACGTTATATATCCTAACGTAAGGCAACATAACATCTCGGATGTAATATTTTACATCATTCCTGGCCTGTTGTCGCCTGCTTCTCGATGGGGACATTATATACGTCTATAACGTTGTATATCCTAACCTAACGAAACCTAACCTCTGGGATGTAATATTTTACAACATTCCTGGCGTGTCGTCGCCTGCTTCTCGGTGGGGACATTATATACGTCTATAACGTTGTATATCCTAACCTAACGCAACCTAACATTTGGGATGTAATATTTTAAACATTCCTGGCATGTCGGTCCCTACGTCTCGGTGGGAACATTATATACGTCTATAGCGATATATATCCTAACCTAAGAGAACCTAACATCTGGGATGTAATATTTTACAACATTCCTGGCGTGTCGTCGCCTGCTTCTCGATGGGGACATTATATACGTCTATAACGTAGTATATCCTAACTTAACGCAACCTTACATCTGGGATTTAATATTTTACAATATTGCTGGCATGTCGGTCCCTACGTCTCGGTGGGAACATTATATACGTCTATAACGATATATATCCTAACCTAAAGCAACCTAACATCTCGGATGTAATATTTTACAACATTCCTGGCATTTCGGACCGTAGTTCTCGGTGGTAACATTATATACGTCTATAACGTTGTATATCCTAGCCTAAGGCAACCTAACATCTCGGATGTAATATTTGACAACATTGCTGCCGTGTTAGCCCGTACTTCTCGGTGGGAACATCATATACGTCTATAGCGATATATATCCTAGCCTAAGGCGACCTAACATGTCGAATGTAATGTTTTACATCATTCCCCCGTGTCGGCCCATAGTTCTCGGTGGTAACTTTTCATACGACTATAACGGTATATATCCTAGCCTAAGGCAACCTAACATCTCAGATGTAATATTTTACAGCATTCCTGGCGTGTCCGCCCGTACTTCTTGGTGGGGACATTATATACGTCTATAACGTTGTATACGCTAACCTAAGGCAACCTAACATCTCGAAAGTAATATCTTACAACATTCCTGACTTGTCGGTCCCTACTTCTCTGTGGGAACATTGTATACGTCTATAACGTTGTATATCCTAACATAAAGCAACTTAACATCTGGGATGTAATATTTTACATGATTCCTGGCGTGTCGGTCCCTACTTCTCGGTGGGAACATTATATACGTCTGTAACGTTATATATCATAACCTAAGGCAACCTTACCTCTCTACCGTAATATTTTACAACATTCCTGGCGCTACGGCGCCTACTTCCCGATGGGGACATTATGTACGTCTTTAACGTTGTATATCCTAACCTAAGGCAACCTAACATCTCGGATGTAATAGTTGATAACATTCCTGGCGTGTCGGTCACTACGTCTCGATGGGGACATTATAAACGTCTATAACGTTGTATATCCTAACCTAACGCAACCTAACATCTCGGATGTAATATTTTACAACATTCCTGGCATGTCGGTCACTACGTCTCGATGGGGACATTAGAAACGTCTATAACGTTGTATATCCTAGCCTAAGGCAACCTAACATCTCGGATGTAATATTTGACAACATCGCTGGCGTGTTAGCCCGTACTTCGCGGTGGGAACATCATATACGTCTATAGCGATATATATCCTAGCCTAAGGCG
The DNA here is from genome assembly GCA_963969225.1 of Xylocopa violacea. Lineage (NCBI taxonomy): Eukaryota > Metazoa > Arthropoda > Insecta > Hymenoptera > Apidae > Xylocopa > Xylocopa violacea. Next base: position 47,884,923 of record CAXAJV010000001.1, read on the forward strand.
ACCTAACATGTCGAATGTAATATTTTACATCATTCCTGACGTGTCGGCCCGTAGTTCACGGTGGTAACATTATATACGTCTATAACATTATATATCCTAACCTAAAGCAACCTAACATCTCGGATGTAATATTTTACAACATTCCTGGCATGTCGGTACCTACATCTCGGTGGGAACATTCTATACGTCTATAACGTTGTATATCCTAACCTAAGGGAACCTAACATCTCGGGTGTAATCTTTTACAACATTCCTGGCATGTCGGTCACTACGTCTCGGTGGGAACATTATATACGTCTATAACGTTATATGTCCTAGCCTAAGGCAACCTAACATGTCGAATGTAATATTTTACAACATTCCTGGCGGTTCGTCGCCTGCTTCTCGGTGGGGACATTATACACTTCTATAACGTTGTATATTCTAACCTAACGCAACCTAACATCTGGGATGTAATATTTTACAACATTCCTGGCGTGTCGTCTCCTTCTTCTGGATGGGGACATTATATACATCTATAACGTTATATGTCCTAACCTAAGGGAACCTAACATCTCGCGTGTAATATTTAACAACATTCCTGACGCGTCGGCCGCTATTTCTCGGTGGGACTATTGTATACGTCTATAACCTTATATATCCTAGCCTAAGGCAACCTAACATCTCGGATGTAATATTTGACAACATTCCTTGCGTGTTAGCGCGTACTTCTCGGTGGGAACATCATATACGTCTATAGCGATATATATCCCAACCGAAGGCAACCTAACATCTCGGATGTAATATTTTATAACATTCCTGGCGTGCCGTCGCCTGCTTCTCGATGGGGAAGTTATATACGTCTATAACGTTGTATATCCTAACCTAACGCAACCTAACATCTGGGAAGTAATATTTTACAACATTCCTGGCGTGTCGTCGCCTGCTTCTCGATGGGGACATAATATACGTCTATAACGTTGTATATCCTAACCCAACGCAACCTAACATCTCGGATGTAATATTTTACAAAATTCCGGGCGTGTCGTCGCCTGCTCCTCGATGGGGACACTATATACGTCTATAACGATATATATCCTAACCTAAGGGAACCTAACATCTCGGATGTAATATTTTACAACATTCCTAGCATGTCGGTCCCTACTTCTCGGTGGGAACTTTCTATACGTCTATAACGTTGTATATCCTAACCTAAGGGAACCTAACATTTCGGGTGCAATATTTTACAACATTCCTGACGCGTCGGCCCCTATTTCTGGGTGGGAACATTATATACGTCTATAACGTTATATATCCTACCCTAAGGCGACCTAACATGTCGAATGTAATATTTTACAACATTCCTGGCGTGTCGTCGCCTGCTTCTCGGTGGGGACATTATATACGTCTATAACGTTGTATATCCTAACCTAATTCAACCTATCATCTCGCATGTAATATTTGACAACAATCCTGGCGTGTCCGCCCGTACTTCTTGGTGGGAACATCATATGCGTCTATAGCGATATATATCCTAACCGAAGGCAACCTAACATCTCGGATGTAATATTTTACAACATTCCTGGCGCGTCGGCTCCTATTTTTCGGTGGGAACATTATATACGTCTATAACGTTATATATCCTAACCTAAGGGAACCTAACATCTCGGGTGTAATATTTTAAAACATTCCTGACGCGTCGTCGCCTTCTTCTCGATGGGGACATTATATACGTCTATAACGTTGTATATCCTAACCTAACGCAACCTAACATCTGGGATGTAATATTTTGCAACATTCCTGGCATGTCGGTCCCTACTTCTCGGTGGGAACATTCCATACGTCTATAACGTTGTATATCCTAACCTAAGGGAACCTAACATCTCGGATGTAATATTTTACAACATTTCTGACACGTCGGCCCCTATTTCTCGGTGGGAACATTATATACGTCTATTACGTTATATATCCTAACCTAAGGCGACCTAACATGTCGAATGTAATATTTTACATCATTCCTGGCGTGCCGGCCCGTAGTTCTCGGTGGTAACAATATATTCGTCTATAACGTTATATATCCTAGCCTAAGGCAACCTAATATCTCGGATGTAGTATTTTACAACATTCCTGGTCGGTGGGCCCCTACTTCTCGGTGGGAACAATATATACGTCTATAACGTTGTATATCCTAACGTAACCCATCTAGCACCTCGCGGTTATGTTTTACAGAATCCCGGTCGTGTCGGACCGTACTTCTCGGTGGGGACATTATATACATCTATAACGTTATATATCCTTACCTGAGGCAACCTAACAATGTCGGACTTAATTTTGTACAACATGCCTGGCGGGTCGGCCCCTACGTCTCGGTGGGAACATTATATACGTTTATAACGTAATATAACCTAAACTAACCCATCTAGCCACTCGCTGGGAATGTTTTATAGAATCCCGTTCGTGTCGTCCCGAACGTCTCGATTGGTACATTATATATGTCTATAATGTTACATATCCTAGCCTAAGGCAACCTAACATGTCGTATGTAATATTTTACAACATTCGCGGCACTTCGGACCCTACGTCTCGGTGGGAATATCATATACGTCTATAACGTTATATATCCTAGCCTAAGGCAATCCTAACACGTCGAATGTAATATATTTCAACATTCCTGGCGCGTCAGCCCCTACTTCACGGTGGGAACATTATATAAGTCAATAACGTTATATATCCTATCCGAAGGCAACATAACATGTCGAATGTAATATTTTACAACATACCTAGCGCGTCGGCCCCTATTTCTAGGTGGGAACATTATATAAGTCAATAACGTTATATATCCTAGCCTAAGGCAACATAACATGTCGAATGTAATATATTACAACATTCCTGGCGCGTCGGCCCCTACATCTCGGTGGGAACATTATATAAGTTAATAACGGTATATATCCTAACCTAAGGCAACCTAACATGCGGAATGTAATATTTTACAACATTCCTGGCACGGCGGCACCTACATCTCGGTGGGAACAGTATATACGTCTATAACGTTGTATATCCTAGCCCAAGGCAACCTAACATCTCGGATGTAATGTTTTACAACATACCTGGCGCGCCGGACCCTACTTCCCGGTGAGAACATTACATACGTCTATATCGCTATATATTCTAGCCTAAGGCAACCTAAAATGTCGAGCGTAATATTTTACAACATTCCTAGCGCGTCGGCCCCTATTTCTCGGTGGGAATATTATATAAGTCAATAACGTTATATATCCTAACCTAAGACAACCTAACATCTCGGATGCAATATTTTACTACATTCCTGGCACGTCGGCCCCTACTTCTCGGTGTGAAAATTATATGCGTCTATAACGCTATATATCCTAGCCTAAGGCAGCCTAACATGTGGAATGTAATATCTTACAACATTCCTGGCGCGTCGGCACCTACGTCTCGGTGGGAACAGTATATACGTCTATAACGTTAGATATCCTAGCCTAAAGCAACATAACATATCGGATGTAATATTTTACTACATTCCTGGCTCGTTGGCCCCTACTCCACGGTGGGAACATTATATACGTCTATAACGTTATATATCCTATCCTAATGCAACCTAACATCTCGGATGAAATATTTTACTACATTCCTGGCACGTCGGCCCCTTCTTCTCGGTGGGAACATTATATACGTCTATATCGCTATATATCATAGCCTAATGCAACCTAACATGTCGAATGTAATATATTTCAACATTCCTGGCGCGTCGGCCCCTACATCTCGGTGGGAACATTATATAAGTTAATAACGGTATATATCCTAACCTAAGACAACCTAACATCTCGGATGCAATATTTTACTACATTCATGCCACGTCGGCCCCTACTTCTGGGTGGGATCATTACATACGTGTCTAACGCTATATATCCTAGCTTACGGCAACCTAATATGTGGAATGTAATATTTTACAACATACCTGGCGCGTCGGCACCTACTTCTCGGTGGGAACATTATGTAAGTCAATAACGTTATATATCCTAGCCTAAGGCAATCCTACCACGTCGAATGTAATATTTTACAACATTCCCTGCACTTCGGCCCCTGCTTCTCGGTGGGAACGTTATATATATCTATAACGATATATATCCTAACCTAAGGCAACCTAACATGTCGGATGTAATATTTTACAACATTCCTGGCGCTTCGGCTGCTACTTTTCCGTGGGAACATCATATACGTCTATAACGTTACATATCCTAACGTAAGGCAACATAACAGCTCGGATGTTATATGTTACAACATTCCTGGCGTGTCGTCGCCTGCTTCTCCATGGGGACTTTATATATGTCTGAAACGTTGTATATCCTAACCTAACGCAACCTAACATCTGGGATGTAATATTTTACAACATTCCTGGCCTGTCGGTCCCTAAGTCTCGGTGGGAACATTCTATACGTCTATAACCTTGTATATCCTAACCTAAGGGAACCTAACATCTCGGGTGTAATATTTTACAACATTCCTGACGCGTCGTCCCCTATTTCTCGGTGGGAACATTTTATACGTCTATAACAATATATACCCTAGCCTAAGGCAACCTAGCATGACAAATGTAATATTTTACATCATACCTGACGCGTCGGCACCTACTGCTCGGTGGGAACAGTATATACGTCTATAACCTTGTATATACTAACCTAACGCAACCTAACATCTGGGATGTAATATTTTACAACATTCCTGGCGTGTCGTCGTCCGCTTCTCGATGGCGACATTATATACGTCTATAACGTTGTATATTCTAACCTAAAGCAACCTAACATCTGGGATGTAATATTTTACAACATTCTGGCGTGTCGTCGCCTACTTCTGGATGGGGACATTATATACATCTATAACGTTGTATATCCTAACCTAAAGCAACCTAACATCTCGGATGTAATATTTGAAAACATTCCTGGCGTGTCGTCGCCTACTTCTGGATGGGGACATTATATACATCTATAACGTTATATATCCTAAACTAAGGGAACCTAACATCTCGGGTGTAATATTTTACAACATTCCTGACGCGTCGGCCCCTACATCCCGGTGGGAACATTCTATATGTCTATAACGTTGTATATCCTAACCTAACGCAACCTAACATCTGGGATGTATTATTTTACAACATTCCTGGCGTGTTGTCGCCTACTTCTGGATGGGGACAAAATATACATCTATAACGTTATATATCCTAACCTATGGGAACCTAACGTCTCGGGTGTAATATTTTAAAACATTCCTGGCATGTCGGTCCCTACGTCTCGGTGGGTACATTATATACGTCTATAACGATATATATCCTAACCTAAGGCAACCTAACATCTCGGATGTAATATTTTACAACATTCCTGACGCGTCGGCCCCTACTTCTCGGAGGGAACATTCTATATGTCTATAACGTTGTATATCCTAACCTAACGCAACCTAACATCTGGGATGTAATATTTCACAACATTCCTGGCATGTCGGTCCCTACTTCGCGGTGGGAACATCATATACGTCTATAACGATATTTGTCCTAACCGAAGGCAACATAGCATCTCGGATGTAATATTTTACAACATTCCTGGCGCGTCGGCTCCTACTTTTCGGTGGGAACATTATATACGTCTATAACGTTATATATCCTAACGTAAGGCAACATAACATCCCGGATGTAATATTTTGCAACATTCCTGGCGTGTCGTCGCCTGCTTCTCGATGGGGACATTATATACGTCTACAACGTTGTATATCCTAACCTAACGCAACCTAACATCTGGGATGTAATATTTTACAACATTCCTGGCGTTTCGTCGCCTGCTTCTCGATGGGGACATTATATACGTCTATAACGTTGTATATCCTAACCTAACGCAACCTAACTTCTGGCATGTAATATTTTACAACATTCCTGGCGCGTCGGCTCCTACTTTTCGGTGGATACATTATATACGTTTATAACGATATATATCCTAACCTAAGGCAACCTAACATCTGGGGTGTAATATTTTACAACATTCCTGACGCGTCGGCCCCTATTTCTCGGTGGGAACATTATATACGTCTATAACGTTATATATCCTAGCCTAAGGCGACCTAACATGTCGAATGTAATATTTTACATCATTCCTGGCGCGTCGGCTCCTACTTTTCGGTGGTAACATTATATACGTCTATAACGTTATATATCCTGTCGTAAGGCGACATAACATCTCGGATGTAATATTTTCCAACATTCCTGGCGTGTCGTCGCCTGCTTCTCGATGGGGACATTATATACGTCTATAACGTTGTATATCCTAACCTAACGCAACCTAACTTCTGGCATGTAATATTTTACAAACATTCCTGGCGCGTCGGCTCCTACTTTTCGGTGGATACATTATATACGTTTATAACGATATATATCCTAACCTAAGGCAACCTAACATCTCGGATGTAATATTTTACAACATTCCTGGCATGTCGGTCCCTACTTCTCGGTGGGAACATTGTATACGTCTATAACGATATATATACCAGCCTAAGGCAACCTAACATCTCGGATGTAATATTTTACAACATTCCTGGAGCGTCGGCCCCTATTTCTCGGTGGGAACATTATTTACGTCTATAACGTTATATATCCTAGCCTAAGGCGACCTAACATGTCGAATATAATATTTTACATCATTTCTGGCGCGTCGGCTCCTACTTTTCGGTAGGAACATTATATACGTCCATAACGTTATATATCCTGTCGTAAGGCAACATAACATCTCGGATGTAATATTTTACAACATTCCTGGCGTGTCGTCGCCTGCTTCTCGATGGGGACATTATATACGTCTATAACGTTGTATATCCTAACCTAAAGCAACCTAACTTCTGGGATGTAATATTTTACAACATTCCTGGCGTGTCGTCGCCTACTTCTGGATGGGGACATTATATACATCTATAACGTTATATATCCTAAGCTAAGGGAACCTAACATCTCGGGTGTAATATTTTACAACATTCCTGACGCTTCCGCCCCTACTTCTCGGTGGGAACATTCTATATGTCTATAACGTTGTATATCCTAACATAAGGGAACCTAACATCTCGGGTGTAATATTGTACAACATTCCTGGCGTGTCGTCACCTACTTCTGGATGGGAACACTATATACATCTATAACGTTGTATATCCTAACCTAAGGCAACCTAACATCTCGGATGTAATATTTAACAACATTCCTGGCATGTCGGTCCCTACTTCTCGGTGGGAACATTGTATACGTCTATAACGATATATATACCAGCCTAAGGCAACCTAACGTCTCGGATGTAATATTTTACAACATTCCTGGAGCGTCGGCCCCTATTTCTCGGTGGGAATATTATATACGTCTATAACGTTATATATCCTAGCCTAAGGCGACCTAACATGTCGATTGTAATATTTTAAATCATTCCTGGCGCGTCGGCTCCTACTTTTCGGTGGTAACATTATATACGTCTATAACGTTATATATCCTGTCGTAAGGCAACATAACATCTCGGATGTAATATTTTACAACATTCCTGGCATGTCGTCGCCTGCTTCTCGATGGGGACATTATATAAGTCTATAACGTTGTATATCGTAACCTTAAGCAACCTAACATCTGGGATGTAATATTTTACAACATTCCTGGCGTTTCGTCGCCTGCTTCTCGATGGGGACATTATATACGTCTATAACGTTGTATATCCTAACCTAACGCAACCTAACTTCTGGCATGTAATATTTTACAACATTCCTGGCGCGTCGGCTCCTACTTTTCGGTGGATACATTATATACGTTTATAACGATATATATCCTAACCTAAGGCAACCTAACATCTGGGGTGTAATATTTTACAACATTCCTGACGCGTCGGCCCCTATTTCTCGGCGGAAATGTTATATACGTCTATAACGTTATATATCCTAGCCTAAGGCAACCTAACATGTCGAATGTAATATTTTACAACATTCCTGGCGCGTCGTCGCCTACTTCTGGATGGGGACATTATATACATCTATAACGTTATATATCCTAAGCTAAGGGAACCTAACATCTCGGGTGTAATATTTTACAACATTCCTGACGCGTCGGCCCCTACTTCTCGGTGGGAACATTCTATATGTCTATAACGTTGCATATCCTAACATAAGGGAACCTAACATCTCGGGTGTAATATTGTACAACATTCCTGGCGTGTCGTCACCTACTTCTGGATGGGAACACTATATACATCTATAACGTTGTATATCCTAACCTAAGGCAACCTAACATCTCGGATGTAATATTTAACAACATTCCTGGCATGTCGGTCCCTACGTCTCGGTGGGAACATTGTATACGTCTATAACGATATATATACCAGCCTAAGGCAACCTAACATCTCGGATGTAATATTTTACAACATTCCTGGAGCGTCGGCACCTATTTCTCGGTGGGAACATTATATACGTCTATAACGTTATATATCCTAGCCTAAGGCGACCTAACATGTCGAATGTAATATTTTACATCATTCCTGGCGCGTCGGCTCCTACTTTTCGGTGGTAACATTATATACGTCTATAACGTTATATATCCTGTCGTAAGGCGACATAACATCTCGGATGTAATATTTTCCAACATTCCTGGCGTGTCGTCGCCTGCTTCTCGATGGGGACATTATATACGTCTATAACGTTGTATATCCTAACCTAACGCAACCTAACTTCTGGCATGTAATATTTTACAAACATTCCTGGCGCGTCGGCTCCTACTTTTCGGTGGATACATTATATAAGTTTATAACGATATATATCCTAACCTAAGGCAACCTAACATCTCGGATGTAATATTTTACAACATTCCTGGCATGTCGGTCCCTACTTCTCGGTGGGAACATTGTATACGTCTATAACGATATATATACCAGCCTAAGGCAACCTAACATCTCGGATGTAATATTTTACAACATTCCTGGAGCGTCGGCCCCTATTTCTCGGTGGGAACATTATATACGTCTATAACGTTATATATCCTAGCCTAAGGCGACCTAACATGTCGAATGTAATATTTTACATCATTTCTGGCGCGTCGGCTCCTACTTTTCGGTTGGAACATTATATACGTCCATAACGTTATATATCCTGTCGTAAGGCAACATAACATCTCGGATGTAATATTTTACAACATTCCTGGCGTGTCGTCGCCTGCTTCTCGATGGGGACATTATATACGTCTATAACGTTGTATATCGTAACCTTAAGCAACCTAACATCTGGGATGCAATATTTTACAAGATTCCTGGCATGTCGGTCCCCACGTCTCGGTGGGAACATTATATACGTCTATAACGATATATATCCTAACCTAAAGCAACCTAACATCTCGGATGTAATATTTTACAACATTCCTGGCATGTCGGTCCCTACTTCTCGGTGGGAACATTCTATTCGTCTATAACGTTGTATATCCTAACCTAAGGGAACCTAACATCTCGGGTGTAATATTTTACAACATTCCCGACGCGTCAGTCCCTGCTTCTCGATGGGGACATTATATACGTCTATAACGGTGTATATCCAAACCTAACGCAACCTAACATCTGGGATGTAATATTTTACAACATTCCTGGCGTTTCGTCGCCTGCTTCTCGATGTGGACATTATATACGTCTATAACGTTGTATATCCTAACCTAACGCAACCTAACTTCTGGCATGCAATATTTTACAACATTCCTGGCGCGTCGGCTCCTACTTTTCGGTGGATACATTATATACGTTTATAACGATATATATCCTAACCTAAGGCAACCTACCATCTGGGGTGTAATATTTTACAACATTCCTGACGCGTCGGCCCCTATTTCTCGGCGGGAATGTTATATACGTCTATAACGTTATATATCCTAGCCTAAGGCGACCTAACATGTCGAATGTAATATTTTACATCATTCCTGGCGCGTCGGCTCCTACTTTTCGGTGGTAACATTATATACGTCTATAACGTTATATATCCTGTCGTAAGGCGACATAACATCTCGGATGTAATATTTTCCAACATTCCTGGCGTGTCGTCGCCTGCTTCTCGATGGGGACATTATATACGTCTATAACGTTGTATATCCTAACCTAACGCAACCTAACTTCTGGCATGTAATATTTTACAAACATTCCTGGCGCGTCGGCTCCTACTTTTCGGTGGATACATTATATACGTTTATAACGATATATATCCTAACCTAAGGCAACCTAACATCTCGGATGTAATATTTTACAACATTCCTGGCATGTCGGTCCCTACTTCTCGGTGGGAACATTGTATACGTCTATAACGATATATATACCAGCCTAAGGCAACCTAACATCTCGGATGTAATATTTTACAACATTCCTGGAGCGTCGGCCCCTATTTCTCGGTGGGAACATTATTTACGTCTATAACGTTATATATCCTAGCCTAAGGCGACCTAACATGTCGAATATAATATTTTACATCATTTCTGGCGCGTCGGCTCCTACTTTTCGGTAGGAACATTATATACGTCCATAACGTTATATATCCTGTCGTAAGGCAACATAACATCTCGGATGTAATATTTTACAACATTCCTGGCGTGTCGTCGCCTGCTTCTCGATGGGGACATTATATACGTCTATAACGTTGTATATCCTAACCTAAAGCAACCTAACTTCTGGGATGTAATATTTTACAACATTCCTGGCGTGTCGTCGCCTACTTCTGGATGGGGACATTATATACATCTATAACGTTATATATCCTAAGCTAAGGGAACCTAACATCTCGGGTGTAATATTTTACAACATTCCTGACGCTTCCGCCCCTACTTCTCGGTGGGAACATTCTATATGTCTATAACGTTGTATATCCTAACATAAGGGAACCTAACATCTCGGGTGTAATATTGTACAACATTCCTGGCGTGTCGTCACCTACTTCTGGATGGGAACACTATATACATCTATAACGTTGTATATCCTAACCTAAGGCAACCTAACATCTCGGATGTAATATTTAACAACATTCCTGGCATGTCGGTCCCTACTTCTCGGTGGGAACATTGTATACGTCTATAACGATATATATACCAGCCTAAGGCAACCTAACGTCTCGGATGTAATATTTTACAACATTCCTGGAGCGTCGGCCCCTATTTCTCGGTGGGAATATTATATACGTCTATAACGTTATATATCCTAGCCTAAGGCGACCTAACATGTCGATTGTAATATTTTAAATCATTCCTGGCGCGTCGGCTCCTACTTTTCGGTGGTAACATTATATACGTCTATAACGTTATATATCCTGTCGTAAGGCAACATAACATCTCGGATGTAATATTTTACAACATTCCTGGCATGTCGTCGCCTGCTTCTCGATGGGGACATTATATAAGTCTATAACGTTGTATATCGTAACCTTAAGCAACCTAACATCTGGGATGTAATATTTTACAACATTCCTGGCGTTTCGTCGCCTGCTTCTCGATGGGGACATTATATACGTCTATAACGTTGTATATCCTAACCTAACGCAACCTAACTTCTGGCATGTAATATTTTACAACATTCCTGGCGCGTCGGCTCCTACTTTTCGGTGGATACATTATATACGTTTATAACGATATATATCCTAACCTAAGGCAACCTAACATCTGGGGTGTAATATTTTACAACATTCCTGACGCGTCGGCCCCTATTTCTCGGCGGAAATGTTATATACGTCTATAACGTTATATATCCTAGCCTAAGGCAACCTAACATGTCGAATGTAATATTTTACAACATTCCTGGCGCGTCGTCGCCTACTTCTGGATGGGGACATTATATACATCTATAACGTTATATATCCTAAGCTAAGGGAACCTAACATCTCGGGTGTAATATTTTACAACATTCCTGACGCGTCGGCCCCTACTTCTCGGTGGGAACATTCTATATGTCTATAACGTTGCATATCCTAACATAAGGGAACCTAACATCTCGGGTGTAATATTGTACAACATTCCTGGCGTGTCGTCACCTACTTCTGGATGGGAACACTATATACATCTATAACGTTGTATATCCTAACCTAAGGCAACCTAACATCTCGGATGTAATATTTAACAACATTCCTGGCATGTCGGTCCCTACGTCTCGGTGGGAACATTGTATACGTCTATAACGATATATATACCAGCCTAAGGCAACCTAACATCTCGGATGTAATATTTTACAACATTCCTGGAGCGTCGGCACCTATTTCTCGGTGGGAACATTATATACGTCTATAACGTTATATATCCTAGCCTAAGGCGACCTAACATGTCGAATGTAATATTTTACATCATTCCTGGCGCGTCGGCTCCTACTTTTCGGTGGTAACATTATATACGTCTATAACGTTATATATCCTGTCGTAAGGCGACATAACATCTCGGATGTAATATTTTCCAACATTCCTGGCGTGTCGTCGCCTGCTTCTCGATGGGGACATTATATACGTCTATAACGTTGTATATCCTAACCTAACGCAACCTAACTTCTGGCATGTAATATTTTACAAACATTCCTGGCGCGTCGGCTCCTACTTTTCGGTGGATACATTATATAAGTTTATAACGATATATATCCTAACCTAAGGCAACCTAACATCTCGGATGTAATATTTTACAACATTCCTGGCATGTCGGTCCCTACTTCTCGGTGGGAACATTGTATACGTCTATAACGATATATATACCAGCCTAAGGCAACCTAACATCTCGGATGTAATATTTTACAACATTCCTGGAGCGTCGGCCCCTATTTCTCGGTGGGAACATTATATACGTCTATAACGTTATATATCCTAGCCTAAGGCGACCTAACATGTCGAATGTAATATTTTACATCATTTCTGGCGCGTCGGCTCCTACTTTTCGGTTGGAACATTATATACGTCCATAACGTTATATATCCTGTCGTAAGGCAACATAACATCTCGGATGTAATATTTTACAACATTCCTGGCGTGTCGTCGCCTGCTTCTCGATGGGGACATTATATACGTCTATAACGTTGTATATCGTAACCTTAAGCAACCTAACATCTGGGATGCAATATTTTACAAGATTCCTGGCATGTCGGTCCCCACGTCTCGGTGGGAACATTATATACGTCTATAACGATATATATCCTAACCTAAAGCAACCTAACATCTCGGATGTAATATTTTACAACATTCCTGGCATGTCGGTCCCTACTTCTCGGTGGGAACATTCTATTCGTCTATAACGTTGTATATCCTAACCTAAGGGAACCTAACATCTCGGGTGTAATATTTTACAACATTCCCGACGCGTCAGTCCCTGCTTCTCGATGGGGACATTATATACGTCTATAACGGTGTATATCCAAACCTAACGCAACCTAACATCTGGGATGTAATATTTTACAACATTCCTGGCGTTTCGTCGCCTGCTTCTCGATGTGGACATTATATACGTCTATAACGTTGTATATCCTAACCTAACGCAACCTAACTTCTGGCATGCAATATTTTACAACATTCCTGGCGCGTCGGCTCCTACTTTTCGGTGGATACATTATATACGTTTATAACGATATATATCCTAACCTAAGGCAACCTACCATCTGGGGTGTAATATTTTACAACATTCCTGACGCGTCGGCCCCTATTTCTCGGCGGGAATGTTATATACGTCTATAACGTTATATATCCTAGCCTAAGGCGACCTAACATGTCGAATGTAATATTTTACATCATTCCTGGCGCGTCGGCTCCTACTTTTCGGTGGTAACATTATATACGTCTATAACGTTATATATCCTGTCGTAAGGCGACATAACATCTCGGATGTAATATTTTCCAACATTCCTGGCGTGTCGTCGCCTGCTTCTCGATGGGGACATTATATACGTCTATAACGTTGTATATCCTAACCTAACGCAACCTAACTTCTGGCATGTAATATTTTACAAACATTCCTGGCGCGTCGGCTCCTACTTTTCGGTGGATACATTATATACGTTTATAACGATATATATCCTAACCTAAGGCAACCTAACATCTCGGATGTAATATTTTACAACATTCCTGGCATGTCGGTCCCTACTTCTCGGTGGGAACATTGTATACGTCTATAACGATATATATACCAGCCTAAGGCAACCTAACATCTCGGATGTAATATTTTACAACATTCCTGGAGCGTCGGCCCCTATTTCTCGGTGGGAACATTATTTACGTCTATAACGTTATATATCCTAGCCTAAGGCGACCTAACATGTCGAATATAATATTTTACATCATTTCTGGCGCGTCGGCTCCTACTTTTCGGTAGGAACATTATATACGTCCATAACGTTATATATCCTGTCGTAAGGCAACATAACATCTCGGATGTAATATTTTACAACATTCCTGGCGTGTCGTCGCCTGCTTCTCGATGGGGACATTATATACGTCTATAACGTTGTATATCCTAACCTAAAGCAACCTAACTTCTGGGATGTAATATTTTACAACATTCCTGGCGTGTCGTCGCCTACTTCTGGATGGGGACATTATATACATCTATAACGTTATATATCCTAAGCTAAGGGAACCTAACATCTCGGGTGTAATATTTTACAACATTCCTGACGCTTCCGCCCCTACTTCTCGGTGGGAACATTCTATATGTCTATAACGTTGTATATCCTAACATAAGGGAACCTAACATCTCGGGTGTAATATTGTACAACATTCCTGGCGTGTCGTCACCTACTTCTGGATGGGAACACTATATACATCTATAACGTTGTATATCCTAACCTAAGGCAACCTAACATCTCGGATGTAATATTTAACAACATTCCTGGCATGTCGGTCCCTACTTCTCGGTGGGAACATTGTATACGTCTATAACGATATATATACCAGCCTAAGGCAACCTAACGTCTCGGATGTAATATTTTACAACATTCCTGGAGCGTCGGCCCCTATTTCTCGGTGGGAATATTATATACGTCTATAACGTTATATATCCTAGCCTAAGGCGACCTAACATGTCGATTGTAATATTTTAAATCATTCCTGGCGCGTCGGCTCCTACTTTTCGGTGGTAACATTATATACGTCTATAACGTTATATATCCTGTCGTAAGGCAACATAACATCTCGGATGTAATATTTTACAACATTCCTGGCATGTCGTCGCCTGCTTCTCGATGGGGACATTATATAAGTCTATAACGTTGTATATCGTAACCTTAAGCAACCTAACATCTGGGATGTAATATTTTACAACATTCCTGGCGTTTCGTCGCCTGCTTCTCGATGGGGACATTATACTCTGAGATAGCGCGTTATATCCTAACCTAACGCAACCTAACTTCTGGCATGTAATATTTTACAACATTCCTGGCGCGTCGGCTCCTACTTTTCGGTGGATACATTATATACGTTTATAACGATATATATCCTAACCTAAGGCAACCTAACATCTGGGGTGTAATATTTTACAACATTCCTGACGCGTCGGCCCCTATTTCTCGGCGGAAATGTTATATACGTCTATAACGTTATATATCCTAGCCTAAGGCAACCTAACATGTCGAATGTAATATTTTACAACATTCCTGGCGCGTCGTCGCCTACTTCTGGATGGGGACATTATATACATCTATAACGTTATATATCCTAAGCTAAGGGAACCTAACATCTCGGGTGTAATATTTTACAACATTCCTGACGCGTCGGCCCCTACTTCTCGGTGGGAACATTCTATATGTCTATAACGTTGCATATCCTAACATAAGGGAACCTAACATCTCGGGTGTAATATTGTACAACATTCCTGGCGTGTCGTCACCTACTTCTGGATGGGAACACTATATACATCTATAACGTTGTATATCCTAACCTAAGGCAACCTAACATCTCGGATGTAATATTTAACAACATTCCTGGCATGTCGGTCCCTACGTCTCGGTGGGAACATTGTATACGTCTATAACGATATATATACCAGCCTAAGGCAACCTAACATCTCGGATGTAATATTTTACAACATTCCTGGAGCGTCGGCACCTATTTCTCGGTGGGAACATTATATACGTCTATAACGTTATATATCCTAGCCTAAGGCGACCTAACATGTCGAATGTAATATTTTACATCATTCCTGGCGCGTCGGCTCCTACTTTTCGGTGGTAACATTATATACGTCTATAACGTTATATATCCTGTCGTAAGGCGACATAACATCTCGGATGTAATATTTTCCAACATTCCTGGCGTGTCGTCGCCTGCTTCTCGATGGGGACATTATATACGTCTATAACGTTGTATATCCTAACCTAACGCAACCTAACTTCTGGCATGTAATATTTTACAAACATTCCTGGCGCGTCGGCTCCTACTTTTCGGTGGATACATTATATAAGTTTATAACGATATATATCCTAACCTAAGGCAACCTAACATCTCGGATGTAATATTTTACAACATTCCTGGCATGTCGGTCCCTACTTCTCGGTGGGAACATTGTATACGTCTATAACGATATATATACCAGCCTACGGCAACCTAACATCTCGGATGTAATATTTTACAACATTCCTGGAGCGTCGGCCCCTATTTCTCGGTGGGAACATTATATACGTCTATAACGTTATATATCCTAGCCTAAGGCGACCTAACATGTCGAATGTAATATTTTACATCATTTCTGGCGCGTCGGCTCCTACTTTTCGGTTGGAACATTATATACGTCCATAACGTTATATATCCTGTCGTAAGGCAACATAACATCTCGGATGTAATATTTTACAACATTCCTGGCGTGTCGTCGCCTGCTTCTCGATGGGGACATTATATACGTCTATAACGTTGTATATCGTAACCTTAAGCAACCTAACATCTGGGATGCAATATTTTACAAGATTCCTGGCATGTCGGTCCCCACGTCTCGGTGGGAACATTATATACGTCTATAACGATATATATCCTAACCTAAAGCAACCTAACATCTCGGATGTAATATTTTACAACATTCCTGGCATGTCGGTCCCTACTTCTCGGTGGGAACATTCTATTCGTCTATAACGTTGTATATCCTAACCTAAGGGAACCTAACATCTCGGGTGTAATATTTTACAACATTCCCGACGCGTCAGTCCCTGCTTCTCGATGGGGACATTATATACGTCTATAACGGTGTATATCCAAACCTAACGCAACCTAACATCTGGGATGTAATATTTTACAACATTCCTGGCGTTTCGTCGCCTGCTTCTCGATGTGGACATTATATACGTCTATAACGTTGTATATCCTAACCTAACGCAACCTAACTTCTGGCATGCAATATTTTACAACATTCCTGGCGCGTCGGCTCCTACTTTTCGGTGGATACATTATATACGTTTATAACGATATATATCCTAACCTAAGGCAACCTACCATCTGGGGTGTAATATTTTACAACATTCCTGACGCGTCGGCCCCTATTTCTCGGCGGGAATGTTATATACGTCTATAACGTTATATATCCTAGCCTAAGGCAACCTAACATGTCGAATGTAATATTTTACAACATTCCTGGCGTGTAGTCGCCTACTTCTCGATGGGGACATTATATACATCTATAACGTTGTATATCCTAACCTAACGCAACCTAACTTCTGGCATGTAATATTTTACAACATTCCTGGCGCGTCGGCTCCTACTTTTCGGTGGATACATTATATACGTTTATAACGATATATATCCTAACCTAAGGCAACCTACCATCTGGGGTGTAATATTTTACAACATTCCTGACGCGTCGGCCCCTATTTCTCGGCGGGAATGTTATATACGTCTATAACGTTATATATCCTAGCCTAAGGCAACCTAACATGTCGAATGTAATATTTTACAACATTCCTGGCGTGTCGTCGCCTACTTCTGGATGGGGACATTATATACATCTATAACGTTATATATCCTAAGCTAAGGGAACCTAACATCTCGGGTGTAATGTTTTACAACATTCCTGACGCGTCGGCCCCTACTTCTCGGTGGGAACATGCTATATGTCTATAACGTTGCATATCCTAACATAAGGGAACCTAACATCTCGGGTGTAATATTGTACAACATTCCTGGCGTGTCGTCACCTACTTCTGGATGGGAACACTATATACATCTATAACGTTGTATATCCTAACCTAAGGCAACCTAACATCTCGGATGTAATATTTAACAACATTCCTGGCATGTCGGTCCCTACTTCTCGGTGGGAACATTGTATACGTCTATAACGATATATATACCAACCTAAGGGAACCTAACATCTCGAGTGTAATATTTTACAACATTCCTGACGCGTCGGCCCCTGTTTCTCGGCGGGAATGTTATATACGTCTATAACGTTATATATCCTAGCCTAAGGCAACCTAACATGTCGAATGTAATATTTTACAACATTCCTGGCGTGTAGTCGCCTACTTCTCGATGGGGACATTATATACGTCTATAACGTTGTATATCCTAGACTAACGCAACTTAACATCTGGGATGTAATATTTTACAACATTCCTGCCATGTCGGTCCATACGGCTCGGTGGGAACATCATATACGTCTATAACGATATTTGTCCTAACCGAAGGCAACATAGCATCTCGGATGTAATATTTTACAACATTCCTGGCGCGTCGGCTCCCACTTTTCGGTGGGAACATTATATACGTCTATAACGTTATATATCCTAACGTAAGGCAACATAACATCTCGGATGTAATATTTTGCAACATTCCTGGCGTGTCGTCGCCTACTTCTCGATGGGGACATTATATACGTCTACAACGTTGTATATCCTAACCTAACGCAACCTAACATCTGGGATGTAATATTTTGCTACCTTCCTGACGTGTCGTCGCCTGCTTCTCGATGGGGACATTATATACGTCTATAACGTTGTATATCCTAACCTAACGCAACCTAACATCTGGGATGTAATATTTTACAACATTCCTGGCATGTCGGTCCATACGGCTCGGTGGGAACATCATATACGTCTATAACGATATTTGTCCTAACCGAAGGCAACATAGCATCTCGGATGTAATATTTTACAACATTCCTGGCGCGTCGGCTCCTACTTTTCGGTGGGAACATTATATACGTCTATAACGTTATATATCCTAACGTAAGGCAACATAACATCTCGGATGTAGTATTTTGCAACATTCCTGGCGTGTCGTCGCCTGCTTCTCGATGGGGACATTATATACGTCTATAACGTTGTATATCCTAACCTAAGGGAACCTAACATCTCGAGTGTAATATATTACATCATTCCGGACGCGTCGGCCCCTATTTCTCGGCGGGAATATTATATACGTCTATAACGTTATATATCCTAGCCTAAGGCAACCTAACGCGTCGAATGTAATATTTTACAACATTCTGGCGTGTCGTCGCCTGCTTCTCGAAGGGGACATTATATACGTCTATAACGTTGTATATCCTAACCTAAGGCAACCTAACATCTCGGATGTAATATCTGACAACATTGGTGTTGTGTGGGCCCGTACTTCTCGGTGGGAACATCATATACGTTTATGGCGATATATATCCTAACCGAAGGCAACCTAACACCTCGGATGTAATATTTTTCAACATTCCTGAGGCGTCGGCTCCTACTTTTCGGTGGGAACATTATATACGTCTATAACGTTATATATCCTAGCCTAAGGCAACATAACATCTCGGATGTAATATTTTACAACATTCTGGCATGTCGGTCACTACATCTCGGTGGGAACATTATATACGTCTATAACGTTATATATCCTAGCCTAAGGCAACCTAACATCTCCGAAGTAATATTTTACAACATTCTTTTCGCGTCGGCACCTACTTCTCGGTGGGAACATTATATAAGTCAATAACGTTATATATCCTATCCTAAGGCAACCTAACATCTCGGATGTAATATTTTACTACATTCCTGGCACGTCGGCGCCTACGTCTCTGTGGTAACATTATATACGTCTATAACGCTACATATCCTAGCCTAAGGCAACCTAATATCTCGGATGTAGTATTTTCCTACATTCCTGGCGCGTCGGCCCCTACTTCTCGGTGGGAACATTATATACGTCTATAACGTAATATAACCTAACCTAACCCATCTAGCCCCTCGCTGGTGATGTTTTACAGAATCCCGGTCGTGTCGGCCCGTACTTCTCGGTGCGGACATTATACACGTCTAAAACGTTATATATCATAACCTAAGGCAACTTAACATCTCGGATGTAGTATTTCACAACATTCCTGGCCGGTCGGCCCCACTTCGCGGAGGGAACATTATATACGTCTATAACGTAATATAACCTAACCTAACCCATCCATCCCCTCGGTGGTAATGTTTTACAGAATCCCGTTCGTGCCGTTACGTACGTCTCAGTGGGGACATTATATGCGTCTGTAACGTTATATATCCTATCCTAAGGCAACCCAACATCTCGAATGTTGTATTTTCCAACATTCCTAGCGGGTCGGCCCCTACTTCTCGGTGGGAGTATTATATACGTCGATAACGTAATAGAACCTAACCTAACCCATCTAGACCCTCGCTGGTAATGTTTTACAGAATCCCGTACGTGTCGCCCCGTAAGTCACGGTACGGACATTATATACGTCTATAACGTTATATATCCTAACCTAAGGCAACTTAACATCTCGGATGTAGTATTTGCCAACATTCCTGGCGTGCCGGCCCCTAAATCTCGGTGGGAACATTATATACGTCTAGAACGTAATATAACCTAACCTAACTCATCTAGACCCTCGCTGGTTATTTTACAGAATCCCGTTCGTGTCGCTCCGTACGTCTCGGTGCGGACATTATATACGTCTACATCGTTATGTATCCTAACCTAAGGCAACCTAACATCTCGAATGTTGTATTTTCCTACATTCCTGGCGGGTCGGCCCCTACTTCTCGGTGGGAACATTATATACGTCTATAACGTAATATAACCTAACCTAACCCATCTAGACCCTCGCTGGTAATGTTTTACAGAATCCCGGGCGTGTCGGCCCGTACTTCTCGGTGTGGACATTATGTGGGTCTACTACGTTATATATCCTAACCTAAGGCAAATTAACATCTTGGATGTAGTATTTGCCAACATTCCTGTCGGGTCGGCGCCTACTTCTCGGTGGGCACATTATATCCGTCTATATCGTAATATAACCTAACCTAACACATCACGACCCTCGCTGGTAATGTTTTACAGAATTTGGTTCGTGTCGTCCTGTACATCTAGGTGGGGACATTATGTACGTCTACAACGTTATATATCCTAATCTAAGGCAACTTAACATCTCGGATGTAGTATTTTCCAAAATTCCTGGCGGGTCGGCCCCAACTTCTCGGTGGGAACATTATATACGTCTATAACGTAATAGATCCTAACCTAACCCATCTAGACCCTCGCTGTTAAAGTTTTACAGAATCCAGTTCGTGTCGTACCGTACGTCTCGGTGGGGACATTGTATGCGTCTATAACGATATATATCCTAACCTAAGGCAACCTAACATCTCGGATGTAGTATTTTACAACATTCCTGGCGGGGCGGAACCTACTTCTCGGTGGGAACATTATATAAGTCTATATCGCAATATAACCTAACCTAACCCATTTAGCCCCTCGCTGGTAATGTTTTACAGAATCCAGTTCGTGTCGTCGCGTACGTCTCGGTGGGGACATTGTATGCGTCTATAACGTTATATATCCTAACCTAAGGCTATCTAACATCTCGGATGTAGTAATTTCAAAATTACTGGCGGGTCTGCCCCTACTTCTCGGTGGGAACATTATATACGTCCATAACGTAATATAACCTAAAATAACCCATCTAGCCCCTCGGCGGTAATGTTTTACAGAATCCGGTTCATGTCGTCCCGTACGTCTCGGTGCGTACATTTTATAAGTCTATAACGTTATATATCCTAACCTAAGGCAACTTAACATCTCGAATGTAGTATTTTACAACATTCCAGTCGTGTCGGCCCCTACTTCTCGGTGGGCACATTATATACGTCTATATCGTAATATAACCTAACCTAAACCCATTTTGCACTTCGGTGATAATGTTTTACAGAATCCCTGTCGTGTTGGCTCACACTTCTCGGTGGGGACATTATATACATCTATAACATTGTATATCCTACCCGAAGGCAACCTAACATCTCGAATGTAGTAGTTCACAACATTCCTGGCGGGTCGGCCCCACTTCTCGGTAGGGACATTATATAAGTCTAAATCGCAATATAACCTAACCTAACCCATCTAGACCCTCGCTGGTAATGTTTCACAGAATCCCGTTCGTGTCGCCCCGTACGTCACGGTGCGGACATTATATACGTCTATAACGTTATATATGCTAACCTAAGGCAACCTAACATCTCGGATATAGTATTTTCCAAAATTCCTGGCGGGTCGGCCCCAACTTCTCGGTGGGAACATTATATACGTCTATAACGTAATAGATCCTAACCTAACCCATCTAGACCCTCGCTGGTAAAGTTTTACAGAATCCAGTTCGTGTCGCCCCGTACGTCACGGTGCGGACATTATATACGTCTATAACGTTATATATCCTAACCTAAGGCAACCTAACATCTCAAATGTAGTATTTTACAACATTCCTGGCGGGTCGGCACCTACTTCTCGGTGGGCACATTATATACGTCTATATCGCAATATAACCTAACCTAACCCATTTAGCCCCTCGCTGGTAATGTTTCATAGAATCCCGTTCGTGTCGCACCGTACGTCACGGTGCGGACATTATATACGTCTATAACGTTACATATGCTAACCTAAGGCAACCTAACATCTCAAATGTAGTATTTTACAACATTCCAGGCGGGTTGGCCCCTACTTATCGGTGGGCACATTATATACGTCTATATCGCAATATAACCTAACCTAACCCATCTAGCCTCTCGCTGGTAATGTTTTACAGAATCCCGGTCGTGTCGTTCCGTACGTCTCGGTGCGGACATTATATAAGTCTATAACGTTATATATCCTAATCTAAGGCAACCTATCACCTCGAATGTAGTATTTTACAACATTCCTGGCGTGTCGTCGCCTGCTTCTGGATGGGGACATTAGATACGTCTATAACGTTGTATATCCTATCCTAAGGGAACCTAACATCTAGGATGTAATATTTTACAGCATTCCTGGCGTGTTGTCGCCTGCTTCTCGATGGGGACATTATATACGTCTATAGCATTGTATATACTAACCCAAAGAAACCTAACTTCTGGGATGTAATATTTTACAACATTCCTGGCATGTCGGTCCCCACGTCTCGGTGGGAACATTATATAAGTCTATAACGATATATATCCTCACCTAAAGCAACCTAATAACTCGGATGTAATATTTTACAACATTCCTGGCATGTCGGTCCCTACATCTCGGTGGGTACATTCTATACGTCTATAACGTTGTATATCCTAGCCTAAGGCAACCTAACATCTCGGATGTAATATTTTACAACATTCCTGGCGTGTCGTCGCCTGCTTCTCGATGGGGACATTATATACGTCTATAACGTTGTATATCCTAACCCAAAGCAACCTAACTTCTGGGATGTAATATTTTACAACATTCCTGGCATGTCGGTCCCTACATCTCGCTGGGAACTTTCTATACGTCTATAACGTTGTATATCCTAACCTAAGGAAACCTAACATCTCGGGTGTAATATTTTACAACATTCCTGACGCGTCGGCCCCTATTTCTCGGTGGGAATATTATATACGTCTATAACGTTGTATATCCTAGCCCAAGGCAACCTAACATGTCGAATGTAATATTTTACAACATTCCTGGCATGTCGGTCCCTACATCTCGGTGGGAACATTCTATACGTCTATAACGTTCTATATCCTAGCCTAACGCAACCTAACATCTGGGATGTAATATTTTACAACATTCCTGGCATGTCGGTCCCTACATCTCCGTGGGAACTTTCTATACGTCTATAACGTTGTATATCCTAACCTAAGGGAACCTAACATCTCGGGTGTAATATTTTACAACATTCCTGACACATCGGTCCCTATTTCTCGGTGGGAACATTCTATACGTCTATAACGTTACACATCCTAGCCTAAGGCAACCTAACATGTCGAAAGTAATATTTTACAACATTCTGGCGTGTCGTCGCCTGCTTCTCGAAGGGGACATTCTATACGTCTATAACGTTGTATATCCTAGCCTAACGCAACCTAACATCTGGGATGTAATATTTTACAACATTCCTGGCATGTCGGTCCCTACTTCTCGGTGAGAACATTATATACGTCTATCACGTTATATATCCTAGCCTAAGGCAACCTAACATGTCGAATGTAATATTTTACAACATTCTGGCGTGTCGTCGCCTGCTTCTCGATGGGGACATCATATACGTCTATAACGTTGTATATCCTAACCCAAAGCAACCTAACATCTCGTATGTAATATTTTACAACATTCCTGGCATGTCGGTCCCTACATCTCGGTGGGAACATTCTATACGTCTATAACGTTGTATATCCTAACCTAAGGGAACCTAACATTTCGGGTGTAATATTTTACAACATTCCTGACGCGTCGGCCCCTATTTCTCGGTGGGAATATTATATACGTCTATAACGTTACATATCCTAGCCTAAGGCAACCTAACATGTCCAATGTAATATTTTACGACATTCTGGCGTGTCGTCGCCTGCTTCTCGAAGGGGACATTATATACGTCTACAACGTTGTATATCTTAACCTAACGCAACCTAACATCTGGGATGTCATATTTTACAACATTCCTGACGCGTCGGTCCCTATATCTCGGTGGGAATATTACATACGTCTATCACGTTATATATCCTAGCCTAAGGCAACCTAACATATCGGATGTAATATTTTACAACATTCCTGGCATGTCGGTCCCTACATCTCGGTGGGAACATTCTATACGTCTATAACGTTGTATATCCTAACCTAAGGGAACCTAACATCTCGGGTGTAATATTTTACAACATTCCTGACCCATCGGCCCCTATTTCTCGGTGGGAACATTCTATACGTCTATAACGTTGTATATCCTAACCTAAGGGAACCTAACATCTCGGGTGTAATATTTTACTACATTCCTGACGCGTCGGCCCCTATTTCTCGGTGGGAACATTCTATACGTCTATAACGTTGTATATCCTAACCTAAGGGAACCTAACATCTCGGGTGTAATATTTTACGACATTCCTGGCATGTCGGTCCCTACTTCTCGGTGAGAACATTCTATATGTCTATAACGTTGTATATCCTAACCTAAGGGAACCTAACATTTCGGGTGTAATATTTTACAACATTCCTGACGCGTCGGCCCCTATTTCTCGGTGGGAATATTATATACGTCTATAACGTTACATATCCTAGCCTAAGGCAACCTAACATGTCGAATGTAATATTTTACAATATTCTGGCGTGTCGTCGCCTTCTTCTCGAAGGGGACATTATATACGTCTATAACGTTGTATATCCTAACCTAACGCAACCTAACATCTGGGATGTAATATTTTACAACATTCCTGACGCGTCGGCCCCTATTTCTCGGTGGGAACATTATATACGTCTATCACGTTATATATCCTAGCCTAAGGCAACCTAACATGTCGAATGTAATATTTTACAACATTCTGGCGTGTCGTCGCCTGCTTCTCGATGGGGACATTATATACGTCTATAACGTTGTATATCCTAACCCAAAGCAACCTAACATCTCGTATGTAATATTTTACAACATTCCTGGCATGTCGGTCCCTACATCTCGGTGGGAACATTCTATACGTCTATAACGTTGTATATCCTAACCTAAGGGAACCTAACATTTCGGGTGTAATATTTTACAACATTCCTGACGCGTCGGCCCCTATTTCTCGGTGGGAATATTATATACGTCTATAACGTTACATATCCTAGCCTAAGGCACCCTAACATGTCCAATGTAATATTTTACGACATTCTGGCGTGTCGTCGCCTGCTTCTCGAAGGGGACATTATATACGTCTACAACGTTGTATATCTTAACCTAACGCAACCTAACATCTGGGATGTCATATTTTACAACATTCCTGACGCGTCGGTCCCTATATCTCGGTGGGAATATTACATACGTCTATCACGTTATATATCCTAGCCTAAGGCAACCTAACATATCGGATGTAATATTTTACAACATTCCTGGCATGTCGATCCCTACATCTCGGTGGGAACATTCTATACGTCTATAACGTTGTATATCCTAACCTAAGGGAACCTAACATTTCGGGTGTAATATTTTACAACATTCCTGACGCGTCGGCCCCTATTTCTCGGTGGGAATATTATATACGTCTATAACGTTGTATATCCTAACCTAACGCAACCTAACATCTGGGGTGTAATATTTTACAACATTCCTGACGCGTCGGTCCCTATTTCTCGGTGGGAACATTCTATACGTCTATAACGTTGTATATCCTAACCTAAGGGAACCTAACATCTCGGGTGTAATATTTTACAACATTCCTGGCATGTCGGTCCCTACTTCTCGGTGAGAACATTCTATATGTCTATAACGTTGTATATCCTAACCTAAGGGAACCTAACATTTCGGGTATAATATTTTACAACATTCCTGACGCGTCGGCCCCTATTTCTCGGTGGGAATATTATATACGTCTATAACGTTACATATCCTAGCCTAAGGCAACCTAACATGTCGAATGTAATATTTTACAATATTCTGGCGTGTCGTCGCCTTCTTCTCGAAGGGGACATTATATACGTCTATAACGTTGTATATCCTAACCTAACGCAACCTAACATCTGGGATGTAATATTTTACAACATTCCTGACGCGTCGGCCCCTATTTCTCGGTGGGAACATTATATACGTCTATCACGTTATATATCCTAGCCTAAGGCAACCTAACATGTCGAATGTAATATTTTACAACATTCTGGCGTGTCGTCGCCTGCTTCTCGATGGGGACATTATATACGTCTATAACGTTGTATATCCTAACCCAAAGCAACCTAACATCTCGTATGTAATATTTTACAACATTCCTGGCATGTCGGTCCCTACTTCTCGGTGGGAACATTATATACGTCTATAACGTTGTATATGCTAACCTAAGGGAACCTAACACCTCGGGTGTAATATTTTACAACATTCCTGACGCGTCGGCCCCTATTTCTCGGTGGGAATATTATATACGTCTATAGCGTTGTATATCCTAGCCTAAGGCAACCTAACATGTCGAATGTAATATTTTACAACATTCTGGCGTGTCGTCGCCTGCTTCTCGAAGGGGACATTATATACGTCTACAACGTTGTATATCTTAACCTAACGCAACCTAACATCTGGGATGTCATATTTTACAACATTCCTGACGCGGCGGCCCCTATTTCTCGGTGGGAATATTATATACGTCTATCACGTTATATATCCTAACCTAAGGCAACCTAACATATCGAATGTAATATGTTACAACATTCTGCCTTGTCGTCGCCTGCTTCTCGATGCGGACATTAGATACGTCTATAACGTTGTATATCCTATCCTAAGGGAACCTAACATCTAGTATGTAATATTTTACAACATTCTGGCGTGTCGTCGCCTGCTTCTCGATGGGGATATTCTATACGTCTATAACGTTGTATATCCTATCCTAAGGGAACCTAACATATCGGGTGTAATATTTTACAACATTCCTGACGCGTCGGCCCCTATTTCTCGGTGGGAATATTATATACGTCTATAACGTTGTATATCCTAACCTAACGCAACCTAACATCTGGGGTGTAATATTTTACAACATTCCTGACGCGTCGGTCCCTACTTCTCGGTGGGAACATTGTATACGTCTATAACGATATATGTCCTAGCCTAAGGCAACCTAACATCTCGGGTGTAATATTTTACAACATTCCTGACCCATCGGCCCCTATTTCTCGGTGGGAACATTCTATACGTCTATAACGTTGTATATGCTAACCTAAGGGAACCTAACATCTCGGGTGTAATATTTTACTACATTCCTGACGCGTCGGCCCCTATTTCTCGGTGGGAACATTCTATACGTCTATAACGTTGTATATCCTAACCTAAGGGAACCTAACATCTCGGGTGTCATATTTTACAACATTCCTGGCATGTCGGTCCCTACTTCTCGGTGAGAACATTCTATATGTCCATAACGTTGTATATCCTAACCTAAGGGAACCTAACATTTCGGGTGTAATATTTTACAACATTCCTGACGCGTCGGCCCCTATTTCTCGGTGGGAATATTATATACGTCTATAACGTTACATATCCTAGCCTAAGGCAACCTAACATGTCGAATGTAATATTTTACAATATTCTGGCGTGTCGTCGCCTTCTTCTCGAAGGGGACATTATATACGTCTATAACGTTGTATATCCTAACCTAACGCAACCTAACATCTGGGATGTAATATTTTACAACATTCCTGACGCGTCGGCCCCTATTTCTCGGTGGGAACATTATATACGTCTATCACGTTATATATCCTAGCCTAAGGCAACCTAACATGTCGAATGTAATATTTTACAACATTCTGGCGTGTCGTCGCCTGCTTCTCGATGGGGACATTATATACGTCTATAACGTTGTATATCCTAACCCAAAGCAACCTAACATCTCGTATGTAATATTTTACAACATTCCTGGCATGTCAGTCCCTACTTCTCGGTGGGAACATTATATACGTCTATAACGTTGTATATGCTAACCTAAGGGAACCTAACACCTCGGGTGTAATATTTTACAACATTCCTGACGCGTCGGCCCCTATTTCTCGGTGGGAATATTATATACGTCTATCACGTTATATATCCTATCCTAAGGCAACCTAACATATCGGATGTAATATTTTACAACATTCTGGCGTGTCGTCGCCTGCTTCTCGATGGGGACATTCGATATGTCTATAACGTTGTATATCCTATCCTAAGGGAACCTAACATCTAGGATGTAATATTTTAAAACATTCTGGCGTGTCGTCGCCTGCTTCTCGATGGGGACATTATATACGTCTATGACGTTGTATATCCTAACCTAACGCAACCTAACATCTGGGATGTAATATTTTACAAGATTACTGGCATGTCGGTCCCATGTCTCGGTGGGAACATTATATTAGTCTATAACGATATATATCCTAACCTAAAGCTACGTAACATCTCCGATGTAATATTTTACAACATTCCTGGCATGTCGGTCCCTACATCTCCATGGGAACTTTCTATACGTCTATAACGTTGTATATCCTAACCTAAGGGAACCTAACATCTCGGGTGTAATATTTTACAACATTCCTGACCCATCGGCCCCTATTTCTCGGTGGGAACATTCTATACGTCTATAACGTTGTATATCCTAACCGAAGGGAACCTAACATCTCGGGTGTAATATTTTACTACATTCCTGACGCGTCGGCCCCTATTTCTCGGTGGGAACATTCTATACGTCTATAACGATGTATATCCTAACCTAAGGGAACCTAACATTTCGGGTGTAATATTTTACAACATTCCTGACGCGTCGGCCCCTATTTCTCGGTGGGAATATTATATACGTCTATAACGTTACATATCCTAGCCTAAGGCAACCTAAAATGTCGAATGTAATATTTTACAATATTCTGGCGTGTCGTCGCCTTCTTCTCGAAGGGGACATTATATACGTCTATAACGTTGTATATCCTAACCTAACGCAACCTAACATCTGGGATGTAATATTTTACAACATTCCTGACGCGTCGGCCCCTATTTCTCGGTGGGAACATTATATACGTCTATCACGTTATATATCCTAGCCTAAGGCAACCTAACATGTCGAATGTAATATTTTACAACATTCTGGCGTGTCGTCGCCTGCTTCTCGATGGGGACATTATATACGTCTATAACGTTGTATATCCTAACCCAAAGCAACCTAACATCTCGTATGTAATATTTTACAACATTCCTGGCATGTCGGTCCCTACATCTCGGTGGGAACATTCTATACGTCTATACCGTTGTATATCCTAACCTAAGGGAACCTAACATTTCGGGTGTAATATTTTACAACATTCCTGACGCGTCGGCCCCTATTTCTCGGTGGGAATATTATATACGTCTATAACGTTACATATCCTAGCCTAAGGCAACCTAACATGTCCAATGTAATATTTTACGACATTCTGGCGTGTCGTCGCCTGCTTCTCGAAGGGGACATTATATACGTCTACAACGTTGTATATCTTAACCTAACGCAACCTAACATCTGGGATGTCATATTTTACTACATTCCTGACGCGTCGGTCCCTATATCTCGGTGGGAATATTACATACGTCTATCACGTTATATATCCTAGCCTAAGGCAACCTAACATATCGGATGTAATATTTTACAACATTCCTGGCATGTCGATCCCTACATCTCGGTGGGAACATTCTATACGTCTATAACGTTGTATATCCTAACCTAAGGGAACCTAACATTTCGGGTGTAATATTTTACAACATTCCTGACGCGTCGGCCCCTATTTCTCGGTGGGAATATTATATACGTCTACAACGTTGTATATCCTAACCTAACGCAACCTAACATCTGGGGTGTAATATTTTACAACATTCCTGACGCGTCGGACCCTATTTCTCGGTGGGAACATTCTATACGTCTATAACGTTGTATATCCTAACCTAAGGGAACCTAACATCTCGGGTGTAATATTTTACAACATTCCTGGCATGTCGGTCCCTACTTCTCGGTGAGAACATTCTATATGTCTATAACGTTGTATATCCTAACCTAAGGGAACCTAACATTTCGGGTGTAATATTTTACAACATTCCTGACGCGTCGGCCCCTATTTCTCGGTGGGAATATTATATACGTCTATAACGTTACATATCCTAGCCTAAGGCAACCTAACATGTCGAATGTAATATTTTACAATATTCTGGCGTGTCGTCGCCTTCTTCTCGAAGGGGACATTATATACGTCTATAACGTTGTATATCCTAACCCAAAGCAACCTAACATCTCGTATGTAATATTTTACAACATTCCTGGCATGTCGGTCCCTACTTCTCGGTGGGAACATTATATACGTCTATAACGTTGTATATGCTAACCTAAGGGAACCTAACACCTCGGGTGTAATATTTTACAACATTCCTGACGCGTCGGCCCCTATTTCTCGGTGGGAATATTATATACGTCTGTAGCGTTGTATATCCTAGCCTAAGGCAACCTAACATGTCGAATGTAATATTTTACAACATTCTGGCGTGTCGTCGCCTGCTTCTCGAAGGGGACATTATATACGTCTACAACGTTGTATATCTTAACCTAACGCAACCTAACATCTGGGATGTCATATTTTACTACATTCCTGACGCGGCGGCCCCTATTTCTCGGTGGGAATATTATATACGTCGATCACGTTATATATCCTAACCTAAGGCAACCTAACATATCGAATGTAATATGTTACAACATTCTGCCTTGTCGTCGCCTGCTTCTCGATGCGGACATTATATACGTCTACAACGTTGTATATCCTAACCTAACGCAACCTAACATCTGGGGTGTAATATTTTACAACATTCCTGACGCGTCGGACCCTATTTCTCGGTGGGAACATTCTATACGTCTATAACGTTGTATATCCTAACCTAAGGGAACCTAACATCTCGGGTGTAATATTTTACAACATTCCTGGCATGTCGGTCCCTACTTCTCGGTGAGAACATTCTATATGTCTATAACGTTGTATATCCTAACCTAAGGGAACCTAACATTTCGGGTGTAATATTTTACAACATTCCTGACGCGTCGGCCCCTATTTCTCGGTGGGAATATTATATACGTCTATAACGTTACATATCCTAGCCTAAGGCAACCTAACATGTCGAATGTAATATTTTACAATATTCTGGCGTGTCGTCGCCTTCTTCTCGAAGGGGACATTATATACGTCTATAACGTTGTATATCCTAACCTAACGCAACCTAACATCTGGGATGTAATATTTTACAACATTCCTGACGCGTCGGTCCCTATTTCTCGGTGGGAACATTATATACGTCTATCACGTTATATATCCTAGCCTAAGGCAACCTAACATGTCGAATGTAATATTTTACAACATTCTGGCGTGTCGTCGCCTGCTTCTCGATGGGGACATTATATACGTCTATAACGTTGTATATCCTAACCCAAAGCAACCTAACATCTCGTATGTAATATTTTACAACATTCCTGGCATGTCGGTCCCTACTTCTCGGTGGGAACATTATATACGTCTATAACGTTGTATATGCTAACCTAAGGGAACCTAACACCTCGGGTGTAATATTTTACAACATTCCTGACGCGTCGGCCCCTATTTCTCGGTGGGAATATTATATACGTCTATAGCGTTGTATATCCTAGCCTAAGGCAACCTAACATGTCGAATGTAATATTTTACAACATTCTGGCGTGTCGTCGCCTGCTTCTCGAAGGGGACATTATATACGTCTACAACGTTGTATATCTTAACCTAACGCAACCTAACATCTGGGATGTCATATTTTACAACATTCCTGACGCGGCGGCCCCTATTTCTCGGTGGGAATATTATATACGTCGATCACGTTATATATCCTAACCTAAGGCAACCTAACATATCGAATGTAATATGTTACAACATTCTGCCTTGTCGTCGCCTGCTTCTCGATGCGGACATTAGATACGTCTATAACGTTGTATATCCTATCCTAAGGGAACCTAACATCTAGTATGTAATATTTTACAACATTCTGGCGTGTCGTCGCCTGCTTCTCGATGGGGATATTCTATACGTCTATAACGTTGTATATCCTATCCTAAGGGAACCTAACTTATCGGGTGTAATATTTTACAACATTCCTGACGCGTCGGCCCCTATTTCTCGGTGGGAATATTATATACGTCTATAACGTTGTATATCCTAACCTAACGCAACCTAACATCTGGGGTGTAATATTTTACAACATTCCTGACGCGTCGGTCCCTACTTCTCGGTGGAAACATTGTATACGTCTATAACGATATATGTCCTAGCCTAAGGCAACCTAACATCTCGGGTGTAATATTTTACAACATTCCTGACCCATCGGCCCCTATTTCTCGGTGGGAACATTCTATACGTCTATAACGTTGTATATGCTAACCTAAGGGAACCTAACATCTCGGGTGTAATATTTTACAACATTCCTGACGCGTCGGCCCCTATTTCTCGGTGGGAATATTATATACGTCTATAACGTTACATATCCTAGCCTAAGGCAACCTAACATGTCGAATGTAATATTTTACGACATTCTGGCGTGTCGTCGCCTGCTTCTCGAAGGGGACATTATATACGTCTACAACGTTGTATATCTTAACCTAACGCAACCTAACATCTGGGATGTTATATTTTACAACATTCCTGACGCGTCGGTCCCTATATCTCGGTGGGAATATTACATACGTCTATCACGTTATATATCCTAGCCTAAGGCAACCTAACATATCGGATGTAATATTTTACAACATTCCTGGCATGTCGGTCCCCACGTCTCGGTGGAAACATTATATTAGTCTATAACGATATATATCCTAACCTAAAGCAACGTAACATCTCGGATGTAATATTTTACAACATTCCTGGCATGTCGGTCTCTACTTCTCGGTGGCAAAATTGTATACGTCTATAACGATATATATACAAGCCTAAAGCCACCTAACATCTCGCATGTAATATTTTACAACATTCTGGCGTGTCGGTAGCCACGTCTCGATCTGGACATTATATGCGTCTATAACGATATATATCCTAACCTAAAGCAACCTAACATCTCGGGTGTAATATTTTACAACATTCCTGACGCGTCGGCACCTATTTCTCGGTGGGAACATTATATATGTCTATAACGTTATATATCCTATACTAAGGCGACCTACCATGTCGAATGTAACATTTTACATCATTCCTGGCGTGTCGGCCCGTAGTTCTCGGTGATAACATTATATGCGTGTATAACATTATATATCCTAGCCTAAGGAAACCTAACATTTCAAATGTAATATTTTACAACACTCCTGGCGTGTCGTCGCCTACTTCTGGATGAGGACATTATATACATCTATAACTTTGTATATCCTAACCTAAGGCAACCTAACATCTCGGATGTAATATTTGGCAACATTCCTGGCATGTCGGTCCCTACATCTCCATGGGAACCATCTATACGTCTATAACGTTGTATATCCTAACCTAAGGGAACCTAACATCTCGGGTGTAATATTTTACAACATTCCTGACCCATCGGCCCCTATTTCTCGGTGGGAACATTCTATACGTCTATAACGTTGTATATCCTAACCTAACGCAACCTAACATCTGGGATGTAATATTTTTCAACATTCCTGACGCGTCGGCCCCTATTTCTCGGTGGGAACATTATATACGTCTATCACGTTATATATCCTAGCCTAAGGCAACCTAACATGTCGAATGTAATATTTTACAACATTCTGGCGTGTCGTCGCCTGCTTCTCGATGGGGACATTATATACGTCTATAACGTTTTATATCCTAACCCAAAGCAACCTAACATCTCGTATGTAATATTTTACAACATTCCTGGCATGTCGGTCCCTACTTCTCGGTGGGAACATTATATACGTCTATAACGTTGTATATGCTAACCTAAGGGAACCTAACACCTCGGGTGTAATATTTTACAACATTCCTGACGCGTCGGCCCCTATTTCTCGGTGGGAATATTATATACGTCTATCACGTTATATATCCTATCCTAAGGCAACCTAACATATCGGATGTAATATTTTACAACATTCTGGCGTCTCGTCGCCTGCTTCTCGATGGGGACATTATATACCTCTATAACGTTGTATATCCTAACCCAAAGCAACCTAACATCTCGTATGTAATATTTTATAACATTCCCGTCACTTCGGCCCCTACTTCTCGGTGGGAACATTATATACGTCTATAACGTTATATATCCTAGCCTAAGGCAACCTAACATCTCGGATGTAATATTTTACTATATTCCTGGCGCGCCTTCCCCTACTTCTCGCGGGGAACATTATATACGTCTAAAACGCTATATATCCTAGCTTAAGGCAACCTAACATGTCGAGCGTAATATTTTACAACATTCCTGGCTCGTCGGCCCCTACTTCTCGGTGGGAACATTATATACGTCTATAACGTTACATATCCTAGCCTAAGGCAACCTAACATCTCGGATGTAATATTTTACTACATTCCTGGTGCGCCGGCCCCTACCTCTCGGTGGGAACATTATATACGTCTATAACGCTATATATCCTAGCCTAAGGCAACCTGACATGTCGAATGTAATATTTTATAACATTCCCATCACTTCGGCCCCTACTTCTCGGTGGGAACATTATATACGTCTATAACGTTATATATCCTAGCCTAAGGCAACCTAACATCTCGGATGTAATATTTTACTACATTCCTGGCGCGCCGGCCCCTACTTCTCGTTGGGAACATTATATACGTCTATAACGTTATATATCCTAGCCTAAGGCAACCTAACATGTCGAATGTAATATTTTACAACATTCCCGTCACTTCGGCCCCTACTTCTCGGTGGGAACATTATATAAGTCTATAGCGTTATATATCCTGGCCTAAGGCAACCTAACATCTCGGATGTAATATTTTACAACATTCCTGACGCGTCGGCCCCTATTTCTCGGTGGGAATATTATATACGTCTATAACGTTGTATATCCTAACCTAACGCAACCTAACATCTGGGGTGTAATATTTTACAACATTCCTGACGCGTCGGTCCCTACTTCTCGGTGGGAACATTGTATACGTCTATAACGATATATGTCCTAGCCTAAGGCAACCTAACATCTCGGGTGTAATATTTTACAACATTCCTGACCCATCGGCCCCTATTTCTCGGTGGGAACATTCTATACGTCTATAACGTTGTATATGCTAACCTAAGGGAACCTAACATCTCGGGTGTAATATTTTACAACATTCCTGACGCGTCGGCCCCTATTTCTCGGTGGGAATATTATATACGTCTATAACGTTACATATCCTAGCCTAAGGCAACCTAACATGTCGAATGTAATATTTTACGACATTCTGGCGTGTCGTCGCCTGCTTCTCGAAGGGGACATTATATACGTCTACAACGTTGTATATCTTAACCTAACGCAACCTAACATCTGGGATGTTATATTTTACAACATTCCTGACGCGTCGGTCCCTATATCTCGGTGGGAATATTACATACGTCTATCACGTTATATATCCTAGCCTAAGACAACCTAACATATCGGATGTAATATTTTACAACATTCCTGGCATGTCGGTCCCCACGTCTCGGTGGAAACATTATATTAGTCTATAACGATATATATCCTAACCTAAAGCAACGTAACATCTCGGATGTAATATTTTACAACATTCCTGGCATGTCGGTCTCTACTTCTCGGTGGCAAAATTGTATACGTCTATAACGATATATATACAAGCCTAAAGCCACCTAACATCTCGCATGTAATATTTTACAACATTCTGGCGTGTCGGTAGCCACGTCTCGATCTGGACATTATATGCGTCTATAACGATATATATCCTAACCTAAAGCAACCTAACATCTCGGGTGTAATATTTTACAACATTCCTGACGCGTCGGCACCTATTTCTCGGTGGGAACATTATATATGTCTATAACGTTATATATCCTATACTAAGGCGACCTACCATGTCGAATGTAACATTTTACATCATTCCTGGCGTGTCGGCCCGTAGTTCTCGGTGATAACATTATATGCGTGTATAACATTATATATCCTAGCCTAAGGAAACCTAACATTTCAAATGTAATATTTTACAACACTCCTGGCGTGTCGTCGCCTACTTCTGGATGAGGACATTATATACATCTATAACTTTGTATATCCTAACCTAAGGCAACCTAACATCTCGGATGTAATATTTGGCAACATTCCTGGCATGTCGGTCCCTACATCTCCATGGGAACCTTCTATACGTCTATAACGTTGTATATCCTAACCTAAGGGAACCTAACATCTCGGGTGTAATATTTTACAACATTCCTGACCCATCGGCCCCTATTTCTCGGTGGGAACATTCTATACGTCTATAACGTTGTATATCCTAACCTAACGCAACCTAACATCTGGGATGTAATATTTTACAACATTCCTGACGCGTCGGCCCCTATTTCTCGGTGGGAACATTATATACGTCTATCACGTTATATATCCTAGCCTAAGGCAACCTAACATGTCGAATGTAATATTTTACAACATTCTGGCGTGTCGTCGCCTGCTTCTCGATGGGGACATTATATACGTCTATAACGTTTTATATCCTAACCCAAAGCAACCTAACATCTCGTATATAATATTTTACAACATTCCTGGCATGTCGGTCCCTACTTCTCGGTGGGAACATTATATACGTCTATAACGTTGTATATGCTAACCTAAGGGAACCTAACACCTCGGGTGTAATATTTTACAACATTCCTGACGCGTCGGCCCCTATTTCTCGGTGGGAATATTATATACGTCTATCACGTTATATATCCTATCCTAAGGCAACCTAACATATCGGATGTAATATTTTACAACATTCTGGCGTGTCGTCGCCTGCTTCTCGATGGGGACATTATATACGTCTATAACGTTGTATATCCTAACCCAAAGCAACCTAACATCTCGTATGTAATATTTTATAACATTCCCGTCACTTCGGCCCCTACTTCTCGGTGGGAACATTATATACGTCTATAACGTTATATATCCTAGCCTAAGGCAACCTAACATCTCGGATGTAATATTTTACTATATTCCTGGCGCGCCTTCCCCTACTTCTCGCGGGGAACATTATATACGTCTAAAACGCTATATATCCTAGCTTAAGGCAACCTAACATGTCGAGCGTAATATTTTACAACATTCCTGGCTCGTCGGCCCCTACTTCTCGGTGGGAACATTATATACGTCTATAACGTTACATATCCTAGCCTAAGGCAACCTAACATCTCGGATGTAATATTTTACTACATTCCTGGTGCGCCGGCCCCTACCTCTCGGTGGGAACATTATATACGTCTATAACGCTATATATCCTAGCCTAAGGCAACCTGACATGTCGAATGTAATATTTTATAACATTCCCGTCACTTCGGCCCCTACTTCTCGGTGGGAACATTATATACGTCTATAACGTTATATATCCTAGCCTAAGGCAACCTAACATCTCGGATGTAATATTTTACTACATTCCTGGCGCGCCGGCCCCTACTTCTCGGTGGGAACATTATATACGTCTATAACGTTATATATCCTAGCCTAAGGCCACCTAACATGTCGAATGTAATATTTTACAACATTCCCGTCACTTCGGCCCCTACTTCTCGGTGGGAACATTATATAAGTCTATAGCGTTATATATCCTAGCCTAAGGCAACCTAACATCTCGGATGTAATATTTTACTACATTCCTGGCGCGCCGGCCCCTACTTCTCGGTGGGAACATTACATACGTCTATATCGCTATATATCCTAAGGCAACCTAACATGTCGAATGTTATATTTAACCACATACCTGGCTCGTTGACCCATACTTCTCGGTGGGAACATTATATACGTCTATAACGTTACATATCCTAGCCTAAGGCAACCTAACATCTCGGATGTAATATTTTACTACATTCCTGGCGCGCCGGCACCTACTGCTCGGTGGGAACATTATATACGTCTATAACGTTACATATCCTAGCCTAAGGCAATCTAACATCTCGGATGTAAAATTTTACAACATTCCTGGGGCTTCGGCCCCTATTTATCGGTGGAAACATTATATAGGTCGATAACGTTATATATCCCAACCTAAGGCAACCTAAGATCTCGGATGTAATATTTTACAACATTCCCGTCACTTCGGCCCTTAATTCTCGGTGGGAACATTATGTACGTCTATAACGTTATATATCCTAGCCTAAGGCAACCTAACATCTCGGATGTAATATTTTACAACATTCCTGTCGCGTCGGCACCTATTTCTCGGTGGCAACATTATATACGTCTATAACTTTACATATCCTAGCCTAAGGCAACCTAACTTGTCGAGCGTAATATTATACAACATTCCTGGCGCGTCGGCACCTACTTCTCGGTTGGAACAGTATATACGTCTATAACGTTATATATCCTAGCCTAAGGCAATCCTAACATGTCGAATGTAAAATTTTACAACATTCCTGGGGCGTCGGCCCCTATTTCTCGGTGGGATCATTATATAAGTCAATGACGTTATATATCCTAACCTAAGGCAACCTGACATCTCGGATGTAATATTTTACAACATTCTCGTCACTTCGGGTCCCACATCTCGGTGGGAACATTATATACGTCTATAACGTTATATATCCTAGCCTAAGGCAATCCTAACATCTCGGATGTAATATTTTACCACATTCCTGGCGCGTCGGCACCTATTTCTCGCTGGGAACATTATATAAGTCTATAACTTTACATATCCTAGCCTAAGGCATCCTAACATCTCGGATGTAATATTTTACTACATTCCTGGCGCGCCGGCCCCCACTTCTCGGTGGGAACATTATATACGTCTATATTGCTATACATCATAGCCTAAGGCAACCTAACATGTCGAGCGTAATATTTTACAACATTCCCTGCTCGTCGGCCCCTACTTCTCGGTGGGAACATTATATACCTCTATAACGTTATATATCCTAACCTAAGGGAACCTAACACCTCGGATGTAATATTTGATAACATTCCTGGCGTGTAGGCCCGTAGTTCTCGGTGGGAATATCATATACGTCTATAACGTTATATATCCTAGCCTAAGGCAATCCTAACATGTCGAATGTAATATTTTACAGCATTCCTGGCGCGTCGGCCCCTACTTCTCGGGTGGAACATTATATACGTCTATAACGTTATATATCCTAACCTAAGGCAACCTAACATCGTGGATGTAATATTTTACTACATTCCTGGCGCGCCGGCCCCTACTTCTCGGTGGGAACATTATATACGTCTATAACGCTATATATCCTAGCCTAAGGCAACCTAACATGTCGAATGTAATATTTTATAACATTCCCGTCACTTCGGCCCCTACTTCTCGGTGGGAACATTATATACGTCTATAACGTTATATATCCTAGCCTAAGGCAACCTAACATCTCGGATGTAATATTTTACTATATTCCTGGCGCGCATTCCCCTACTTCTCGCGGGGAACATTATATACGTCTAAAACGCTATATATCCTAGCTTAAGGCAACCTAACATGTCGAGCGTAATATTTTACAACATTCCTGGCTCGTCGGCCCCTACTTCTCGGTGGGAACATTATATACGTCTATAACGTTACATATCCTAGCCTAAGGCAACCTAACATCTCGGATGTAATATTTTACTACATTCCTGGTGCGCCGGCCCCTACTTCTCGGTGGGAACATTATATACGTCTATAACGCTATATATCCTAGCCTAAGGCAACCTAACATGTCGAATGTAATATTTTATAACATTCCCGTCACTTCGGCCCCTACTTCTCGGTGGGAACATTATATACGTCTATAACGTTATATATCCTAGCCTAAGGCAACCTAACATCTCGGATGTAATATTTTACTACATTCCTGGCGCGCCGGCCCCTACTTCTCGGTGGGAACATTATATACGTCTATAACGCTATATATCCTAGCCTAAGGCAACCTAACATGTCGAATGTAATATTTTACAACATTCCCGTCACTTCGGCCCCTACTTCTCGGTGGGAACATTATATAAGTCTATAGCGTTATATATCCTAGCCTAAGGCAACCTAACATCTCGGATGTAATATTTTACTACATTCCTGGCGCGCCGGCCCCTACTTCTCGGTGGGAACATTACATACGTCTATATCGCTATATATCCTAAGGCAACCTAACATGTCGAATGTTATATTTAACCACATACCTGGCTCGTTGACCCATACTTCTCGGTGGGAACATTATATACGTCTATAACGTTACATATCCTAGCCTAAGGCAACCTAACATCTCGGATGTAATATTTTACTACATTCCTGGCGCGCCGGCACCTACTGCTCGGTGGGAACATTATATACGTCTATAACGTTACATATCCTAGCCTAAGGCAATCTAACATCTCGGATGTAAAATTTTACAACATTCCTGGGGCTTCGGCCCCTATTTATCGGTGGAAACATTATATAAGTCGATAACGTTATATATCCCAACCTAAGGCAACCTAAGATCTCGGATGTAATATTTTACAACATTCCCGTCACTTCGGCCCTTAATTCTCGGTGGGAACATTATGTACGTCTATAACGTTATATATCCTAGCCTAAGGCAACCTAACATCTCGGATGTAATATTTTACAACATTCCTGTCGCGTCGGCACCTATTTCTCGGTGGCAACATTATATACGTCTATAACTTTACATATCCTAGCCTAAGGCATCCTAACATCTCGGATGTAATATTTTACTACATTCCTGGCGCGCCGGCCCCCACTTCTCGGTGGGAACATTATATACGTCTATATTGCTATACATCATAGCCTAAGGCAACCTAACATGTCGAGCGTAATATTTTACAACATTCCCGGCTCGTCGGCCCCTACTTCTCGGTGGGAACATTATATACGTCTATAACGTTATATATCCTAACCTAAGGGAACCTAACATCTCGGATGAAATATTTGATAACATTCCTGGCGTGTAGGCCCGTAGCTCTCGGTGGGAATATCATATACGTCTATAACGATATATATCCTAGCCTAAGGCAATCCTAACATGTCGAATGTAATATTTTACAGCATTCCTGGCGCGTCGGCCCCTACTTCTCGGGTGGAACATTATATACGTCTCTAACGTTATATATCCTATCCTAAGGCAATCCTAACATGTCGAATGTAAAATTTTACAACATTCATGGGGCGTCGGCCCCTATTTCTCGGTGGAACATTATATAAGTCAATAACGATATATATCCTAACCTAAGGCAACATAAAATCTCGGATGTAATATTTTACAACATTCCCGTCACTTCGGCCCCTACTTCTCGGTGGGAACATTATATACGTCTATAATTTTATATATCCTAACCTAAGGGAACCTAACATCTCGGATGTAATATTTGATAACATTCCTGGCGTGTAGGCTCGTAGTTCTCGGTGGGAATATTATATACGTCTATAACGTTATATATCCTAGCCTAAGGCAATCCTAACATGTCGAATGTAATGTTTTACAGCATTCTTGGAGCGTCGGCCCCTACTTCTCGGGTGGAACATTATATACGTCTCTAACGTTATATATCCTAACCTAAGGCAACCTAACATCTCGGATGTAATATTTTACTACATTCCTGGCACGTCGGCCCCTACTTCTCGGTGGGAACATTATATACGTCTATAACGCTATATATCCTAGCCTAAGGCAACCTAACATGTCGAATGTAATATTTTATAACATTCCCGTCACTTCGGCCCCTACTTCTCGATGGGAACATTATATACGTCTATAACGTTATATATCCTAGCCTAAGGCAACCTAACATCTCGGATGTAATATTTTACTATATTCTTGGCACGTCGGCCCCTACTTCTCGGTGGGAACATTACATACGTCTATATCGCTATATATCCTAACCTAAGGCAACCTAACATGTGGAATGTTATATTTATCCACATTC
This sequence comes from Xylocopa violacea, assembly GCA_963969225.1. Classification (NCBI taxonomy): domain Eukaryota; kingdom Metazoa; phylum Arthropoda; class Insecta; order Hymenoptera; family Apidae; genus Xylocopa; species Xylocopa violacea. The sequence goes on from CAXAJV010000001.1 coordinate 47,927,849, forward strand.
GTGGCTCGTTGACTCATACTTCTCGGTGGGAACATTATATACGTCTATAACGTTACATATCCTAGCCTAAGGCAACCTAACATCTCGGATGTAATATTTTACTACATTCCTGGCGCGTCTGCACCCACTTCTCGGTCGGAACAATATATACGTCTATAACGTTATATATCCTAGCCTAACCAATCCTAACATGTCGAATGTAAAATTTTACAACATTCCTGGGGCTTCGGCACCTATTTATCGGTGGAAACATTATATAAGTCGATAACGTTATATATCCTAACCTAAGGCAACCTAAGATCTCGGATGTAATATTTTACAACATTCCCGTCACTTCGGCCCTTAATTCTCGGTGGGAACATTATGTACGTCTATAACGTTATATATCCTAGCCTAAGGCAATCCTAACATGTCGAATGTAATATTTTACAGCATTCTTGGCGCGTCGGCCCCTACTTCTCGGGTGAAACATTATATACGTCTATAACGTTATATATCCTAACCTAAGGCAACCTAACATCTCGGATGTAATATTTTACTACATTCCTGGCACGTCGGCCCCTACTTCTCGGTGGGAACATTATATACGTCTATAACGCTATATATCCTAGCCTAAGGCAAACTAACGTATCGCATGTAATATTTTACAACATTCCCGTCACTTCGGCCCCTACTTCTCGGTGGGAACATTATATACGTCTATAACGTTATATATCATAGCCTACGGCAACCTAACATCTCGGATGTAATATTATACAACATTCCTGGCGCGTCGGCACCTATTTCTCGGTGGGAACATTATATACGTCTATAACTTTATATATCCTAGCCTAAGGCAACCTAACTTGTCGAGCGTAATATTATACAACATTCCTGGCGCGTCGGCACCTACTTCTCGGTCGGAACAGTATATACGTCTATAACGTTATATATCCTAGCCTAAGGCAATCCTAACATGTCGAATGTAATATTTTACAGCATTCTTGGCGCGTCGGCCCCTACTTCTCGGGTGAAACATTATATACGTCTATAACGTTATATATCCTAACCTAAGGCAACCTAACATCTCGGATGTAATATTTTACTACATTCCTGGCACGTCGGCCCCTACTTCTCGGTGGGAACATTATATACGTCTATAACGCTATATATCCTAGCCTAAGGCAAACTAACGTATCGCATGTAATATTTTACAACATTCCCGTCACTTCGGCCCCTACTTCTCGGTGGGAACATTATATACGTCTATAACGTTATATATCCTAGCCTACGGCAACCTAACATCTTGGATGTAATATTATACAACATTCCTGGCGCGTCGGCACCTATTTCTCGGTGGGAACATTATATACGTCTATAACGTTATATATCCTAGCCTAAGGCAATCCTAGCATGTCGAATGTAAAATTTTACAACATTCCTGGGGCGTCGGCCCCTATTTCTCGGTGGGAACATTATATAAGTCAATGACGTTATATATCCTAACCTAAGGCAACCTAACATCTCGGATGTAATATTTTACAACATTCCCGTCACTTCGGGTCCCACTTCTCGGTGGGAACATTATATACGTCTATAACTTTACATATCCTAGCCTAAGGCATCCTAACATCTCGGATGTAATATTTTACTACATTCCTGGCGCGCCGGCCCCCACTTCTCGGTGGAACATTGTATACGTCTATATTGCTATACATCATAGCCTAAGGCAACCTAACATGTCGAGCGTAATATTTTACAACATTCCCGGCTCGTCGGCCCCTACTTCTCGGTGGGAACATTATATACGTCTATAACGTTATATATCCTAACCTAAGGGAACCTAACACCTCGGATGTAATATTTGATAACATTCCTGGCGTGCAGGCCCGTAGTTCTCGGTGGGAATATCATATACGTCTATAACGTTATATATCCTGGCCTAAGGCAATCCTAACATGTCGAATGTAATATTTTACAGCATTACTGGCGCGTCGGCCCCTACTTCTCGGGTGGAACATTATATACGTCTATAACGTTATATATCCTAACCTAAGGCAACCTAACATCTCGGATGTAATATTTTACTACATTCCTGGCGCGCCGGCCCCTACTTCTCGGTGGGAACATTATATACGTCTATAACGCTATATATCCTAGCCTAAGGCAACCTAACATGTCGAATGTCATATTTTATAACATTCCCGTCACTTCGGCCCCTACTTCTCGGTGGGAACATTATATACGTCTATAACGTTATATATCCTAGCCTAAGGCAACCTAACATCTCGGATGTAATATTTTACTATATTCTTGGCACGTCGGCCCCTACTTCTCGGTGGGAACATTATATACGTCTATAACGTTATATATCCTAGCCTAAGGCAACCTAACATCTCGGATGTAATATTTTACTACATTCCTGGCGCGTCGGCACCTATTTCTCGGTGGGAACAATATATACGTCTATAACGTTATATATCCTAGCCTAACCAATCCTAAAAATGTCGAATGTAAAATTTTACAACATTCCTGGGGCTTCGGCCCCTATTTATCGGTGGAAACATTATATAAGTCGATAACGTTATATATCCTAACCTAAGGCAACCTAAGATCTCGGATGTTATATTTTACAACATTCCCGTCACTTCGGCCCTTAATTCTCGGTGGGAACATTATGTACGTCTATAACGTTATATATCCTGGCCTAAGGCAATCCTAACATGTCGAATGTAATATTTTACAGCACTCCTGGCGCGTCGGCCCCTACTTCTCGGGTGGAACATTATATACGTCTATAACGTTATATATCCTAACCTAAGGCAACCTAACATCTCGGATGTAATATTTTACTACATTCCTGGCGCGCCGGCCCCTACTTCTCGGTGGGAATATTATATACGTCTATAACGCTATATATCCTAGCCTAAGGCAACCTAACATGTCGAATGTAATATTTTATAACATTCCCGTCACTTCGGCCCCTACTTCTCGGTGCGAACATTATATACGTCTATAACGTTATATATCCTAGCGTAAGGCAACCTAACATCTCGGATGTAATATTTTACTATATTCTTGGCACGTCGGCCCCTACTTCTCGGTGGGAACATTATATACGTCTATAACGTTATATATCCTAGCCTACGGCAACCTAACATCTCGGATGTAATATTATACAACATTCCTGGCGCGTCGGCACCTATTTCTCGGTGGGTACATTATATGCGTCTATAACTTTATATATCCTAGCCTAAGGCAACCTAACTTGTCGAGCGTAATATTATACAACATTCCTGGCGCGTCGGCACCTACTTGTCGGTTGGAACAGTATATACGTCTATAACGTTATATATCCTAGCCTAAGGCAATCCTCACATGTCGAATGTAAAATTTTACAACATTCCTGGGGCGTCGGCCCCTATTTCTCGGTGGAACATTATATAAGTCAATAACGATATATATCCTAACCTAAGGCAACATAACATCTCGGATGTAATATTTTACAACATTCCCGTCACTTCGGCCCCTACTTCTCGGTCGGAACAGTATATAAGTCTATAACGTTATATATCCTAGCCTAAGGCAATCCTAACATGGCGAATGTAAAATTTTACAACATTCATGGGGCGTCGGCCCCTATTTCTCGGTGGAACATTACATAAGTCAATAACGATATATATCCTAACCTCAGGCAACATAACATCTCGGATGTAATATTTTACAACATTCCCGTCACTTCGGCCCCTACTTCTCGGTGGGAACATTATATACGTCTATAACGTTATATATCCTAGCCTAAGGCAATCCTAACATCTCGGATGTAATATTTTACAACATTCCTGGCGCGTCGGCACCTATTTCTCGCTGGGAACATTATATAAGTCTATAACTTTACATATCCTAGCCTAAGGCATCCTAACATCTCGGATGTAATATTTTACTACATTCCTGCCGCGCCGGCGCCCACTTCTCGGTGGGAACATTATATACGTCTATATTGCTATACATCATAGCCTAAGGCAACCTAACATGTCGAGCGTAATATTTTACAACATTCCCGTCACTTCGACCCCTACTTCTCGGTGGGAACATTATATACGTCTATAACGTTATATATCCTAACCTAAGGGAACCTAACACCTCGGATGTAATATTTGATAACATTCCTGGCGTGTAGGCCCGTAGCTCTCGGTGGGAATATCATATACGTCTATAACGTTATATATCCTAGCCTAAGGCAATCCTAACATGTCGAATGTAATATTTTACAGCATTCTTGGCGCGTCGGCCCCTACTTCTCGGGTGGAACATTATATACGTCTATAACGTTATATATCCTAGACTAAGGCAATCCTAACATCTCGGATGTAATATTTTACTACATTCCTGGCACGTCGGCCCCTACTTCTCGGTGGGAACATTATATACCATCTATAACGCTATATATCCTAGCCTAAGGCAAACTAACGTATCGAACGTAATATTTTACAACATTCCCGTCACTTCGGCCCCTACTTCTCGGTGCGAATATTATATACGTCTTTAACGTTATATATGCTAGCCTAACGCAATCCTAACGTGTCGAATGTAATATTTTACAGCATTCCTGGCGCGTCCGCACCTATTTCTCGGACGGAACAGTATATACGTCTATAACGTTATATATCCTATCCTAAGGCAATCCTAACATGGCGAATGTAAAATTTTACAACATTCATGGGGCGTCGGCCCCTATTTCTCGGTGGAACATTATATAAGTCAATAACGATATATATCCTAACCTAAGGCAACATAACATCTCGGATGTAATATTTTACAACATTCCCGTCACTTCGGGTCCCACATCTCGGTGGGAACATTATATACGTCTATAACGTTATATATCCTAGCCTACGGCAACCTAACATCTCGGATGTAATATTATACAACATTCCTGGCGCGTCGGCACCTATTTCTCGGTGGGAACATTATATACGTCTATAACTTTATATATCCTAGCCTAAGGCAACCTAACTTGTCAAGCGTAATATTATACAACATTCCTGGCGCGTCGGCACCTACTTCTCGGTTGGAACAGTATATACGTCTATAACGTTATATATCCTAGCCTAAGGCAATCCTAGCATGTCGAATGTAAAATTTTACAACATTCCTGGGGCGTCCGCCCCTATTTCTCGGTGGGAACATTATATAAGTCAATGACGTTATATATCCTAACCTAAGGCAACCTAACACCTCGGATGTAATATTTTACAACATTCCCGTCACTTCGGGTCCCACTTCTCGGTGGGAATATTATATACGTCTATCACGTTTTATATCCTAGCCTAAGGCAATCCTAACATCTCGGATGTAATATTTTACAACATTCCTGGCGCGTCGGCACCTATTTCTCGGTGGGAACATTATATAAGTCTATAACTTTACATATCCTAGCCTAAGGCATCCTAACATCTCGGATGTAATATTTTACTACATTCCTGGCGCGCCGGGCCCCACTTCTCGGTGGGAACATTATATACGTCTATATTGCTATACATCATAGCCTAAGGCAACCTAACATGTCGAGCGTAATATTTTACAACATTCCCGGCTCGTCGGCCCCTACTTCTCGGTGGGAACATTATATACGTCTATAACGTTATATATCCTAACCTAAGGGAACCTGACACCTCGGATGTAATATTTGATAACATTCCTGGCGTGTAGGCCCGTAGTTCTCGGTGGGAATATCATATACGTCTATAACGTTATATATCCTAGCCTAAGGCAATCCTAACATGTCGAATGTAATATTTTACAGCATTCCTGGCGCGTCGGCCCCTACTTCTCGGGTGGAACATTATATACGTCTATAACGCTATATATCCTAACCTAAGGCAACCTAACATGTCGAATGTAATATTTTACAACATTACCGTCACTTCGGCCCCTACTTCTCGGTGGGAACAGTATATACGTGTATAACGATATATATCTGAACCTAAGACAACCTAACACCTCGGATGTAATGTTTTGCAACATTCCAGGCCTGTGTCGGCCACTATTACTCGGTGGGAACATTATATATGTCTATAACGCTATATATCCTAGCCTAAGGCGACCTAACATGTCGAATGTAATATTTTACAACATTTCTTGCGCGTCGGCACCTATTTCTCGCTGGGAACATTATATAAGTCTATAACTTCACATATCCTAGCCTAAGGCATCCTAACATCTCGGATGTAATATTTTACAACATTCCTGGCGCGTCGGCACCTATTTCTCGCTGGGAACATTATATAAGTCTATAACTTTACATATCCTAGCCTAAGGCATCCTAACATCTCGGATGTAATATTTTACTACATTCCTGGCGCGCCGGCCCCCACTTCTCGGTGGGAACATTATATACGTCTATATTGCTATACATCATAGCCTAAGGCAACCTAACATGTCGAGCGTAATATTTTACAACATTCCCTGCTCGTCGGCCCCTACTTCTCGGTGGGAACATTATATACGTCTATAACGTTATATATCCTAGCCTAAGGCAACCTAACATCTCGGATGTAATATTTTACTATATTCCTGGCGCGCCTTCCCCTACTTCTCGCGGGGAACATTATATACGTCTAAAACGCTATATATCCTAGCTTAAGGCAACCTAACATGTCGAGCGTAATATTTTACAACATTCCTGGCTCGTCGGCCCCTACTTCTCGGTGGGAACATTATATACGTCTATAACTTTACATATCCTAGCCTAAGGCAACCTAACATCTCGGGTGTAATATTTTACTACATTCCTGGCGCGCCGGCCCCTACTTCTCGGTGGGAACATTATATACGTCTATAACGCTATATATCCTAGCCTAAGGCAACCTAACATGTCGAATGTAATATTTTACAACATTCCCGTCACTTCGGCCCCTACTTCTCGGTGGGAACATTATATACGTCTATAGCGTTATATATCCTAGCCTAAGGCAACCTAACGTCTCGGATGTAATATTTTACTACATTCCTGGCGCGCCGGCTCCTACTTCTCGGTGGGAACATTACATACGTCTATATCGCTATATATCCTAAGGCAACCTAACATGTCGAATGTTATATTTAACCACATACCTGGCTCGTTGACCCATACTTCTCGGTGGGAACATTATATACGTCTATAACGTTACATATCCTAGCCTAAGGCAACCTAACATCTCGGATGTAATATTTTACTACATTCCTGGCGCGCCGGCACCTACTGCTCGGTGGGAACATTATATACGTCTATAACGTTACATATCCTAGCCTAAGGCAATCTAACATCTCGGATGTAAAATTTTACAACATTCCTGGGGCTTCGGACCCTATTTATCGGTGGAAACATTATATAAGTCGATAGCGTTATATATCCCAACCTAAGGCAACCTAAGTTCTCGGATGTAATATTTTACAACATTCCCGTCACTTCGGCCCTTAATTCTCGGTGGGAACATTATGTACGTCTATAACGTTATATATCCTAGCCTAAGGCAAACTAACGTATCGAACGTAATATTTTACAACATTGCCGTCACTTCGGCCCCTACTTCTCGGTGCGAATATTATATACGTCTTTAACGTTATATATCCTAGCCTAACGCAATCCTAACATGTCGAATGTAATATTTTACAGCATTCCTGGCGCGTCGGCACCTATTTCTCGGACGGAACAGTATATACGTCTATAACGTTATATATCATAGCCTAAGGCAATCCTAACATGTCGAGTGTAAAATTTTACAACATTCCTGGGGCGTCGGCCCCTATTTCTCGGTGGGAACATTATATAAGTCGATAACGTTATATATCCTAACCTAAGGCAACCTCACATCTCGGATGTAATATTTTCCAACATTTCCGTCACTTCGGCCCTTACTTCTCGGTGGGAACATTATATATGTCTATAACGTTATATATCCTAGCCTAAGGCAACCTAACATCTCGGATGTAATATTTTACAACATTCCTGGCGCGTCGGCACCTGTTTCTCGGTGGGAACATTATATACGTCTATAACTTTACATATCCTAGCCTAATGCAACCTAACTTGTCGAGCGTAATATTATACAACATTCCTGGCGCGTCGGCACCTACTTCTCGGTTGGAACAGTATATACGTCTATAACGTTATATATCCTAGCCTAAGGCAATCCTAACATGTCGAATGTAAAATTTTACAACATTCCTGCGGCGTCGGCCCCTATTTCTCGGTGGGAACATTATATAAGTCAATGACGTTATATATCCTTACCTAAGGCAACCTAACATCTCGGATGTAATATTTTACAACATTCCTGGCGCGTCGGCACCTATTTCTCGCTGGGAACATTATATAAGTCTATAACTTTACATATCCTAGCCTGAGGCATCCTAACATCTCGGATGTAATATTTTACTACATTCCTGGCGCGCCGGCCCCCACTTCTCGGTGGGAACATTATATACGTCTATATTGCTATACATCATAGCCTAAGGCAACCTAACATGTCGAGCGTAATATTTTACAACATTCCCGGCTCGTCGGCCCCTACTTCTCGGTGGGAACATTATATACGTCTATAACGTTATATGTCCTAACCTAAGGGAACCTAACACCTCGGATGTAATATTTGATAACATTCCTGGCGTGTAGGCCCGTAGCTCTCGGTGGGAATATCATATACGTCTATAACGTTATATATCCTAGCCTAAGGCAATCCTAACATGTCGAATGTAATATTTTACAGCATTCCTGGCGCGTCGGCCCCTACTTCTCGGGTGGAACATTATATACGTCTCTAACGTTATATATCCTATCCTAAGGCAATCCTAACATGTCGAATGTAAAATTTTACAACATTCATGGGGCGTCGGCCCCTATTTCTCGGTGGAACATTATATAAGTCAATAACGATATATATTCTAACCTAAGGCAACATAACATCTCGGATGTAATATTTTACAACATTCCCGTCACTTCGGCCCCTACTTCTCGGTGGGAACATTATATACGTCTATAACTTTATATATCCTAACCTAAGGGAACCTAACATCTCGGATGTAATATTTGATAACATTCCTGGCGTGTAGGCTCGTAGTTCTCGGTGGGAATATTATATACGTCTATAACGTTATATATCCTAGCCTAAGGCAATCCTAACATGTCGAATGTAATATTTTACAGCATTCTTGGCGCGTCGGCCCCTACTTCTCGGGTGGAACATTATATACGTCTATAACGTTATATATCCTAACCTAAGGCAACCTAACATCTCGGATGTAATATTTTACTACATTCCTGGCACGTCGGCCCCTACTTCTCGGTGGGAACATTATATACGTCTATAACGCTATATATCCTAGCCTAAGGCAAACTAACGTATCGAACGTAATATTTTACAACATTCCCGTCACTTCGGCCCCTACTTCTCGGTGCGAATATTATATACGTCTTTAACGTTATATATCCTAGCCTAACGCAATCCTAACATGTCGAATGTAATATTTTACAGCATTCCTGGCGCTTCGGCACCTATTTCTCGGACGGAACAGTATATACGTCTATAACGTTATATATCCTAGCCTAAGGCAATCCTAACATGTCGAATGCAAAATTTTACAACATTCCTGGGGCGTCGGCCCCTATTTCTCGGTGGGAACATTATATAAGTCGATAACGTTATATATCCTAACCTAAGGCAACCTAACATCTCGGATGTAATATTTTCCAACATTCCCGTCACTTCGGCCCTTACTTCTCGGTGGGAACATTATATATGTCTATAACGTTATATATCCTAGCCTAAGGCAACCTAACATCTCGGATGTAATATTTTACAACATTCCTGGCGCGTCGGCACCTATTTCTCGGTGGGAACATTATATACGTCTATAACTTTAAATATCCTAGCCTAATGCAACCTAACTTGTCGAGCGTAATATTATACAACATTCCTGGCGCGTCGGCACCTACTTCTCGGTTGGAACAGTATATACGTCTATAACGTTATATATCCTAGCCTAAGGCAATCCTAACATGTCGAATGTAAAATTTTACAACATTCCTGCGGCGTCGGCCCCTATTTCTCGGTGGGAACATTATATAAGTCAATGACGTTATATATCCTAACCTAAGGCAACCTAACATCGCGGATGTAATATTTTACTACATTCCTGGCGCGCCGGCCCCTACTTCTCGGTGGGAACATTATATAAGTCTATAACTTTACATATCCTAGCCTGAGGCATCCTAACATCTCGGATGTAATATTTTACTACATTCCTGGCGCGCCGGCCCCCACTTCTCGGTGGGAACATTATATACGTCTATATTGCTATACATCATAGCCTAAGGCAACCTAACATGTCGAGCGTAATATTTTACAACATTCCCGGCTCGTCGGCCCCTACTTCTCGGTGGGAACATTATATACGTCTATAACGTTATATGTCCTAACCTAAGGGAACCTAACACCTCGGATGTAATATTTGATAACATTCCTGGCGTGTAGGCCCGTAGCTCTCGGTGGGAATATCATATACGTCTATAACGTTATATATCCTAGCCTAAGGCAATCCTAACATGTCGAATGTAATATTTTACAGCATTCCTGGCGCGTCGGCCCCTACTTCTCGGGTGGAACATTATATACGTCTCTAACGTTATATATCCTATCCTAAGGCAATCCTAACATGTCGAATGTAAAATTTTACAACATTCATGGGGCGTCGGCCCCTATTTCTCGGTGGAACATTATATAAGTCAATAACGATATATATTCTAACCTAAGGCAACATAACATCTCGGATGTAATATTTTACAACATTCCCGTCACTTCGGCCCCTACTTCTCGGTGGGAACATTATATACGTCTATAACTTTATATATCCTAACCTAAGGGAACCTAACATCTCGGATGTAATATTTGATAACATTCCTGGCGTGTAGGCTCGTAGTTCTCGGTGGGAATATTATATACGTCTATAACGTTATATATCCTAGCCTAAGGCAATCCTAACATGTCGAATGTAATATTTTACAGCATTCTTGGCGCGTCGGCCCTAATTCTCGGGTGGAACATTATATACGTCTATAACGTTATATATCCTAACCTAAGGCAACCTAACATCTCGGATGTAATATTTTACTACATTCCTGGCACGTCGGCCCCTACTTCTCGGTGGGAACATTATATACGTCTATAACGCTATATATCCTAGCCTAAGGCAAACTAACGTATCGAACGTAATATTTTACAACATTCCCGTCACTTCGGCCCCTACTTCTCGGTGCGAATATTATATACGTCTTTAACGTTATATATCCTAGCCTAACGCAATCCTAACATGTCGAATGTAATATTTTACAGCATTCCTGGCGCTTCGGCACCTATTTCTCGGACGGAACAGTATATACGTCTATAACGTTATATATCCTAGCCTAAGGCAATCCTAACATGTCGAATGCAAAATTTTACAACATTCCTGGGGCGTCGGCCCCTATTTCTCGGTGGGAACATTATATAAGTCGATAACGTTATATATCCTAACCTAAGGCAACCTAACATCTCGGATGTAATATTTTCCAACATTCCCGTCACTTCGGCCCTTACTTCTCGGTGGGAACATTATATATGTCTATAACGTTATATATCCTAGCCTAAGGCAACCTAACATCTCGGATGTAATATTTTACAACATTCCTGGCGCGTCGGCACCTATTTCTCGGTGGGAACATTATATACGTCTATAACTTTAAATATCCTAGCCTAATGCAACCTAACTTGTCGAGCGTAATATTATACAACATTCCTGGCGCGTCGGCACCTACTTCTCGGTTGGAACAGTATATACGTCTATAACGTTATATATCCTAGCCTAAGGCAATCCTAACATGTCGAATGTAAAATTTTACAACATTCCTGCGGCGTCGGCCCCTATTTCTCGGTGGGAACATTATATAAGTCAATGACGTTATATATCCTAACCTAAGGCAACCTAACATCGCGGATGTAATATTTTACTACATTCCTGGCGCGCCGGCCCCTACTTCTCGGTGGGAACATTATATACGTCTATAACGCTATATATCCTAGCCTAAGGCAACCTAACATGTCGAATGTAATATTTTATAACATTCCCGTCACTTCGGCCCCTACTTCTCGGTGGGAACACTATATACGTCTATAACGTTATATATCCTAGCCTAAGGCAACCTAACATCTCGGATGTAATATTTTACTATATTCCTGGCGCGCCTTCCCCTACTTCTCGCGGGGAACATTATATACGTCAAAAACGCTATATATCCTAGCTTAAGGCAACCTAACATGTCGAGCGTAATATTTTACAACATTCCTGGCTCGTCGGCCCCTACTTCTCGGTGGGAACATTATATACGTCTATAACGTTACATATCCTAGCATAAGGCAACCTAACATCTCGGATGTAATATTTTACTACATTCCTGGTGCGCCGGCCCCTACTTCTCGGTGGGAACATTATATACGTCTATAACGCTATATATCCTAGCCTAAGGCAACCTAACATGTCGAATGTAATATTTTATAACATTCCTGGCGCGCCGGCCCCCACTTCTCGGTGGGAACATTATATACGTCTATAACGTTATATATCCTAGCCTAAGGCAACCTAACATCTCGGATGTAATATTTTACTACATTCCTGGCGCGCCGGCCCCTACTTCTCGGTGGGAACATTATATACGTCTATAACGCTATATATCCTAGCCTAAGGCAACCTAACATGTCGAATGTAATATTTTACAACATTCCCGTCACTTCGGCCCCTACTTCTCGGTGGGAACATTATATACGTCTATAGCGTTATATATCCTAGCCTAAGGCAACCTAACGTCTCGGATGTAATATTTTACTACATTCCTGGCGCGCCGGCCCCTACATCTCGGTGGGAACATTACATACGTCTATATCGCTATATATCCTAAGGCAACCTAACATGTCGAATGTTATATTTAACCACATACCTGGCTCGTTGACCCATACTTCTCGGTGGGAACATTATATACGTCTATAACGTTACATATCCTAGCCTAAGGCAACCTAACATCTCGGATGTAATATTTTACTACATTCCTGGCGCGCCGGCATCTACTGCTCGGTGGGAACATTATATACGTCTATAACGTTACATATCCTAGCCTAAGGCAATCTAACATCTCGGATGTAAAATTTTACAACATTCCTGGGGCTTCGGACCCTATTTATCGGTGGAAACATTATATAAGTCGATAACGTTATATATCCCAACCTAAGGCAACCTAAGATCTCGGATGTAATATTTTACAACATTCCCGGCTCGTCGGCCCCTACTTCTCGGTGGGAACATTATATACGTCTATAACGTTATATATCCTAACCTAAGGGAACCTAACACCTCGGATGTAATATTTGATAACATTCCTGGCGTGTAGGCCCGTAGCTCTCGGTGGGAATATCATATACGTCTATAACGTTATATATCCTAGCCTAAGGCAATCCTAACATGTCGAATGTAATATTTTACAGCATTCCTGGCGCGTCGGCCCCTACTTCTCGGACGGAACAGCATATACGTCTATAACGTTATATATCCTAGCCTAAGGCAATCCTAACATGTCGAATGTAAAATTATACAACATTCCTGGGGCGTCGGCCCCTATTTCTCGGTGGGAACATTATATAAGTCGATAACGTTATATATCCTAACCTAAGGCAACCTAACATCTCGGATGTAATATTTTACAAAATTCCCGTCACTTCGGCCCCTACTTCTCGGTGGGAACATTATATACGTCTATAACGTTATATATCCTAGCCTAAGGCAACCTAACATCTCGGATGTAATATTTTTCAACATTCCTGTCGCGTCGGCACCTATTTCTCGGTGGGAACATTATATACGTCTATAACTTTACATATCCTAGCCTAAGGCAATCCTAACATCTCGGATGTAATATTTTACAACATTCCTGGCGCGTCGGCACCTATTTCTCGCTGGGAACATTATATAAGTCTATAACTTTACATATCCTAGCCTAAGGCATCCTAACATCTCGGATGTAATATTTTACTACATTCCTGGCGCGCCGGCCCCCACTTCTCGGTGGGAACATTATATACGTCTATATTGCTATACATCATAGCCTAAGGCAACCTAACATGTCGAGCGTAATATTTTACAACATTCCCGGCTCGTCGGCCCCTACTTCTCGGTGGGAACATTATATACGTCTATAACTTTATATATCCTAATCTAAGGGAACCTAACATCTCGGATGTAATATTTGATAACATTCCTGGCGTGTAGGCTCGTAGTTCTCGGTGGGAATATTATATACGTCTATAACGTTATATATCCTAGCCTAAGGCAATCCTAACATGTCGAATGTAATATTTTACAGCATTCTTGGCGCGTCGGCCCCTACTTCTCGGGTGGAACATTATATACGTCTATAACTTTATATATCCTAACCTAAGGCAACCTAACCTCTCGGATGTAATATTTTACTACATTCCTGGCACGTCGGCCCCTACTTCTCGGTGGGAACATTATATACGTCTATAACGCTATATATCCTAGCCTAAGGCAAACTAACGTATCGAACGTAATATTTTACAACATTCCCGTCAGTTCGGCCCCTACTTCTCGGTGCGAATATTATATACGTCTTTAACGTTATATATCCTAGCCTAACGCAATCCTAACATGTCGAATGTAATATTTTACAGCATTCCTGGCGCGTCGGCACCTATTTCTCGGACGGAACAGTATATACGTCTATAACGTTATATATCCTAGCCTAAGGCAATCCTAACATGTCGAATGTAAAATTTTACAACATTCCTGGGGCGTCGGCCCCTATTTCTCGGTGGGAACATTATATTAGTCGATAACGTTATATACCCTAACCTAAGGCAACCTAACATCTCGGATGTAATATTTTCCAACATTCCCGTCACTTCGGCACTTACTTCTCGGTGGGAACATTATATATGTCTATAACGTTATATATCCTAGCCTAAGGCAACCTAACATCTCGGATGTAATATTTTACAACATTCCTGGCGCGTCGGCACCTATTTCTCGGTGGGAACATTATATACGTCTATAACTTTACATATCCTAGCCTAATGCAACCTAACTTGTCGAGCGTAATATTATACAACATTCCTGGCGCGTCGGCACCTACTTCTCGGTTGGAACAGTATATACGTCTATAACGTTATATATCCTAGCCTAAGGCAATCCTAACATGTCGAATGTAAAATTTTACAACATTCCTGCGGCGTCGGCCCCTATTTCTCGGTGGGAACATTATATAAGTCAATGACGTTATATATCCTAACCTAAGGCAACCTAACATCGCGGATGTAATATTTTACTACATTCCTGGCGCGCCGGCCCCTACTTCTCGGTGGGAACATTATATACGTCTATAACGCTATATATCCTAGCCTAAGGCAACCTAACATGTCGAATGTAATATTTTATAACATTCCCGTCACTTCGGCCCCTACTTCTCGGTGGGAACATTATATACGTCTATAACGTTATATATCCTAGCCTAAGGCAACCTAACATCTCGGATGAAATATTTTACTATATTCCTGGCGCGCCTTCCCCTACTTCTCGCGGGGAACATTATATACGTCAAAAACGCTATATATCCTAGCTTAAGGCAACCTAACATGTCGAGCGTAATATTTTACAACATTCCTGGCTCGTCGGCCCCTACTTCTCGGTGGGAACATTATATACGTCTATAACGTTACATATCCTAGCCTAAGGCAACCTAACATCTCGGATGTAATATTTTACTACATTCCTGGTGCGCCGGCCCCTACTTCTCGGTGGGAACATTATATACGTCTATAACGCTATATATCCTAGCCTAAGGCAACCTAACATGTCGAATGTAATATTTTACAACATTCCCGTCACTTCGGCCCCTACTTCTCGGTGGGAACATTATATACGTCTATAGCGTTATATATCCTAGCCTAAGGCAACCTAACGTCTCGGATGTAATATTTTACTACATTCCTGGCGCGCCGGCCCCTACTTCTCGGTGGGAACATTACATACGTCTATATCGCTATATATCCTAAGGCAACCTAACATGTCGAATGTTATATTTAACCACATACCTGGCTCGTTGACCCATACTTCTCGGTGGGAACATTATATACGTCCATAACGTTACATATCCTAGCCTAAGGCAACCTAACATCTCGGATGTAATATTTTACTACATTCCTGGCGCGCCGGCACCTACTGCTCGGTGGGAACATTATATACGTCTATAACGTTACATATCCTAGCCTAAGGCAATCTAACATCTCGGATGTAAAATTTTACAACATTCCTGGGGCTTCGGACCCTATTTATCGGTGGAAACATTATATAAGTCGATAACGTTATATATCCCAACCTAAGGCAACCTAAGATCTCGGATGTAATATTTTACAACATTCCCGTCACTTCGGCCCTTAATTCTCGGTGGGAACATTCTGTACGTCTATAACGTTATATATCCTAGCCTAAGGCAACCTAACATCTCGGATGTAATATTTTACAACATTCCTGTCGCGTCGGCACCTATTTCTCGGTGGGAACATTATATACGTCTATAACATTACATATCCTAGCCTAAGGCAACCTAACTTGTCGAGCGTAATATTATACAACATTCCTGGCGCGTCGGCACCTACTTCTCGGTCGGAACAGTATATACGTCTATAACGTTATATATCCTAGCCTAAGGCAATCCTAACATGGCGAATGTAAAATTTTACAACATTCATGGGGTGTCGGCGCCTATTTCTCGGTGGAACATTATATAAGTCAATAACGATATATATCCTAACCTAAGGCAACATAACATCTCGCATGTAATATTTTACAACATTCCCGTCACTTCGGCCCCTACTTCTCGGTGGGAACATTATATACGTCTATAACGTTATATATCCTAACCTAAGGGAACCTAACATCTCGGATGTAATATTTGATAACATTCCTGGCGTGTAGGCTCGTAGTTCTCGGTGGGAATATTATATACGTCTATAACGTTATATATCCTAGCCTAAGGCAATCCTAACATGTCGAATGTAATATTTTACAGCATTCTTGGCGCGTCGGCCCGTACTTCTCGGGTGGAACATTATATACGTCTATAACGTTATATATCCTAACCTAAGGCAACCTAACATCTCGGATGTAATATTTTACTACATTCCTGGCACGTCGGCCCCTACTTCTCGGTGGGAACATTATATACGTCTATAACGCTATATATCCTAGCCTAAGGCAAACTAACGTATCGAATGTAATATTTTACCAACATTCCCGTCACTTCGGCCCCTACTTCTCGGTGGGAACATTATATACGTCTATAACGTTATATATCCTAGCCTAAGGCAACCTAACATCTCGGATGTAATATTTTACAACATTCTTGTCGCGTCGGCACCTATTTCTCGGTGGGAACATTATATACGTCTATAACTTTACATATCCTAGCCTAAGGCAACCTAACTTGTCGAGCGTAATATTATACAACATTCCTGGCGCGTCGGCACCTACTTCTCGGTCGGAACAGTATATAAGTCTATAACGTTATATATCCTAGCCTAAGGCAATCCTAACATGGCGAATGTAAAATTTTACAACATTCATGGGGCGTCGGCCCCTATTTCTCGGTGGAACATTATATAAGTCAATAACGATATATATCCTAACCTAAGGCAACATAACATCTCGGATGTAATATTTTACAACATTCCCGTCACTTCGGCCCCTACTTCTCGGTGGGAACATTATATACGTCTATAACGTTATATATCCTAGCCTAAGGCAATCCTAACATCTCGGATGTAATATTTTACAACATTCCTGGCGCGTCGGCACCTATTTCTCGCTGGGAACATTATATAAGTCTATAACTTTACATATCCTAGCCTAAGGCATCCTAACATCTCGGATGTAATATTTTACTACATTCCTGGAGCGCCGGCCCCCACTTCTCGGTGGGAACATTATATACGTCTATATTGCTATACATCATAGCCTAAGGCAACCTAACATGTCGAGCGTAATATTTTACAACATTCCCGGCTCGTCGGCCCCTACTTCTCGGTGGGAACATTATATACGTCTATAACGTTATATATCCTAACCTAAGGGAACCTAACACCTCGGATGTAATATTTGATAACATTCCTGGCGTGTAGGCCCGTAGCTCTCGGTGGGAATATCATATACGTCTATAACGTTATATATCCTAGCCTAAGGCAATCCTAACATGTCGAATGTAATATTTTACAGCATTCCTGGCGCGTCGGCCCCTACTTCTCGGACGGAACAGTATATACGTCTATAACGTTATATATCCTAGCCTAAGGCAATCCTAACATGTCGAATGTAAAATTATACAACATTCCTGGGGCGTCGGCCCCTATTTCTCGGTGGGAACATTATATAAGTCGATAACGTTATATATCCTAACCTAAGGCAACCTAACATCTCCGATGTAATATTTTACAAAATTCCCGTCACTTCGGCCCCTACTTCTCGGTGGGAACATTACATACGTCTATATCGCTATATATCCTAAGGCAACCTAACATGTCGAATGTTATATTTAACCACATACCTGGCTCGTTGACCCATACTTCTCGGTGGGAACATTATATACGTCTATAACGTTACATATCCTAGCCTAAGGCAACCTAACATCTCGGATGTAATATTTTACTACATTCCTGGCGCGCCGGCACCTACTGCTCGGTGGGAACATTATATACGTCTATAACGTTACATATCCTAGCCTAAGGCAATCTAACATCTCGGATGTAAAATTTTACAACATTCCTGGGGCTTCGGACCCTATTTATCGGTGGAAACATTATATAAGTCGATAACGTTATATATCCCAACCTAAGGCAACCTAAGATCTCGGATGTAATATTTTACAACATTCCCGTCACTTCGGCCCTTAATTCTCGGTGGGAACATTCTGTACGTCTATAACGTTATATATCCTAGCCTAAGGCAACCTAACATCTCGGATGTAATATTTTACAACATTCCTGTCGCGTCGGCACCTATTTCTCGGTGGGAACATTATATACGTCTATAACTTTACATATCCTAGCCTAAGGCAACCTAACTTGTCGAGCGTAATATTATACAACATTCCTGGCGCGTCGGCACCTACTTCTCGGTCGGAACAGTATATACGTCTATAACGTTATATATCCTAGCCTAAGGCAATCCTAACATGGCGAATGTAAAATTTTACAACATTCATGGGGCGTCGGCCCCTATTTCTCGGTGGAACATTATATAAGTCAATAACGATATATATCCTAACCTAAGGCAACATAACATCTCGCATGTAATATTTTACAACATTCCCGTCACTTCGGCCCCTACTTCTCGGTGGGAACATTATATACGTCTATAACGTTATATATCCTAACCTAAGGGAACCTAACATCTCGGATGTAATATTTGATAACATTCCTGGCGTGTAGGCTCGTAGTTCTCGGTGGGAATATTATATACGTCTATAACGTTATATATCCTAGCCTAAGGCAATCCTAACATGTCGAATGTAATATTTTACAGCATTCTTGGCGCGTCGGCCCGTACTTCTCGGGTGGAACATTATATACGTCTATAACGTTATATATCCTAACCTAAGGCAACCTAACATCTCGGATGTAATATTTTACTACATTCCTGGCACGTCGGCCCCTACTTCTCGGTGGGAACATTATATACGTCTATAACGCTATATATCCTAGCCTAAGGCAAACTAACGTATCGAATGTAATATTTTACCAACATTCCCGTCACTTCGGCCCCTACTTCTCGGTGGGAACATTATATACGTCTATAACGTTATATATCCTAGCCTAAGGCAACCTAACATCTCGGATTTAATATTTTTCAACATTCCTGTCGCGTCGGCACCTATTTCTCGGTGGGAACATTATATAAGTCAATGACGTTATATATCCTAACCTAAGGCAACCTAACATCGCGGATGTAATATTTTACTACATTCCTGGCGCGCCGGCCCCTACTTCTCGGTGGGAACATTATATACGTCTATAACGCTATATATCCTAGCCTAAGGCAACCTAACATGTCGAATGTAATATTTTATAACATTCCCGTCACTTCGGCCCCTACTTCTCGGTGGGAACATTATATACGTCTATAACGTTATATATCCTAGCCTAAGGCAACCTAACATCTCGGATGTAATATTTTACTATATTCCTGGCGCGCCTTCCCCTACTTCTCGCGGGGAACATTATATACGTCAAAAACGCTATATATCCTAGCTTAAGGCAACCTAACATGTCGAGCGTAATATTTTACAACATTCCTGGCTGGTCGGCCCCTACTTCTCGGTGGGAACATTATATACGTCTATAACGTTACATATCCTAGCCTAAGGCAACCTAACATCTCGGATGTAATATTTTATAACATTCCTGGCGCGCCGGCCCCCACTTCTCGGTGGGAACATTATATACGTCTATAACGTTATATATCCTAGCCTAAGGCAACCTAACATCTCGGATGTAATATTTTACAACATTCCCGTCACTTCGGCCCCTACTTCTCGGTGGGAACATTATATACGTCTATAGCGTTATATATCCTAGCCTAAGGCAACCTAACGTCTCGGATGTAATATTTTACTACATTCCTGGCGCGCCGGCCCCTACTTCTCGGTGGGAACATTACATACGTCTATATCGCTATATATCCTAAGGCAACCTAACATGTCGAATGTTATATTTAACCACATACCTGGCTCGTTGACCCATACTTCTCGGTGGGAACATTATATACGTCTATAACGTTACATATCCTAGCCTAAGGCAACCTAACATCTCGGATGTAATATTTTACTACATTCCTGGCGCGCCGGCACCTACTGCTCGGTGGGAACATTATATACGTCTATAACGTTACATATCCTAGCCTAAGGCAATCTAACATCTCGGATGTAAAATTTTACAACATTCCTGGGGCTTCGGACCCTATTTATCGGTGGAAACATTATATAAGTCGATAACGTTATATATCCCAACCTAAGGCAACCTAAGATCTCGGATGTAATATTTTACAACATTCCCGTCACTTCGGCCCTTAATTCTCGGTGGGAACATTCTGTACGTCTATAACGTTATATATCCTAGCCTAAGGCAACCTAACATCTCGGATGTAATATTTTACAACATTCCTGTCGCGTCGGCACCTATTTCTCGGTGGGAACATTATATACGTCTATAACTTTACATATCCTAGCCTAAGGCAACCTAACTTGTCGAGCGTAATATTATACAACATTCCTGGCGCGTCGGCACCTACTTCTCGGTCGCAACAGTATATACGTCTATAACGTTATATATCCTAGCCTAAGGCAATCCTAACATGGCGAATGTAAAATTTTACAACATTCATGGGGCGTCGGCGCCTATTTCTCGGTGGAACATTATATAAGTCAATAACGATATATATCCTAACCTAAGGCAACATAACATCTCGCATGTAATATTTTACAACATTCCCGTCACTTCGGCCCCTACTTCTCGGTGGGAACATTATATACGTCTATAACGTTATATATCCTAACCTAAGGGAACCTAACATCTCGGATGTAATATTTGATAACATTCCTGGCGTGTAGGCTCGTAGTTCTCGGTGGGAATATTATATACGTCTATAACGTTATATATCCTAGCCTAAGGCAATCCTAACATGTCGAATGTAATATTTTACAGCATTCTTGGCGCGTCGGCCCGTACTTCTCGGGTGGAACATTATATACGTCTATAACGTTATATATCCTAACCTAAGGCAACCTAACATCTCGGATGTAATATTTTACTACATTCCTGGCACGTCGGCCCCTACTTCTCGGTGGGAACATTATATACGTCTATAACGTTATATATCCTAACCTAAGGGAACCTAACACCTCGGATGTAATATTTGATAACATTCCTGGCGTGTAGGCCCGTAGCTCTCGGTGGGAATATCATATACGTCTATAACGTTATATATCCTAGCCTAAGGCAATCCTAACATGTCGAATGTAATATTTTACAGCATTCCTGGCGCGTCGGCCCCTACTTCTCGGACGGAACAGTATATACGTCTATAACGTTATATATCCTAGCCTAAGGCAATCCTAACATGTCGAATGTAAAATTATACAACATTCCTGGGGCGTCGGCCCCTATTTCTCGGTGGGAACATTATATAAGTCGATAACGTTATATATCCTAACCTAAGGCAACCTAACATCTCCGATGTAATATTTTACAAAATTCCCGTCACTTCGGCCCCTACTTCTCGGTGGGAACATTATATACGTCTATAACGTTATATATCCTAGCCTAAGGCAACCTAACATCTCGGATGTAATATTTTTCAACATTCCTGTCGCGTCGGCACCTATTTCTCGGTGGGAACATTATATACGTCTATAACTTTACATATCCTAGCCTAAGGCAATCCTAACATCTCGGATGTAATATTTTACAACATTCCTGGCGCGTCGGCACCTATTTCTCGCTGGGAACATTATATAAGTCTATAACTTTACATATCCTAGCCTAAGGCATCCTAACATCTCGGATGTAATATTTTACTACATTCCTGGCGCGCCGGCCCCCACTTCTCGGTGGGAACATTATATACGTCTATATTGCTATACATCATAGCCTAAGGCAACCTAACATGTCGAGCGTAATATTTTACAACATTCCCGGCTCGTCGGCCCCTACTTCTCGGTGGGAACATTATATACGTCTATAACTTTATATATCCTAATCTAAGGGAACCTAACATCTCGGATGTAATATTTGATAACATTCCTGGCGTGTAGGCTCGTAGTTCTCGGTGGGAATATTATATACGTCTATAACGTTATATATCCTAGCCTAAGGCAATCCTAACATGTCGAATGTAATATTTTACAGCATTCTTGGCGCGTCGGCCCCTACTTCTCGGGTGGAACATTATATACGTCTATAACTTTATATATCCTAACCTAAGGCAACCTAACCTCTCGGATGTAATATTTTACTACATTCCTGGCACGTCGGCCCCTACTTCTCGGTGGGAACATTATATACGTCTATAACGCTATATATCCTAGCCTAAGGCAAACTAACGTATCGAACGTAATATTTTACAACATTCCCGTCAGTTCGGCCCCTACTTCTCGGTGCGAATATTATATACGTCTTTAACGTTATATATCCTAGCCTAACGCAATCCTAACATGTCGAATGTAATATTTTACAGCATTCCTGGCGCGTCGGCACCTATTTCTCGGACGGAACAGTATATACGTCTATAACGTTATATATCCTAGCCTAAGGCAATCCTAACATGTCGAATGTAAAATTTTACAACATTCCTGGGGCGTCGGCCCCTATTTCTCGGTGGGAACATTATATAAGTCGATAACGTTATATATCCTAACCTAAGGCAACCTAACATCTCGGATGTAATATTTTCCAACATTCCCGTCACTTCGGCCCTTACTTCTCGGTGGGAACATTATATATGTCTATAACGTTATATATCCTAGCCTAAGGCAACCTAACATCTCGGATGTAATATTTTACAACATTCCTGGCGCGTCGGCACCTATTTCTCGGTGGGAACATTATATACGTCTATAACTTTACATATCCTAGCCTAATGCAACCTAACTTGTCGAGCGTAATATTATACAACATTCCTGGCGCGTCGGCACCTACTTCTCGGTTGGAACAGTATATACGTCTATAACGTTATATATCCTAGCCTAAGGCAATCCTAACATGTCGAATGTAAAATTTTACAACATTCCTGCGGCGTCGGCCCCTATTTCTCAGTGGGAACATTATATAAGTCAATGACGTTATATATCCTTACCTAAGGCAACCTAACATCTCGGATGTAATATTTTACAACATTCCTGGCGCGTCGGCACCTATTTCTCGCTGGGAACATTATATAAGTCTATAACTTTACATATCCTAGCCTGAGGCATCCTAACATCTCGCATGTAATATTTTACTACATTCCTGGCGCGCCGGCCCCCACTTCTCGGTGAGAACATTATATACGTCTATATTGCTATACATCATAGCCTAAGGCAACCTAACATGTCGAGCGTAATATTTTACAACATTCCCGGCTCGTCGGCCCCTACTTCTCGGTGGGAACATTATATACGTCTATAACGCTATATATCCTAGCCTAAGGCAACCTAACATGACGAATGTAATATTTTACAACATTCCCGTCACTTCGGCCCCTACTTCTCGGTGGGAACATTATTTACGTCTATAGCGTTATATATCCTAGCCTAAGGCAACCTAACGTCTCGGATGTAATATTTTACTACATTCCTGGCGCGCCGGCCCCTACTTCTCGGTGGGAACATTACATACGTCTATATCGCTATATATCCTAAGGCAACCTAACATGTCGAATGTTATATTTAACCACATACCTGGCTCGTTGACCCATACTTCTCGGTGGGAACATTATATACGTCTATAACGTTACATATCCTAGCCTAAGGCAACCTAACATCTCGGATGTAATATTTTACTACATTCCTGGCGCGCCGGCACCTACTGCTCGGTGGGAACATTATATACGTCTATAACGTTAGATATCCTAGCCTAAGGCAATCTAACATCTCGGATGTAAAATTTTACAACATTCCTGGGGCTTCGGACCCTATTTATCGGTGGAAACATTATATAAGTCGATAACGTTATATATCCCAACCTAGGGCAACCTAAGATCTCGGATGTAATATTTTACAACATTCCCGTCACTTCGGCCCTTAATTCTCGGTGGGAACATTCTGTACGTCTATAACGTTATATATCCTAGCCTAAGGCAACCTAACAGCTCGGATGTAATATTTTACAACATTCCTGTCGCGTCGGCACCTATTTCTCGGTGGGAACATTATATACGTCTATAACTTTACATATCCTAGCCTAAGGCAACCTAACTTGTCGAGCGTAATATTATACAACATTCCTGGCGCGTCGGCACCTACTTCTCGGTCGGAACAGTATATACGTCTATAACGTTATATATCCTAGCCTAAGGCAATCCTAACATGGCGAATGTAAAATTTTACAACATTCATGGGGCGTCGGCCCCTATTTCTCGGTGGAACATTATATAAGTCAATAACGATATATATCCTAACCTAAGGCAACATAACATCTCGCATGTAACATTTTACAACATTCCCGTCACTTCGGCCCCTACTTCTCGGTGGGAACATTATATACGTCTATAACGTTATATATCCTAACCTAAGGGAACCTAACATCTCGGATGTAATATTTGATAACATTCCTGGCGTGTAGGCTCGTAGTTCTCGGTGGGAATATTATATACGTCTATAACGTTATATATCCTAGCCTAAGGCAATCCTAACATGTCGAATGTAATATTTTACAGCATTCTTGGCGCGTCGGCCCGTACTTCTCGGGTGGAACATTATATACGTCTATAACGTTATATATCCTAACCTAAGGCAACCTAAC
The DNA here is from genome assembly GCA_963969225.1 of Xylocopa violacea. Classification (NCBI taxonomy): domain Eukaryota; kingdom Metazoa; phylum Arthropoda; class Insecta; order Hymenoptera; family Apidae; genus Xylocopa; species Xylocopa violacea. The sequence continues at coordinate 47,953,456 of CAXAJV010000001.1, forward strand.
ATCTCGGATGTAATATTTTACTACATTCCTGGCACGTCGGCCCCTACTTCTCGGTGGGAACATTATATACGTCTATAACGCTATATATCCTAGCCTAAGGCAAACTAACGTATCGAATGTAATATTTTACCAACATTCCCGTCACTTCGGCCCCTACTTCTCGGTGGGAACATTATATAAGTCAATAACGATATATATCCTAACCTAAGGCAACATAACATCTCGCATGTAATATTTTACAACATTCCCGTCACTTCGGCCCCTACTTCTCGGTGGGAACATTATATACGTCTATAACGTTATATATCCTAGCCTAAGGCAATCCTAACATCTCGGATGTAATATTTTACAACATTCCTGGCGCGTCGGCACCTATTTCTCGCTGGGAACATTATATAAGTCTATAACTTTACATATCCTAGCCTAAGGCATCCTAACATCTCGGATGTAATATTTTACTACATTCCCGGCTCGTCGGCCCCTACTTCTCGGTGGGAACATTATATACGTCTATAACGTTATATATCCTAACCTAAGGGAACCTAACACCTCGGATGTAATATTTGATAACATTCCTGGCGTGTAGGCCCGTAGCTCTCGGTGGGAATATCATATACGTCTATAACGTTATATATCCTAGCCTAAGGCAATCCTAACATGTCGAATGTAATATTTTACAGCATTCCTGGCGCGTCGGCCCCTACTTCTCGGACGGAACAGTATATACGTCTATAACGTTATATATCCTAGCCTAAGGCAATCCTAACATGTCGAATGTAAAATTATACAACATTCCTGGGGCGTCGGCCCCTATTTCTCGGTGGGAACATTATATAAGTCGATAACGTTATATATCCTAACCTAAGGCAACCTAACATCTCGGATGTAATATTTTACAAAATTCCCGTCACTTCGGCCCCTACTTCTCGGTGGGAACATTATATACGTCTATAACGTTATATATCCTACCCTAAGGCAACCTAACATCTCGGATGTAATATTTTTCAACATTCCTGTCGCGTCGACACCTATTTCTCGGTGGGAACATTATATACGTCTATAACTTTACATATCCTAGCCTAAGGCAATCCTAACATCTCGGATGTAATATTTTACAACATTCCTGGCGCGTCGGCACCTATTTCTCGCTGGGAACATTATATAAGTCTATAACTTTACATATCCTAGCCTAAGGCATCCTAACATCTCGGATGTAATATTTTACTACATTCCTGGCGCGCCGGCCCCCACTTCTCGGTGGGAACATTATATACGTCTATATTGCTATACATCATAGCCTAAGGCAACCTAACATGTCGAGCGTAATATTTTACAACATTCCCGGCTCGTCGGCCCCTACTTCTCGGTGGGAACATTATATACGTCTATAACTTTATATATCCTAATCTAAGGGAACCTAACATCTCGGATGTAATATTTGATAACATTCCTGGCGTGTAGGCTCGTAGTTCTCGGTGGGAATATTATATACGTCTATAACGTTATATATCCTAGCCTAAGGCAATCCTAACATGTCGAATGTAATATTTTACAGCATTCTTGGCGCGTCGGCCCCTACTTCTCGGGTGGAACATTATATACGTCTATAACGTTATATATCCTAACCTAAGGCAACCTAACCTCTCGGATGTAATATTTTACTACATTCCTGGCACGTCGGCCCCTACTTCTCGGTGGGAACATTATATACGTCTATAACGCTATATATCCTAGCCTAAGGCAAACTAACGTATCGAACGTAATATTTTACAACATTCCCGTCACTTCGGCCCCTACTTCTCGGTGCGAATATTATATACGTCTTTAACGTTATATATCCTAGCCTAACGCAATCCTAACATGTCGAATATAATATTTTACAGCATTCCTGGCGCGTCGCCACCTATTTCTCGGACGGAACAGTATATACGTCTATAACGTTATATATCCTAGCCTAAGGCAATCCTAACATGGCGAATGTAAAATTGTACAACATTCATGGGGCGTCGGCCCCTATTTCTCGGTGGAACATTATATAAGTCAATAACGATATATATCCTAACCTAAGGCAACATAACATCTCGGATGTAATATTTTACAACATTCCCGTCACTTCGGGTCCCACATGTCGGTGGGAACATTATATACGTCTATAACGTTATATATCCTAGCCTAAGGCAATCCTAACATCTCGGATGTAATATTTTACAACATTCCTGGCGCGTCGGCACCTATTTCTCGCTGGGAACATTATATAAGTCTATAACTTTACATATCCTAGCCTAAGGCATCCTAACATCTCGGATGTAATATTTTACTACATTCCTGGCGCGCCGGCCCCCACTTCTCGGTGGGAACATTATACACGTCTATATTGCTATACATCATAGCCTAAGGCAACCTAACATGTCGAGCGTAATATTTTACAACATTCCCGGCTCGTCGGCCCCTACTTCTCGGTGGGAACATTATATACGTCTATAACGTTATATATCCTAACCTAAGGGAACCTAACACCTCGGATGTAATATTTGATAACATTCCTGGCGTGTAGGCCCGTAGCTCTCGGTGGGAATATCATATACGTCTATAACGTTATATATCCTAGCCTAAGGCAATCCTAACATGTCGAATGTAATATTTTACAGCATTCCTGGCGCGTCGGCCCCTACTTCTCGGTTGGAACATTATATAAGTCAATAACGTTATGTATCCTAACCTAAGGCAACCTAACACCTCGGATGTAAAATTTTACAACATTCCTGGCGCGTCGGGCCCTATTTCTCGGTGGGAACATTATATAAGTCAGTAACGTTATATATCCTAACCTAAGGCAACCTAACATCTCGGATGTAATATTTGATAACATTCCTGGCGTGTAGGCTCGTAGTTCTCGGTGGGAATATTATATACGTCTATAACGTTACATATCCTAGCCTAAGGCAACCTAACATCTCGGATGTAATATTTTACTACATTCCTGGTGCGCCGGCCCCTACTTCTCGGTGGGAACATTATATACGTCTATAACGCTATATATCGTAGCCTAAGGCAACCTAACATGTCGAATGTAATATTTTATAACATTCCTGGCGCGCCGGCCCCCACTTCTCGGTGGGAACATTATATACGTCTATAACGTTATATATCCTAGCCTAAGGCAACCTAACATCTCGGATGTAATATTTTACTACATTCCTGGCGCGCCGGCCCCTACTTCTCGGTGGGAACATTATATACGTCTATAACGCTATATATCCTAGCCTAAGGCAACCTAACATGTCGAATGTAATATTTTACAACATTCCCGTCACTTCGGCCCCTACTTCTCGGTGGGAACATTATATACGTCTATAGCGTTATATATCCTAGCCTAAGGCAACCTAACGTCTCGGATGTAATATTTTACTACATTCCTGGCGCGCCGGCCCCTACTTCTCGGTGGGAACATTACATACGTCTATATCGCTATATATCCTAAGGCAACCTAACATGTCGAATGTTATATTTAACCACATACCTGGCTCGTTGACCCATACTTCTCGGTGGGAACATTATATACGTCTATAACGTTACATATCCTAGCCTAAGGCAACCTAACATCTCGGATGTAATATTTTACTACATTCCTGGCGCGCCGGCACCTACTGCTCGGTGGGAACATTATATACGTCTATAACGTTACATATCCTAGCCTAAGGCAATCTAACATCTCGGATGTAAAATTTTACAACATTCCTGGGGCTTCGGACCCTATTTATCGGTGGAAACATTATATAAGTCGATAACGTTATATATCCCAACCTAAGGCAACCTAAGATCACGGATGTAATATTTTACAACATTCCCGTCACTTCGGCCCTTAATTCTCGGTGGGAACATTCTGTACGTCTATAACGTTATATATCCTAGCCTAAGGCAACCTAACATCTCGGATGTAATATTTTACAACATTCCTGTCGCGTCGGCACCTATTTCTCGGTGGGAACATTATATACGTCTATAACTTTACATATCCTAGCCTAAGGCAACCTAACTTGTCGAGCGTAATATTATACAACATTCCTGGCGCGTCGGCACCTACTTCTCGGTCGGAACAGTATATACGTCTATAACGTTATATATCCTAGCCTAAGGCAATCCTAACATGGCGAATGTAAAATTTTACAACATTCATGGGGCGTCGGCCCCTATTTCTCGGTGGAACATTATATAAGTCAATAACGATATATATCCTAACCTAAGGCAACATAACATCTCGCATGTAATATTTTACAACATTCCCGTCACTTCGGCCCCTACTTCTCGGTGGGAACATTATATACGTCTATAACGTTATATATCCTAACCTAAGGGAACCTAACATCTCGGATGTAATATTTGATAACATTCCTGGCGTGTAGGCTCGTAGTTCTCGGTGGGAATATTATATACGTCTATAACGTTATATATCCTAGCCTAAGGCAATCCTAACATGTCGAATGTAATATTTTACAGCATTCTTGGCGCGTCGGCCCGTACTTCTCGGGTGGAACATTATATACGTCTATAACGTTATATATCCTAACCTAAGGCAACCTAACATCTCGGATGTAATATTTTACTACATTCCTGGCACGTCGGCCCCTACTTCTCGGTGGGAACATTATATACGTCTATAACGCTATATATCCTAGCCTAAGGCAAACTAACGTATCGAATGTAATATTTTACCAACATTCCCGTCACTTCGGCCCCTACTTCTCGGTGGGAACATTATATACGTCTATAACGTTATATATCCTAGCCTAAGGCAACCTAACATCTCGGATGTAATATTTTACAACATTCCTGTCGCGTCGGCACCTATTTCTCGGTGGGAACATTATATACGTCTATAACTTTACATATCCTAGCCTAAGGCAACCTAACTTGTCGAGCGTAATATTATACAACATTCCTGGCGCGTCGGCACCTACTTCTCGGTCGGAACAGTATATAAGTCTATAACGTTATATATCCTAGCCTAAGGCAATCCTAACATGGCGAATGTAAAATTTTACAACATTCATGGGGCGTCGGCCCCTATTTCTCGGTGGAACATTATATAAGTCAATAACGATATATATCCTAACCTAAGGCAACATAACATCTCGGATGTAATATTTTACAACATTCCCGTCACTTCGGCCCCTACTTCTCGGTGGGAACATTATATACGTCTATAACGTTATATATCCTAGCCTAAGGCAATCCTAACATCTCGGATGTAATATTTTACAACATTCCTGGCGCGTCGGCACCTATTTCTCGCTGGGAACATTATATAAGTCTATAACTTTACATATCCTAGCGTAAGGCATCCTAACATCTCGGATGTAATATTTTACTACATTCCCGGCTCGTCGGACCCTACTTCTCGGTGGGAACATTATATACGTCTATAACGTTATATATCCTAACCTAAGGGAACCTAACACCTCGGATGTAATATTTGATAACATTCCTGGCGTGTAGGCTCGTAGTTCTCGGTGGGAATATTATATACGTCTATAACGTTATATATCCTAGCCTAAGGCAATCCTAACATGTCGAATGTAATATTTTACAGCATTCTTGGCGCGTCGGCCCCTACTTCTCGGGTGGAACATTATATACGTCTATAACGGTATATATCCTAACCTAAGGCAACCTAACCTCTCGGATGTAATATTTTACTACATTCCTGGCACGTCGGCCCCTACTTCTCGGTGGGAACATTATATACGTCTATAACGCTATATATCCTAGCCTAAGGCAAACTAACGTATCGAACGTAATATTTTACAACATTCCCGTCACTTCGGCCCCTACTTCTCGGTGCGAATATTATATACGTCTTTAACGTTATATATCCTAGCCTAACGCAATCCTAACATGTCGAATATAATATTTTACAGCATTCCTGGCGCGTCGGCACCTATTTCTCGGACGGAACAGTATATACGTCTATAACGTTATATATCCTAGCCTAAGGCAATCCTAACATGGCGAATGTAAAATTGTACAACATTCATGGGGCGTCGGCCCCTATTTCTCGGTGGAACATTATATAAGTCAATAACGATATATATCCTAACCTAAGGCAACATAACATCTCGGATGTAATATTTTACAACATTCCCGTCACTTCGGGTCCCACATCTCGCTGGGAACATTATATAAGTCTATAACTTTACATATCCTAGCCTAAGGCATCCTAACATCTCGGATGTAATATTTTACTACATTTCTGGCGCGCCGGCCCCCACTTCTCGGTGGGAACATTATATACGTCTATATTGCTATACATCATAGCCTAAGGCAACCTAACATGTCGAGCGTAATATTTTACAACATTCCCGGCTCGTCGGCCCCTACTTCTCGGTGGGAACATTATATACGTCTATAACGTTATATATCCTAACCTAAGGGAACCTAACACCTCGGATGTAATATTTGATAACATTCCTGGCGTGTAGGCCCGTAGCTCTCGGTGGGAATATCATATACGTCTATAACGTTATATATCCTAGCGTAAGGCAATCCTAACATGTCGAATGTAATATTTTACAGCATTCCTGGCGCGTCGGCCCCTACTTCTCGGGTGGAACATTATATACGTCTCTAACGTTATATATCCTATCCTAAGGCAATCCTAACATGTCGAATGTAAAATTTTACAACATTCCTGCGGCGTCGGCCCCTATTTCTCGGTGGGAACATTATATAAGTCAATGACGTTATATATCCTAACCTAAGGCAACCTAACATCTCAGATGTAATATTTTACAACATTCCTGTCGCGTCGGCACCTATTTCTCGCTGGGAACATTATATAAGTCTATAACTTTACACATCCTAGCCTAAGGCATCCTAACATCTCGGATGTAATATTTTACTACATTCCCGGCTCGTCGGCCCCTACTTCTCGGTGGGAACATTATATACGTCTATAACGTTATATATCCTAACCTAAGGGAACCTAACACCTCGGATGTAATATTTGATAACATTCCTGGCGTGTAGGCCCGTAGCTCTCGGTGGGAATATCATATACGTCTATAACGTTATATATCCTAGCCTAAGGCAATCCTAACATGTCGAATGTAATATTTTACAGCATTCCTGGCGCGTCGGCCCCTACTTCTCGGACGGAACAGTATATACGTCTATAACGTTATATATCCTAGCCTAAGGCAATCCTAACATGTCGAATGTAAAATTATACAACATTCCTGGGGCGTCGGCCCCTATTTCTCGGTGGGAACATTATATAAGTCGATAACGTTATATATCCTAACCTAAGGCAACCTAACATCTCGGATGTAATATTTTACAAAATTCCCGTCACTTCGGCCCCTACTTCTCGGTGGGAACATTATATACGTCTATAACGTTATATATCCTAGCCTAAGGCAACCTAACATCTCGGATGTAATATTTTTCAACATTCCTGTCGCGTCGGCACCTATTTCTCGGTGGGAACATTATATACGTCTATAACTTTACATATCCTAGCCTAAGGCAATCCTAACATCTCGGATGTAATATTTTACAACATTCCTGGCGCGTCGGCACCTATTTCTCGCTGGGAACATTATATAAGTCTATAACTTTACATATCCTAGCCTAAGGCATCCTAACATCTCGGATGTAATATTTTACTACATTCCTGGCGCGCCGGCCCCCACTTCTCGGTGGGAACATTATATACGTCTATATTGCTATACATCATAGCCTAAGGCAACCTAACATGTCGAGCGTAATATTTTACAACATTCCCGGCTCGTCGGCCCCTACTTCTCGGTGGGAACATTATATACGTCTATAACTTTATATATCCTAATCTAAGGGAACCTAACATCTCGGATGTAATATTTGATAACATTCCTGGCGTGTAGGCTCGTAGTTCTCGGTGGGAATATTATATACGTCTATAACGTTATATATCCTAGCCTAAGGCAATCCTAACATGTCGAATGTAATATTTTACAGCATTCTTGGCGCGTCGGCCCCTACTTCTCGGGTGGAACATTATATACGTCTATAACGGTATATATCCTAACCTAAGGCAACCTAACCTCTCGGATGTAATATTTTACTACATTCCTGGCACGTCGGCCCCTACTTCTCGGTGGGAACATTATATACGTCTATAACGCTATATATCCTAGCCTAAGGCAAACTAACGTATCGAACGTAATATTTTACAACATTCCCGTCACTTCGGCCCCTACTTCTCGGTGCGAATATTATATACGTCTTTAACGTTATATATCCTAGCCTAACGCAATCCTAACATGTCGAATATAATATTTTACAGCATTCCTGGCGCGTCGGCACCTATTTCTCGGACGGAACAGTATATACGTCTATAACGTTATATATCCTAGCCTAAGGCAATCCTAACATGGCGAATGTAAAATTGTACAACATTCATGGGGCGTCGGCCCCTATTTCTCGGTGGAACATTATATAAGTCAATAACGATATATATCCTAACCTAAGGCAACATAACATCTCGGATGTAATATTTTACAACATTCCCGTCACTTCGGGTCCCACATCTCAGTGGGAACATTATATACGTCTATAACGTTATATATCCTAGCCTAAGGCAATCCTAACATCTCGGATGTAATATTTTACAACATTCCTGGCGCGTCGGCACCTATTTCTCGCTGGGAACATTATATAAGTCTATAACTTTACATATCCTAGCCTAAGGCATCCTAACATCTCGGATGTAATATTTTACTACATTCCTGGCGCGCCGGCCCCCACTTCTCGGTGGGAACATTATACACGTCTATATTGCTATACATCATAGCCTAAGGCAACCTAACATGTCGAGCGTAATATTTTACAACATTCCCGGCTCGTCGGCCCCTACTTCTCGGTGGGAACATTATATACGTCTATAACGTTATATATCCTAACCTAAGGGAACCTAACACCTCGGATGTAATATTTGATAACATTCCTGGCGTGTAGGCCCGTAGCTCTCGGTGGGAATATCATATACGTCTATAACGTTATATATCCTAGCCTAAGGCAATCCTAACATGTCGAATGTAATATTTTACAGCATTCCTGGCGCGTCGGCCCCCACTTCTCGGTAGGAACATTATATTCGTTTATATTGCTATACATCATAGCCTAAGGCAACCTAACATCTCGGATGTAATATTTTACGACATTCCTGGCACGTCGGCCCCTACTTCTCGGTGGGAACATTATGTACGTCTATAACGCTATATATCCTAGCCTAAGGCAAACTAACGTATCGAACGTAATATTTTACAACATTCCCGTCACTTTGGCCCCTACTTCTCGGTGCGAATATTATATACGTCTTTAACGTTATATATCCTAGCCTAACGCAATCCTAACATGTCGAATGTAATGTTTTACAGCATTCCTGGCGCGTCGGCACCTATTTCTCGGACGGAACAGTATATACGTCTATAACGTTATATATCCTAGCCTAAGGCAATCCTAACATGTCGAATGTAAAATTTTACAACATTCCTGGGGCGTCGGCCCCTATTTCTCGGTGGGAACATTATATAAGTCGATAACGTTATATATCCTAACCTAAGGCAACCTAACATCTCGGATGTAATATTTTACAACATTCCCGTCACTTCGGCCCTTACTTCTCGGTGGGAACATTATATATGTCTATAACGTTATATATCCTAGCCTAAGGCAACCTGACATCTCGGATGTAATATTTTACAACATTCGTGGCGCGTCGGCACCTATTTCTCGGTGGGAACATTATATACGTCTATAACTTTACATATCCTAGCCTAATGCAACCTAACTTGTCGAGCGTAATATTATACAACATTCCTGGCGCGTCGGCACCTACTTCTCGGTTGGAACAGGATATACGTCTATAACGTTATATATCCTAGCCTAAGGCAATCCTAACATGTCGAATGTAAAATTTTACAACATTCCTGCGGCGTCGGCCCCTATTTCTCGGTGGGAACATTATATAAGTCAATGACGTTATATATCCTAACCTAAGGCAACCTAACATCTCAGATGTAATATTTTACAACATTCCTGTCGCGTCGGCACCTATTTCTCGCTGGGAACATTATATAAGTCTATAACTTTACACATCCTAGCCTAAGGCATCCTAACATCTCGGATGTAATATTTTACTACATTCCTGGCGCGCCGGCCCCCACTTCTCGGTGGGAACATTATATTCGTTTATATTGCTATACATCATAGCCTAAGGCAACCTAACATGTCGAGCGTAATATTTTACAACATTCCCGGCTCGTCGGCCCCTACTTCTCGGTGGGAACATTATATACGTCTATAACGTTATATATCCTAACCTAAGGGAACCTGACACCTCGGATGTAATATTTGATAACATTCCTGGCGTGTAGGCCCGTAGCTCTCGGTGGGAATATCATATACGTCTATAACGTTATATATCCTAGCCTAAGGCAATCCTAACGTGTCGAATGTAATATTTTACAGCATTCCTGGCGCGTCGGCCCCTACTTCTCGGGTGGAATATTATATACGTCTCTAACGTTATATATCCTATCCTAAGGCAATCCTAACATGTCGAATGTAAAATTTTACAACATTCATGGGGCGTCGGCCCCTATTTCTCGGTGGAACATTATATAAGTCAATAACGATATATATCCTAACCTAAGGCAACATAACATCTCGGATGTAATATTTTACAACATTCCCGTCACTTCGGCCCCTACTTCTCGGTGGGAACATTATATACGTCTATAACTTTATATATCCTAACCTAAGGGAACCTAACATCTCGGATGTAATATTTGATAACATTCCTGGCGTGTAGGCTCGTAGTTCTCGGTGGGAATATTATATACGTCTATAACGTTATATATCCTAGCCTAAGGCAATCCTAACATGTCGAATGTAATATTTTACAGCATTCTTGGCGCGTCGGCCCCTACTTCTCGGGTGGAACATTATATACGTCTATAACGTTATATATCCTAACCTAAGGCAACCTAACATCTCGGATGTAATATTTTACGACATTCCTGGCACGTCGGCCCCTACTTCTCGGTGCGAATATTATATACGTCTTTAACGTTATATATCCTAGCCTAACGCAATCCTAACATGTCGAATGTAATGTTTTACAGCATTCCTGGCGCGTCGGCACCTATTTCTCGGACGGAACAGTATATACGTCTATAACGTTATATATCCTAGCCTAAGGCAATCCTAACATGTCGAATGTAAAATTTTACAACATTCCTGGGGCGTCGGCCCCTATTTCTCGGTGGGAACATTATATAAGTCGATAACGTTATATATCCTAACCTAAGGCAACCTAACATCTCGGATGTAATATTTTACAACATTCCCGTCACTTCGGCCCTTACTTCTCGGTGGGAACATTATATATGTCTATAACGTTATATATCCTAGCCTAAGGCAACCTGACATCTCGGATGTAATATTTTACAACATTCGTGGCGCGTCGGCACCTATTTCTCGGTGGGAACATTATATACGTCTATAACTTTACATATCCTAGCCTAATGCAACCTAACTTGTCGAGCGTAATATTATACAACATTCCTGGCGCGTCGGCACCTACTTCTCGGTTGGAACAGTATATACGTCTATAACGTTATATATCCTAGCCTAAGGCAATCCTAACATGTCGAATGTAAAATTTTACAACATTCCTGCGGCGTCGGCCCCTATTTCTCGGTGGGAACATTATATAAGTCAATGACGTTATATATCCTAACCTAAGGCAACCTAACATCTCAGATGTAATATTTTACAACATTCCTGTCGCGTCGGCACCTATTTCTCGCTGGGAACATTATATAAGTCTATAACTTTACACATCCTAGCCTAAGGCATCCTAACATCTCGGATGTAATATTTTACTACATTCCTGGCGCGCCGGCCCCCACTTCTCGGTGGGAACATTATATTCGTTTATATTGCTATACATCATAGCCTAAGGCAACCTAACATGTCGAGCGTAATATTTTACAACATTCCCGGCTCGTCGGCCCCTACTTCTCGGTGGGAACATTATATACGTCTATAACGTTATATATCCTAACCTAAGGGAACCTGACACCTCGGATGTAATATTTGATAACATTCCTGGCGTGTAGGCCCGTAGTTCTCGGTGGGAATATCATATACGTCTATAACGTTATATATCCTAGCCTAAGGCAATCCTAACATGTCGAATGTAATATTTTACAGCATTCCTGGCGCGTCGGCCCCTACTTCTCGGGTGGAACATTATATACGTCTATAACGCTATATATCCTAACCTAAGGCAACCTAACATGTCGAATGTAATATTTTACAACATTACCGTCACTTCGGCCCCTACTTCTCGGTGGGAACAGTATATACGTGTATAACGATATATATCTGAACCTAAGACAACCTAACACCTCGGATGTAATGTTTTGCAACATTCCAGGCCTGTGTCGGCCACTATTACTCGGTGGGGACATTATATATGTCTATAACGCTATATATCCTAGCCTAAGGCGACCTAACATGTCGAATGTAATATTTTACAACATTTCTGGATCATCGGTAACTACATCTCGGTGGGAACAGTGTATACGTCTTTAACGTTATATATCCTATCCTAAGGCAATCCTAACATGTCGAATGTAATATTTTACAACATTCCTGGCGCGTCGGCACCTACTTCTCGGTTGAAACATTATATAAGTCAATAACGTTATGTATCCTAACCTAAGGCAACCTAACACCTCGGATGTAAAATTTTACAACATTCCTGGCGCGTCGGGCCCTATTTCTCGGTGGGAACATTATATAAGTCAGTAACGTTATATATCCTAACCTAAGGCAACCTAACATCTCGGATGTAATATTTTACTACATTCCTGGCACGTCGGCCACTACTTCTCGGTGGGAACATTATATAAGTCTATAACGCTATATATCCTAGCCTGAGGCAAACTAGCATGTCGAATGTAATATTTTACAACATTCCCGTCACTTCGGCCCCTACTTCTCGGTGGGAACATTATATACGTCTATACCGTTATATATCCTAGCCTAAGGCAACCTATCTTGTCGAGCGTAATATTTTACAACATTCCTGGCGCGTCGGAACCTACTTCTCGGTCGGAACAGTATATACGTCTATAACGTTATATATCCTAGCCTAAGGCAATCCTAACATGTCGAATGTAAAATTTTACAACATTCCTGGGGCGTCGGCCCCTATTTCTCGGTGGGAACATTATATAAGTCAATAACGTTATATGTCCTAACCTAGGGCAACCTAACATCTCGGATGTAATATTTTACAACATTCCCGTCACTTCGGCCCCTACTTCTCGGTGGGAACATTATATACGTCTATAACGCTATATATCCTAGCCTAAGGCAAACTAACGTATCGAATGTAGTATTTTACAACATTCCCGTCACTTCGGCCCCTACTTCTCGGTGGGAACATTATATACGTCTATAACGTTATATATCCTAACCTAGGGCAACCTAACATCTCGGATGTAATATTTTACAACATTTCCGTCACTTCGGCCCCTACTTCTCGGTGGGAACATTATATACGTCTATAACGCTATATATCCTAGCCTAAGGCAAACTAACGTATCGAATGTAGTATTTTACAACATTCCCGTCACTTCGGCCCCTACTTCTCGGTGGGAACATTAAATACGTCTATAACGTTATATATCCTAACCTAAGGCAACCTAACCTCTCGGATGTAATATTTTACTACATTCCTGGCACGTCGGCCCCTACTTCTCGGTGGGAACATTATATACGTCTATATTGCTATACATCATAGCCTAAGGCAACCTAACATGTCGAGCGTAATATTTTACAACATTCCCGGCTCGTCGGCCCCTACTTCTCGGTGGGAACATTATATACGTCTATAACGTTATATATCCTAACCTAAGGGAACCTAACACCTCGGATGTAATATTTGATAACATTCCTGGCGTGTAGGCCCGTAGCTCTCGGTGGGAATATCATATACGTCTATAACGTTATATATCCTAGCCTAAGGCAATCCTAACATGTCGAATGTAATATTTTACAGCATTCCTGGCGCGTCGGCCCCTACTTCTCGGGTGGAACATTATATACGTCTCTAACGTTATATATCCTATCCTAAGGCAATCCTAACATGTCGAATGTAAAATTTTACAACATTCATGGGGCGTCGGCCCCTATTTCTCGGTGGAACATTATATAAGTCAATAACGATATATATCCTAACCTAAGGCAACATAACATCTCGGATGTAATATTTTACAACATTCCCGTCACTTCGGCCCCTACTTCTCGGTGGGAACATTATATACGTCTATAACTTTATATATCCTAACCTAAGGGAACCTAACATCTCGGATGTAATATTTGATAACATTCCTGGCGTGTAGGCTCGTAGTTCTCGGTGGGAATATTATATACGTCTATAACGTTATATATCCTAGCCTAAGGCAATCCTAACATGTCGAATGTAATATTTTACAGCATTCTTGGCGCGTCGGCCCCTACTTCTCGGGTGGAACATTATATACGTCTATAACGTTATATATCCTAACCTAAGGCAACCTAACATCTCGGATGTAATATTTTACTACATTCCTGGCACGTCGGCCCCTACTTCTCGGTGGGAACATTATATACGTCTATAACGCTATATATCCTAGCCTAAGGCAAACTAACGTATCGAACGTAATATTTTACAACATTCCCGTCACTTTGGCCCCTACTTCTCGGTGCGAATATTATATACGTCTTTAACGTTATATATCCTAGCCTAACGCAATCCTAACATGTCGAATGTAATGTTTTACAGCATTCCTGGCGCGTCGGCACCTATTTCTCGGACGGAACAGTATATACGTCTATAACGTTATATATCCTAGCCTAAGGCAATCCTAACATGTCGAATGTAAAATTTTACAACATTCCTGGGGCGTCGGCCCCTATTTCTCGGTGGGAACATTATATAAGTCGATAACGTTATATATCCTAACCTAAGGCAACCTAACATCTCGGATGTAATATTTTACAACATTCCCGTCACTTCGGCCCTTATTCTCGGTGGGAACATTATATATGTCTATAACGTTATATATCCTAGCCTAAGGCAACCTAACATCTCGGATGTAATATTTTACAACATTCCTGGCGCGTCGGCACCTATTTCTCGGTGGGAACATTATATACGTCTATAACTTTACATATCCTAGCCTAATGCAACCTAACTTGTCGAGCGTAATATTATACAACATTCCTGGCGCGTCGGCACCTACTTCTCGGTTGGAACAGTATATACGTCTATAACGTTATATATCCTAGCCTAAGGCAATCCTAACATGTCGAATGTAAAATTTTACAACATTCCTGCGGCGTCGGCCCCTATTTCTCGGTGGGAACATTATATAAGTCAATGACGTTATATATCCTAACCTAAGGCAACCTAACATCTCAGATGTAATATTTTACAACATTCCTGTCGCGTCGGCACCTATTTCTCGCTGGGAACATTATATAAGTCTATAACTTTACACATCCTAGCCTAAGGCATCCTAACATCTCGGATGTAATATTTTACTACATTCCTGGCGCGCCGGCCCCCACTTCTCGGTGGGAACATTATATTCGTTTATATTGCTATACATCATAGCCTAAGGCAACCTAACATGTCGAGCGTAATATTTTACAACATTCCCGGCTCGTCGGCCCCTACTTCTCGGTGGGAACATTATATACGTCTATAACGTTATATATCCTAACCTAAGGGAACCTGACACCTCGGATGTAATATTTGATAACATTCCTGGCGTGTAGGCCCGTAGTTCTCGGTGGGAATATCATATACGTCTATAACGTTATATATCCTAGCCTAAGGCAATCCTAACATGTCGAATGTAATATTTTACAGCATTCCTGGCGCGTCGGCCCCCACTTCTCGGGTGGAACGTTATATACGTCTATAACGCTATATATCCTAACCTAAGGCAACCTAACATGTCGAATGTAATATTTTACAACATTACCGTCACTTCGGCCCCTACTTCTCGGTGGGAACAGTATATACGTGTATAACGATATATATCTGAACCTAAGACAACCTAACACCTCGGATGTAATGTTTTGCAACATTCCAGGCCTGTGTCGGCCACTATTACTCGGTGGGGACATTATATATGTCTATAACGCTATATATCCTAGCCTAAGGCGACCTAACATGTCGAATGTAATATTTTACAACATTTCTGGATCATCGGTAACTACATCTCGGTGGGAACAGTGTATACGTCTTTAACGTTATATATCCTATCCTAAGGCAATCCTAACATGTCGAATGTAATATTTTACAACATTCCTGGCGCGTCGGCACCTACTTCTCGGTTGGAACATTATATAAGTCAATAACGTTATGTATCCTAACCTAAGGCAACCTAACACCTCGGATGTAAAATTTTACAACATTCCTGGCGCGTCGGGCCCTATTTCTCGGTGGGAACATTATATAAGTCAGTAACGTTATATATCCTAACCTAAGGCAACCTAACATCTCGGATGTAATATTTTACTACATTCCTGGCACGTCGGCCACTACTTCTCGGTGGGAACATTATATAAGTCTATAACGCTATATATCCTAGCCTGAGGCAAACTAGTATGTCGAATGTAATATTTTACAACATTCCCGTCACTTCGGCCCCTACTTCTCGGTGGGAACATTATATACGTCTATACCGTTATATATCCTAGCCTAAGGCAACCTAACACCTCGGATGTAATATTTGATAACATTCCTGGCGTGTAGGCCCGTAGCTCTCGGTGGGAATATCATATACGTCTATAACGTTATATATCCTAGCCTAAGGCAATCCTAACTTGTCGAATGTAATATTTTACAGCATTCCTGGCGCGTCGGCCCCTACTTCTCGGGTGGAACATTATATACGTCTCTAACGTTATATATCCTATCCTAAGGCAATCCTAACATGTCGAATGTAAAATTTTACAACATTCATGGGGCGTCGGCCCCTATTTCTCGGTGGAACATTATATAAGTCAATAACGATATATATCCTAACCTAAGGCAACATAACATCTCGGATGTAATATTTTACAACATTCCCGTCACTTCGGCCCCTACTTCTCGGTGGGAACATTATATACGTCTATAACTTTATATATCCTAACCTAAGGGAACCTAACATCTCGGATGTAATATTTGATAACATTCCTGGCGTGTAGGCTCGTAGTTCTCGGTGGGAATATTATATACGTCTATAACGTTATATATCCTAGCCTAAGGCAATCCTAACATGTCGAATGTAATATTTTACAGCATTCTTGGCGCGTCGGCCCCTACTTCTCGGGTGGAACATTATATACGTCTATAACGTTATATATCCTAACCTAAGGCAACCTAACATCTCGGATGTAATATTTTACTACATTCCTGGCACGTCGGCCCCTACTTCTCGGTGGAACATTATATAAGTCAATAACGATATATATCCTAACCTAAGGCAACATAACATCTCGGATGTAATATTTTACAACATTCCCGTCACTTCGGCCCCTACTTCTCGGTGGGAACATTATATACGTCTATAACTTTATATATCCTAACCTAAGGGAACCTAACATCTCGGATGTAATATTTGATAACATTCCTGGCGTGTAGGCTCGTAGTTCTCGGTGGGAATATTATATACGTCTATAACGTTATATATCCTAGCCTAAGGCAATCCTAACATGTCGAATGTAATATTTTACAGCATTCTTGGCGCGTCGGCCCCTACTTCTCGGGTGGAACATTATATACGTCTATAACGTTATATATCCTAACCTAAGGCAACCTAACATCTCGGATGTAATATTTTACTACATTCCTGGCACGTCGGCCCATACTTCTCGGTGGGAACATTATATACGTCTATAACGCTATATATCGTAGCCTAAGGCAAACTAACGTATCGAACGTAATATTTTACAACATTCCCGTCACTTTGGCCCCTACTTCTCGGTGCGAATATTATATACGTCTTTAACGTTATATATCCTAGCCTAACGCAATCCTAACATGTCGAATGTAATGTTTTACAGCATTCCTGGCGCGTCGGCACCTATTTCTCGGACGGAACAGTATATACGTCTATAACGTTATATATCCTAGCCTAAGGCAATCCTAACATGTCGAATGTAAAATTTTACAACATTCCTGGGGCGTTGGCCCCTATTTCTCGGTGGGAACATTATATAAGTCGATAACGTTATATATCCTAACCTAAGGCAACCTAACATCTCGGATGTAATATTTTACAACATTCCCGTCACTTCGGCCCTTATTCTCGGTGGGAACATTATATATGTCTATAACGTTATATATCCTAGCCTAAGGCAACCTAACATCTCGGATGTAATATTTTACAACATTCCTGGCGCGTCGGCACCTATTTCTCGGTGGGAACATTATATACGTCTATAACTTTACATATCCAAGCCTAAGGCAACCTAACTTGTCGAGCGTAATATTATACAACATTCCTGGCGCGTCGGCACCTACTTCTCGGTTGGCACAGTATATACGTCTATAACGTTATATATCCTAGCCTAAGGCAATCCTAACGTGTCGAATGTAAAATTTTACAACATTCATGGGGCGTCGGCCCCTATTTATCGGTGGAACATTATATAAGTCAATAACGATATATATCCTAACCTAAGGCAACCTAACATCTCGGATGTAATATTTTACAATATTCCCGTCACTTCGGCCCCTACTTCTCGGTGGGAACATTATATACGTCTATAACGTTATATATCCTAGCCTAAGGCAAACTAACGTATCGAATGTAATATTTTACAACATTCCCGTCACTTCGGCTCCTACTTCTCGGTGGGAACATTATATACGTCTATAACGTTACATATCCTAGCCTAAGGCAACCTAACATGTCGAATGTTATATTTAACCACATACCTGGCTCGTTGACCCATACTTCTCGGCGGGAACATTATATACGTCTATAACGTTACATATCCTAGCCTAAGGCAACCTAACATCTCGGATGTAATATTTTACTACATTCCTGGCGCGTCGGCACCCACTTCTCGGTCGGAACAGTATATACGTCTATAACGTTATATATCCTAGCCTAAGGCAATCCTAACATGTCGAATGTAAAATTTTACAACATTCCTGGGGCTTCGGCCCCTATTTATCGGGGGAAAAATTATATAAGTCGATAACGTTATATATCCTAACCTAAGGCAACCTAATATCTCGGATGTAATATTTTACAACATTCCCGTCACTTCGGCCCTTAATTCTCGGTGGGAAGATTATGTACGTCTATAACGTTATATATCCTAGCCTAAGGCAACCTAACATCTCGGATGTAATATTTTACAACATTCCTCGCGCGTCGGCACCTATTTCTCGGTGGGAACATTATATAAGTCTACAACTTTACATATCCTAGCCTAAGGCATCCTAACATATCGGATATAATATTTTACTACATTCCTGGAGCGCCGGCCCCCACTTCTCGGTGGGAACATTATATACGTCTATACTGCTATACATCATAGCCTAAGGCAACCTAACATGTCGAGCGTAATATTTTACAACATTCCCGTCACTTCGGCCCCTACTTCTCGGTGGGAACATTATATACGTCTATAACGTTATATATCCTAACCTAAGAGAACCTAACATCTCGGATGTAATATTTGATAACATTCCTGGCGTGTAGGCCCGTAGTTCTCGGTGGGAACATTATATACGTCTATAATGCTATATATCCTAGCTTAAGGCAACCTAACATATCAAATGTAGTATTTTACAACATTCCAGGCGTGTCGGGCCCTACTTCTCGGTGGGCACATTATATACGTCAATATCGTAATATAACCTAGCCTAACCCATCCAGCACCTCGCTGTTAATGTTTTACAGAATCCCGATCGTGTCGACCCGTACTTCTCGGTGGGAACATTATATGCGTCTAGAACGTTATATAACATAACCTAAGGCAACCTAACATCTCGAATGTACTATTTTACCACATTCCAGGCGGGTCGGCCCCTACTTCTCGGTGGGGACATTATATACGTCTATAACGTAATATAACCTAACCTAACCCAGCTAGCTCCTCGGCGGTAATGTTTTACAGAATCCCGTTCGTGTCGTCCCGTACGTCTCGGTGCGGACATTATTTAAGTCTATAACGTTATATATCCTAACCTAAGGCAACTTAACTTCCCGAATGTAGTATTTTACAACATTCCAGGCTGGTCGGACCATACTTCTCGGTGGGCACATAATATACGTCTATATCATAATATAACCTAACCTAACCCATCTAGAACCTCGCTGGTAATTTTTACAGAATTCCGTTCGTGTCGGCCCGCACCTCTCCATGGGACATTATATACGTCTATAACGCTATATATCCTAGCCTAAGGCAACCTAACATGTCGAATGTAATATTTTACAACATTACTGGCTGGTCCGCCCCTGCTTCTCGCTGGGAGCATTATATACGTCTATAACGTTATATATCCTAGCCTAAGGCAATCCTAACATGTCGGTTGTAATATTTCACAACATTCCTGGCGCTTCGGCCCCTATTTCTCGGTGGGAACATTATATACGTCTATAACGCTATATATCCTAACCTAAGGCAACCTAACATCTGGGATGTAAAATGTCACAACATTCCTGGCGCTTCGGCACCTACTTCTCGGTGGGAACATTATATACGTCTATAACGTAATATAACTTAACCTAACCCATCTAGCCCCTCGCTGATAATGTTTTACAGAATCCCGGTCGTTTCGGCCCGTACTTCTCGGTGGGGACATTATATGCGTCTAGAACGTTATATATCCTAACCTAAGGCAACCTAACATCTCGGATGTAGTATTTTACAACATTCCTGGCGGGTTGGCCCCTACTTCCCGGTAGGAACATTGTATACGTCTACAACGTAGTATAACCTAACCTAACCCATCTAGCCCCTCGCTGGTAATGTTTTACAGAATCCAGTTCGTTTCGTCCCGTACGTCTCGGTGGGTACATTGTATGCGTCTATAACGATATATATCCTAACCTAAGGCGACCTAACATCTCGGATGTAGTATTTTACAACATTCCTGGCGGGGCGGCACCTACTTCTCGGTCGGAACATTATATAAGTCTATATCCTAATATAACCTAACCTAACCCATCTAGACCCTCGCTGGTAATGTTTCACTGAATCCCGTTCGTGTCGCCCCGTACGTCACGGTGCGGACATTATATACGTCTATAACGTTATATATCCTAACCTAAGGCAACCTAACATCTCAAATGTAGTATTTTACAACATTCCAGGCGTGTCGGCCCCTACTTCTCGGTGGGCACATTATATACGTCTATATCGTAATATAACCTAGCCTAACCCACCCAGCACCTCGCTGTTAATGTTTTACAGAATCCCGATCGTGTCGTCCCGTAGGTCTCGGTGGGGACATTGTATGCGTTTATAACTTTATATATCCTAACCTAAGGCAACCTAACATCTCGGATGTAGTATTTTTCAAAATTCCTGCGGGGTCGGCCCCTACTTCTCGGTTGGAACATTATATACGTCTATAACGTAATATAACCTAACCTAACCCATCTAGCCCCTCGCTGGTAATGTTTTACAGAATCCAGTTCGTGTCGTCCCGTACGTCTCGGTGGGGACATTGTATGCGTCTATAACGTTATATATCCTAACCTAAGGCAACATAACATCTCGGGTGTAGTATTTTACAACATTCCTGGCGGGGCGGTACCTACTTCTCGGTGGGAACATCATATACGTCTATATCGTAATATAACCTAACCTAACCCATCTAGACCCTCGCTGGTAATGTTTCACTGAATCCCGTTCGTGTCGCCCCGTACGTCACGGTGCGGACATTATATACGTCTATAACGTTATATATCCTAACCTAAGGCAACCTAACATCTCAAATGTAGTATTTTACAACATTCCAGGCGTGTCGGCCCCTACTTCTCGGTGGGCACATTATATACGTCTATATCGTAATATAACCTAGCCTAACCCACCCAGCACCTCGCTGTTAATGTTTTACAGAATCCCGATCGTGTCGTCCCGTAGGTCTCGGTGGGGACATTGTATGCGTTTATAACTTTATATATCCTAACCTAAGGCAACCTAACATCTCGGATGTAGTATTTTTCAAAATTCCTGCGGGGTCGGCCCCTACTTCTCGGTTGGAACATTATATACGTCTATAACGTAATATAACCTAACCTAACCCATCTAGCCCCTCGCTGGTAATGTTTTACAGAATCCAGTTCGTGTCGTCCCGTACGTCTCGGTGGGGACATTGTATGCGTCTATAACGTTATATATCCTAACCTAAGGCAACATAACATCTCGGGTGTAGTATTTTACAACATTCCTGGCGGGGCGGAACCTACTTCTCGGTGGGAACATCATATACGTCTATATCGTAATATAACCTAACCTAACCCATTTTGCACTTCGGTGATAATGTTTTACAGAATCCCGGTCGTGTTGGCTCATACTTCTCGGTGGGGACATTATATACGTCTATAACGTTATATATCCTAACCTAACGCAACCTAACATCTCTAACGTAGTGTTTTACAACATTCCAGGCGGGTCGGCACCTACTTCTCGGTGGACACATTATATACGTCTGTATCGCAATATAACCTAACCTAACCCATCTAGCACCTCGCTGTTAATGTTTTACAGAATCCCGATCGTGTCGACCCGTACTTCTCGGTGGGAACATTATATGCGTCTAGAACGTTATATAACATAACCTAAGGCAACCTAACATCTCGAATGTACTATTTTACCACATTCCAGGCGGGTCGGCCCCTACTTCTCGGTGGGAACATTATATACGTCTATATCGTAAAATAACCTATCCTAACCCATTCTGCCCCTCGGTGTTAATGTTTTGCAGAATCCCGGACGTGTCGGCCCGTACTTCTCGGTGGGGACACTATATACGTCTATAATGCTATATATCCCAACCTAAGGCAACCTCACATCTCGGATGTAGTATATTCCAACATTCCTGGCGGATCAGCCTCTACTTCTCGGTGGGAACATTATATACGTCTACATCGTAATATAACCTATCCTAACCCATTTTGCCTCTCGGTGATATTGTTTTACAGAATCCCGGTCGTGTCGGTCCGTACTTCTCGGTGCGGACATTATATAAGTCTATAACGTTGTATATCCTAACCCAAAGCAACCTAACATTTGGGATGTAATATTGTACAACATTCCTGGCATGTCGGTCCCCACGTCTCGGTGGGAACATTATATAAGTCTATGACGATATATATCCTAAGCTAAAGCAATCTAACAACTCGGATGTAATATTCTACAACATTCCTGGCATGTCGGACCATACATCTCGGTGGGAACATTCTATACTTCTATAACGTCGTATATCCTAACCTAAGGGTACCTAACATCTCGTGTGTAATATTTTACAACATTCCTGACGCGTCGGCCCCTATTTCTCGGTGGGAACATTATATATGTCTATAACGTTATATATCCTAGACTAAGGCGACCTACCATGTCGAATGTAATATTTTACATCATTCCTGGCGTGTCGTCGCCTGCTTCTCGAAGGGGACATTATATACGTCCATTACGTTGTATATCCTAACCCAAAGCTACCTAACTTCTGGGATGTAATATTTTACAACATTCCTGGCATGTCGGTCCCCACGTCTCGGTGGGAACATTATATAAATCTATAACGATATATATCCTAACTTAAAGCAACCTAACAACTCGGATGTAATATTTTACAACATTCCTGGCATGTCGGTCCATACATCTCGGTGGGAACATTCTATACGTCTATAACGTCGTATATCCTAACCTAAGGGAACCTAACATTTCGGATGTAATATTTAACAACATTCCTGGCATGTCGGTCCCTACTTCTCGGTGGCAAAATTGTATACGTCTATAACGATATATATACTAGCCTAAGGCAACCTAACATCTCGGATGTAATATTTTACAACATTCTGGCGTGTCGGTCCCCACGTCTCGATCTGGACATTATATGCGGCTATAACGATATATATCCTAACCTAAAGCAACCAAACATCTCGTGTGTAATATTTTACAGCATTCCTGACGCGTCGGCCCCGATTTCTCGGTGGGAACACTATATATGTCTATAACGTTATATATCCTAGACTAAGGCGACCTACCATGTCGAATGTAATATTTTACATCATTCCTGGCGTGTCGGCCCGTAGTTCTCGGTGATGACATTATATGCGTGTATAACATTATATATCCTAGCCTAAGGAAACCTAACATGTCAAATGTAATATTTTACAACACTCCTGGCTTGTCGTCAACTACTTCTGGATGAGGACATTATATACATCTATAACTTTGTATATCCTAACCTAACGCAACCTAACATCTGGGATGTTTTATTTTACAACATTCCTGACGCGTCGGTCCCTATTTCTCGGTGGGAACATTATATATGTCTATAACGTTATATATCCTAGACTAAGGCGACCTATCATGTCGAATGTGATATTTTACATCATTCCTGGCGTGTCGGCCCGTAGTTCTCGGTGATAACAATATATGCGTGTATAGCATTATATATCCTAGCCTAAGGAAACCTAACATGTCAAATGTAATATTTTACAACACTCCTGGCGTGTCGTCGCCTACTTCTGGATGAGGACATTATATACGTCTATAACGTTGTATATCCTAACCTAACGCAACCTAACATCTGGGATGTTTTATTTTACAACATTCCTGACGCGTCGGTCCCTACTTCCTGGTGGGAACATTATATACGTCTATAACGTTGTATATCCTAACCTAAGGGAACCTAACATCTCGGGTGTAATATTTTACAACATTCCTGACGCGTCGGCCCCTATTTCTCGGTGCGAACATTATATACGTCTATAACGTTATATATCCTAGCCTAAGGCGACCTAACATGTCGAATGCAATAGTTTACATCATTCCAGGCGTGTCGTCGCCTGCTTCTCGATGGGGACATTAGATACGTCTATAACGTTGTATATCCTAACCTAAGGGAACCAAACATCTCGGATGTAATATTTTACAACATTCTGGCGTGTCGTCGCCTGCTTCTCGATGGGGACATTATATACGTCTATAACGTTGTATATCCTAACCCAAAGCAACCTAACTTCTGGGATGTAATATTTTACAACATTCCTGGCATGTCGGTCCCCACGTCTCCGTGGGAACATTATATAAGTCTATAACGATATATATCTTAACCTAAAGCAACCTAACATCTCGGATGTAATATTTTACAATATTCCTGGCATGTCGGTCCCTACTTCTCGGTGGGAACATTATATACGTCTATAACGTTGTATATGCTAACCTAAGGGAACCTAACATCTCGGGTGTAATATTTTACAACATTCTTGACGCGTCGGCCCCTACTTCTATGTGGGAATATTATATACGTCTATAACGTCCTATATCCTAGCCTAAGGCAACCTAACATGTCGAATGTAATATTTTACATCATTCTGGCGTGTCGTCGCCTGCTTCTCGATGGGGACATTATGTACGTCTATAACGCTGTATATCCTAACCTAAGGCAACCTAACATCTCGGATCTAATAGTTGATAACATTCCTGGCGTGTCGGCCCGTACTTATCGGTGGGAACATTCTATACGTCTATAACGTTGTATATCCAAACCTAAGGGAACCTAACATCTCGGGTGTAATATTTTACAACATTCCTGACGCGTCGGCCCCTATTTCTCGATGGGAATATTATATACGTCTATAACGTTATTTATCCTAGCCTAAGGCAACCTAACATGTAGAATGTAATATTTTACATCATTCCTGACGTGTCGGCCCGTAGTTCTCGGTGGTAACATTATATACGTCTATAAGGTTAGATATCCTAGCCTAAGGCAAACTAAGATGTCGCATGTAATATTGTACAACATTCCTGGCGTGTCGTCACCTACTTCTGGATGGAGACATTATATACATCTATAACGTTGTACATCCTAACCTAAGGCAACCTAACATTTCGGATGTAATATTTAACAACATTCCTGGCATGTCGGTCCCTACTTCTAGGTGGCAAAATTGTATACGTCTATAACGATATATATACTAGCCTAAGGCAACCTAACATCTCGGATGTAATATTTTACAACATTCTGGCGTGTCGGTCCCCACGTCTCGATCTGGACATTATATGCGTCTATAACGATATATATCCTAACCTAAAGCAACCAAACATTTCGGGTGTAATATTTTACAGCATTCCTGATGCGTCGGCCCCTATTTCTCGGGGGGAACATTATATATGTCTATAACGTTATATATCCTAGACTAAGGCGACCTACCATGTCGAATGTAATATTTTACATCATTCCTGGCGTGTCGGCCCGTAGTTCTCGGTGATGACATTATATGCGTGTATAACATTATATATCCTAGCCTAAGGAAACCTAACATGACAAATGTAATATTTTACAACACTCCTGGCGTGTCGTCACCTACTTCTGGATGAGGACATTATATACATCTATAACTTTGTATATCCTAACCAAAGGCAACCTAACATCTCGGATATAATATTCGACAACATTCCTGGCATGTCGGGCCCCACGTCTCAGTGGGAACATTATATAAGTCTATAACGATATACATCCTAACCTAAAGCAACCTAACAACTCGGATGTCATATTTTACAACAATCCTGGCATGTCGGTCCCTACATCTCGGTGGGAACATTCTACACGTCTATAACGTCGTATATCCTAACCTAAGGGAACCTAACGTCTCGGATGTAATATTTTACAACATTCCTGACCCGTCGGCACCTATTTCTCGGTGGGAACATTCTATACGTCTATAACGTTGTATATGCTAACCTAAGGGAACCTAACGTCTCGGGTGTAATATTTTACAACATTCCTGGCATGTCGGTCCCTACATCTCGGTGGGAATATTCTATACGTCTATAACGTTGTATATCCTAACCTAAGGGAACCTAACATTTCGGGTGTAATATTTTACAACATTCCTGACGCGTCGGCCCCTATTTCTCGGTGGGAATATTACATACGTCTATAACGTTACATATCCTAGCCTAAGGCAACCTAACATGCCGAATGCAATAGTTTACATCATTCCTGGCGTGTCGTCGCCTGCTTCTCGATGGGGACATTGTATAAGTCTATAACGTTGTATATCCTAACCTAACGCAACCAAACATCTGGGATGTAATATTTTACAACATTCCTGGCATGTCGGACCCTACTTCTCGGTGGGAACATTATATACGTCTATAACGTTGTATATGCTAACCTAAGGGAACCTAACATCTCGGGTGTAATATTTTACAACATTCCTGACGCGTCGGCCCTTATTTCTCGGTGGGAATATTATATACGTCTACAACGTTATTTATTCTAGCCTAAGGCAACCTAACATGTCGAATGTAATATTTTACATCATTCCTGACGTGTCCGCCCGTAGTTCTCGGTGGTAACATTATATACGTCTATAAGGTTAGATATCCTAGCCTAAGGCAACCTAACATGTCGCATGTAATATTGTACCACATTCCTGGTGTGTCGTAACCTACTTCTGGATGGAGACATTATATACATCTATAACGTTGTACATCCTAACCTAAGGCAACCTAACATTTCGGATGTAATATTTAACAACGTTCCTGGCATGTCGGTCCCTACTTCTCGGTGGCAAAATTGTATACGTCTATAACGATATATATACTAGCCTAAGGCAACCTAACATCACGGATGTAATATTTTACAACATTCTGGCGTGTCGGTCCCCACGTCTCGATCTGGACATTATATGCGTCTATAACGATATATATCCTAACCTAAAGCAACCAAACATCTCGTGTGTAATATTTTACAGCATTCCTGACGCGTCGGCCCCGATTTCTCGGTGGGAACACTATATATGTCTATAACGTTATATATCCTAGACTAAGGCGACCTACCATGTCGAATGTAATATTTTACATCATTCCTGGCGTGTCGGCCCGTAGTTCTCGGTGATGACATTATATGCGTGTATAACATTATATATCCTAGCCTAAGGAAACCTAACATGTCAAATGTAATATTTTACAACACTCCTGGCTTGTCGTCAACTACTTCTGGATGAGGACATTATATACATCTATAACTTTGTATATCCTAACCTAACGCAACCTAACATCTGGGATGTTTTATTTTACAACATTCCTGACGCGTCGGTCCCTATTTCTCGGTGGGAACATTATATATGTCTATAACGTTATATATCCTAGACTAAGGCGACCTATCATGTCGAATGTAATATTTTACATCATTCCTGGCGTGTCGGCCCGTAGTTCTCGGTGATAACAATATATGCGTGCATAGCATTATATATCCTAGCCTAAGGAAACCTAACATGTCAAATGTAATATTTTACAACACTCCTGGCGTGTCGTCGCCTACATCTGGATGAGGACATTATATACGTCTATAACGTTGTATATCCTAACCTAACGCAACCTAACATCTGGGATGTTTTATTTTACAACATTCCTGACGCGTCGGTCCCTACTTCTCGGTGGGAATATTATATACGTCTATAACGTTATATATCCTAGCCTAAGGCGTCCTAACATGTCGAATGTAATATTTTACAACATTCCAGGCATGTCGGTCCCTACATCACGGTGGGAACTTTCTATACGTCTATAACGATGTATATCCTAACCTAAGGGAACCTAACACCTCGGGTGTAATATTTTACAACATTCCTGACACGTCGGCCACTATTTCTCGGTGGGAACATTATATATGTCTATAACGTTATATATCCTAGCCTAAGGCAACCTAACATGTCGGAAGTAATATTTTACAACATTCTGGCGTGTCGTCGCCTGCTTCTCGAACGGGTCATTATATACGTCTATAACTTTGTATATCTTAACCTAACGCAACCTAACATTTCGGATGTAATATTTAACAACATTCCTGGCATGTCGGTCCCTTCCTCTCGGTGGCAAAATTGCATACGTCTATAACGATATATATACTAGCCTAAGGCAACCTATCATCTCGGATGTAATATTTTACAACATTCTGGCGTGTCGGTCCCCACGTCTCGATCTGGACATTATATGCGTCTATAACGATATATATCCTAACCTAAAGCAACCTAACACATCGGGTGTAATATTTTACAACATTCCTGACACGTCGGCCACTATTTCTCGGTGGGAACATTATATATGTCTATAACGTTACATATCCTAGCCTAAGGCAACCTAACATGTCGGAAGTAATATTTTACAACATTCTGGCGTGTCGTCGCCTGCTTCTCGAACGGGTCATTATATACGTCTATAACGTTGTATATCTTAACCTAACGCAACCTAACATTTCGGATGTAATATTTAACAACATTCCTGGCATGTCGGTCCCTACATCACGGTGGGAACATTCTATACGTCTATAACGTTGTATATCCTAACCTAAGGCAACCTAACATCTCGGATGCTTTATTTTACAACATTCGTGGCATGTCGGTCCGTACTTCTCGGTGGGAACATTATATACGTCTATAACGTTATATCTCATAACCTAAGGCAAACTAACCTCTCTACCGTAATATTTTACAACATTCCTGGCGTGATGGCGCCTACTTCCCGATGGGGACATTATATACGTCTATAACGTTGTATATCCTAACCTAAGGGAACCTAACATCTCGGGTGTAATATTTCACAACATTCCTGACGCGTCGGCCCCTATTTCTCGGTGGGAACATTCTACACGTCTATAACGTTGTATATCCTAAGCTAAGGGAACCTAACCTCTCGGGTGTAATATTTTACACCATTCCTGACATGTCGTCGCCTGCTTCTCGATGGGGACATTATATACGTCTATATCGTTGTATATCCTAACCTAAAGCAACCTAACATCTCGGGTGTAATATTTTACAACATTCCTGACGCGTCGGCCCCTATTTCTCGGTTGCAACATTATATATGTCTATAACGTTTCATATCCTGGACTAAGGCGACCTACCATGTCGAATGTAATATTTTACATCATTCCTGGCGTGTCGGCCCGTAGTTCTCGGTGATAACGTTATATGCGTGTATAACATTATGTATCCTAGCCTAAGGAAACCTAACATGTCAAATGTAATATTTGCAACACTCCTGGCGTGTCGTCGCCTACTTCTGGATGAGGACATTATATACATCTATAACTGTGTATATCCTAGCCTAAGGCAACCTAACATCTCGGATGTAATATTTGACAACATTCCTGGCATGTCGGTTCCCCTCGTCTTAGTGGGAACATTATATAAGTCCATAACGTTGTATGTCCTAACCTAACGCAACCTTACATCTCGGATGTAATATTTTACAACATTCCTGGCATGTCGTCCCGTACGTCTCGTTGGGAACATTGTATGCGTCTACAACGTTATTTATCCTCACCTAAGGCAACCTAACATCTCGAATGTAGTATTTTACCACATTCCGGGCGGTTCGGCTCCTACTTCTCGGTGGGAGCATTATATACGTCTATATCGTAATATAACCTAACCTATCCCATTTTGCCTCTCTGTGATAATGTTTTACAGAATCCCGTTCCTGTCGTCCCGTACGTCCCGGTGCGGACATTATATAAGTCTATAACGTTATATATCCTAACCTAAGGCAACCTAACATCTCGAATGTAGCACTTTACCACATTCATGGAGGGTCGGCCCATACTTCTCGGTGGGAACATTATATACGTCTATAATGTAACATAACCTAACCTATCCCATCTAGCGCCTCGGTGGTAATGTTTTGCAGAATCACGTTCGTGTCGTCCCGTACGTCTCGGTGCGGACATTATATAAGTCTATAACGTTATATATCCTAACCTAAGGCAACCTGCCATCTCGGATGTAGTATTTTACAACATTCCTGGCGGGTCGGAACCTACTTCTCGGTGGGAACATTATGTACGTGAATAACGTAATATAACCTAACCCATCCCATCTAGCCCCTCGCTTCTAATGTTTTACAGAATCCCAATCGTGTCGGCCCGTACTTCTCGGTGGGGACACTGTGTACGTCTGTAAAGCTACACATCCTAACCTAAGGCAACCTAACATCTCGGATGTAGTATTTTACAACATTCCTGGCGGGTCGGAACCTACGTCTCGGTGGGAACATTATGTACGTCTGTAACGTAATATAACCTAACACATCCCATCCAGCCCCACGTTTGTAATGTTTTACAGAATCCCAATCGTGTCGGCCCGTACTTCACGGTGGGAACATTATATACGTCTATATCGTTATACATCCTAGCCTAAGGCTACCTAACATGTCGAATGTAATATTTCACAACATTCCTGTCGCGCCGGCCCCTACTTCTCGGTGGGTATATTATATACGTCTCTACCGTTATGTATCCTAGCCTAAGGCAACGTAACATGTTCGAGCGTAGATTTTACAACATTTCTGGCTCGTCGGCCCCTACTTCTCTGTGTTAACATTATATACGTCTATAACGTTAGATATCCAGGCCTAAGGCAACCTAATATGTCGAATGTAATAATTTACAACACTCCTGTCTCATCGGCCCCTACTTCTCGGTGGGAAAATTGTATACGTCTATAACGCTACATATCCTAGCCTAAGGCAACCGAACATGTTGAATGTAATATTTTATAACATTCCTGGCATGTCGGCACCTACTTTTCGGTGGGAACAGTATATACATCTATAACGTTATATATCCTAGCCTGAGGCAACCTAACATCTAAGATGTAATATTTTACTACATTCCTGGCGCTCTGGCCTCTACCTCTCTGTGGGAACATTATATACGTCTATAACGCTATATATCCTAGACTAAGACAACCTAACGTGTCGAATGTAATATTTAACTACATTCCTGGCACGTCGGCCCCTACTTCTCGGTGGGAACATTATATACGTTTATAACGCTATATGTCCTAGCCTAAGGCAATCTAACCTGTCGAATGTAATATTTTACAACACACCTGGCGCGTCGGCACCTACTTCTCGGTGGGAACAGTATATACGTCTATAACGTTATATATCCTAAACTAAGGCAACCTATCATCTCTACCGTAATATTTTACAACATAACTGGCATGCAAGTGCCTAGTTCTCTATGGTAATATTATATACGTCTATAACGTTATATATCCTAACCTAAGGCAACCTAACATCTCGGATGAAATATTCTACTACATTCCTGGCGCGGCGGCACCTACATCTCGGTGGAACAGTATATAGGTCTATAACGTTATATATCATAACCTAAGGCAACCTAACATGCCGAATGTAATATTTTACGACACACCTGGCGCGTCGGCACCTACTTCTCGATGGGAACAGTATATACGTCTATAACGTTATATATCCTAAACTAAGGCAACCTATCATCTCTACCGTAATATTTTACAACATAGCTGGCATGCAAGTGCCTAGTTCTCTATGGTAACATTATATACGTCTATAACGTTATATATCCTAACCTAAGGCAACCTAACATCTCGGATGAAATATTCTACTACATTCCTGGCGCGGCGGCACCTACTTCTCATTGGGAACAGTATATAGGTCTCTAACGTTATATATCATAACCTAAGGCAACCTAACATGCCGAATGTAATATTTTACAACACACCTGGCGCGTCGGCACCTACTTCTCGGTGGGAACAGTATATACGTCTGTAACGTTATATATCCTAAACTAATGCAACCTATCATATCTACCGTAATATTTTACAACATTCCTGACATGCAAGTGCCTAGTTCTCTGTGGTAACATTATATACGTCTATCACGTTATATATCCTAACCTAAGGCAACCTAGCATCTCGGGTGTAATGTTTTACTACATTCCTGGCACGTCGGCCCGTACCTATCGTTGGGAACATTATATAAGTCAATAACGTTATATACACTAACCTAAGGCAACCTAACATGTCGAGCGCAATATTTTACAACATTCTTGGCTAGTCGGCCCCTACTTTTCGGTGGGAACATTATATACGTCTATAACGTAATATATCCTAACCTAAGGGAACCTAACATCTCGGATGTAATATTTGACAACATTCCTGGCGTGTCGGCCCGTACTTCTCGCTGGGAATATCATATACGTCTATAACGTTATATATCCTAGCCTAAGGCAATCATAACATGTCGAATGTAATATTTTACAACATTCCTAGCGCGTCGGCCCCTACTTCTGGGTGGAAACATTATATAAGTCAATAACGATATATGTCCTAACGTAAGGCAACCTAACATCTCGGATGTAATATTTAACTACATTCCTGGCACGTCGGACCCTACTTCTCGGTGGGAACATTATATACGTCTATAACGCTATATATCCTAGGCTAAGGCAACCTAATATGTCGAATGTAATATTTTACAACATACCTGGCGCATCTGCACCTACTTCTCGGTGGGAACAGTATATACGCCTATAACGATATATATCCTAAACTAAGGCAAACTATCATCTCTACCGTAATATTTTACAGCATTCCTGGCATGCAAGTGCCTAGTTCTCTGTGGTAACATTATATACGTCTATAAGGTTATATATCCTAACCTAAGGCAACCCAGCATCTCGGGTGTAATATTTTACTACATTCCTGGTACGTCGGCCGGTACCTATCAGCGGGAATATTATATAAGTCAATAACGTTATATACACTAACCTAAGGCAACCTAACATGTCGAATGTAATATTTTACAACATTCCTAGCGCGTCGGCCCCTACTTCTCGGTGGGAACATTTTATAAGTCAATAACGTTATATATCCTAGCCTAAGGCAACCTAACATGTCGAATATAATATTTTACAACATTCCTGGCTCGTCGGCTCCTACTTCTCGGTGGGAACAGTATATACGTCTATAACGTTATATATCCTAGCGTAAGGCATCCTAACATGTCGAATGTAATATTTTACAACATTCCCGGCACTTCGGCCCCTACTTTTCGGTGGGAACATTATATACGTCTAGAACGCTATATATCCTAGCTTAAGGCAACCTAACGTGCCGAATGTAATATTTTACAACATTCTTGGCGCGTCGGCACCTACTTCTCGGTGGGAACAATATATAAGTCAATAATGTTATATATCCTAAACTAGGGCAACCTATCATCTCTACCGTAATATTTTACAACATTCCTGGCATGTCGGCACCTACTTCTCGGTGGGAACAGTATATACATCTATAACGTTATATATCCTAGCCTAAGGCAACCTAACATCTAAGATGTAATATTTTACTACATTCCTAGCGCGCTGGCTCCTACTTCTCGGTTGGAACATTATATACGTCTATAACGCTATATATCCTAGACTAAGACAACCTAACGTGTCGAGTGTAATATTTTACGACATTCCTGGCGCGTCGGCACCTACTACTCGGTGGGAACATTATATAAGTCAATAATGTTATATACCCTAACCTAAGGCAACCTAACCTCTCGGATGTAATATTTTATAACATTCTGCCGTGTCGTCGCCTGCTTCTCGATGGGGACATTATATACGTCTATAACGTTGTATATTCTAACCTAACGCAACCTAACATCTCGGATGTAATATTTTACAACATTCTGGCGTGTCGTCGCCTGCTTCTCGATGGGGACATTATATACGTCTATAACCTTGTATATACTAACCTAACGCAACCTAACATCTGGGATGTAATATTTTACAACATTCCTGGCGTGTCGTCGCCTACTTCTGGATGGGGACATTATATACATCTATAACCTTGTATACACTAACCTAACGCAACCTAACATCTGGTATGTAATATTTTACAACATTCCTGGCATGTCGGTCCCTACGTCTCCGTGGGTACATTATATACGTCTATAACGTTGTATATCCTAACCTAACGCAAACTAACATCTGGGATGTAATATTTTAAAACATTCCTGGCGTGTCGTCGCCTGCTTCTCGATGGGGATATTATATACGTCTATAACGTTGTATATCCTAACCTAACGCAACCTAACATCTGGGATGTAATATTCCTGGCGTGTCGTCGCCTACGTCTGGATGGGGACATTATATACATCTATAACGTTATACATCCTAACCTAAGGAAACATAACATGTAGGGTGTTGTATTTTACAACATTCTTGAAGCGTCGGACCCTATTTCTCGCTGGAAATATTATATACGTCTATAACGTTATATATCCTAGCCTAAGGCAACCTAACATGTCGGATGTAATATTTTACAACATTCTGTCGTGTCGTCGCCTACTTCTGGATGGGGACATTATATACATCTATAACGTCATATATCCTAACCTAAGGTAACCTAACATCTCGGGTGTAATATTTTACAACATTCCTGGCGTGTCGTCGCCTACTTCTGGATGGGGACATTATATACATCTATAACGTTGTATATCCTAACCTAAGGCAACCTAACCTCTCGGATGTAATATTTTATAACATTCTGTCGTGTCGTCGCCTGCTTCTCGATGGGGACATTATATACGTCTATAACGTTGTATATTCTAACCTAACGCAACCTAACATCTTGGATGTAATATTTTACAACATTCCTGGCGTGTCTTCGCCTACTTCTGGATGGGGACATTATATACATCTATAACGTCATATATCCTAACCTAACGGAACCTAACATCTCGGGTGTAATATTTTACAACATTCCTGGCGTGTCGTCGCCTGCATCTCGATGGGGACATTATATACATCTATAACGTTGTATATCCTAACCTAAGGCAACCTAACATCTCGGATGTAATATTTTACAACATTCTGGCGTGTCGTCGCCTGCTTCTCGTTGGGGACATTATATACGTCTATAACCTTGTATATACTAACCTAACGCAACCTAACTTCTGGGATGTAATATTTTACAACATTCCTGGCATGTCGGTCCCTACGTCTCCGTGGGTACATTATATACGTCTATAACGTTGTATATCCTAACCTAACGCAAACTAACGTCTGGGATGTAATATTTTAAAACATTCCTGGCGTGTCGTCGCCTGCTTCTCGATGGGGATATTATATACGTCTATAACGTTGTATATCGTAACCTAACGCAACAAAACATCTGGTATGTAATATTTTACAACATTCCTGGCATGTCGGTCCCTACGTCTCCGTGGGTACATTATATACGTCTATAACGTTGTATATCCTAACCTAACGCAAACTAACATCTGGGATGTAATATTTTAAATCATTCCTGGCGTGTCGTCGCCTGCTTCTCGATGGGGATATTATATACGTCTATAACGTTGTATATCCTAACCTAACGCAACCTAACATCTGGGATGTAATATTCCTGGCGTGTCGTCGCCTACGTCTGGATGGGGACATTATATACATCTATAACGTTATACATCCTAACCTAAGGAAACATAACATGTAGGGTGTTGTATTTTACAACATTCCTGAAGCGTCGGACCCTATTTCTCGCTGGAAATATTATATACGTCTATAACGTTATATATCCTAGCCTAAGGCAACCTAACATGTCGGATGTAATATTTTACAACATTCTGTCGTGTCGTCGCCTGCTTCTCGATGGGGACATTATATACGTCTATAGCGTTGTATATTCTAACCTAACGCAACCTAACATCTTGGATGTAATATTTTACAACATTCCTGGCGTGTCGTCGCCTACTTCTGGATGGGGACATTATATACATCTATAACGTCATATATCCTAACCTAAGGTAACCTAACATCTCGGGTGTAATATTTTACAACATTCCTGGCGTGTCGTCGCCTGCATCTCTATGGGGACATTATATACATCTATAACGTTGTATATCCTAACCTAAGGCAACCTAACATCTCGGATGTAATATTTTACAACATTCTGGCGTGTCGTCGCCTGCTTCTCGATGGGGACATTATATACGTCTATAACCTTGTATATACTAACCTAACGCAACCTAACACCTCGGATGTAATATTTTAAAACATTCCTGGCATGTCGGTCTCTACGTCTCGGTGGGAACATTATATACGTCTATAACGATATATATCCTAAGCTAAGCCAACTTAACATCTCGAATGTAGTATTTTACAACATTCCTGGCGGGTCGGCCCCTACTTCCCGGTGGGATCATTATATACGTATATAACTTTATATATCTCAACCTAAGGCAACCTAACATATCGGATGTAGTATTTTCCAAAATTCCTGCCGGTGCCGCCCCTACTTCTCGAAGGGAACATTATATACGTCCATAACGTAATATAACCTAACCTAACCCATCTAGCACCTCGGCGGTAATGTTTTACAGAATCCAGTTCGTATCGTCCCGTACGTCTCGGTGGGGACATTGTATGCGTCTATAACGTTATATTTCCTAACCTAAGGCAACCTAACATCTCGGATGTAGTATTTTACAACATTCCTGGCGGGGCGGAACCTAATTCACGGTGGGAACAGTACATAAGTCTATATCGTAATATAACCTAACCTAACCCATCTAGCCCCTCGCTGGTAATGTTTTACGGAATCCCGGTCGTGTCGGCCCGTACTTCTCGGTGGGGACACTATATACGTCTGTAACGTTATACATCCTAACCTAGGGCAACCTAACATCTCGAATGTAGAATTTTACAACATTCCAGGCGGGTCGACCCCTACTTCTGCGTGGGAACATTATATACGTCTACATCGTAATATAACCTAACCTAACCCATTTTGCCTCTCGGTCATAATGTTTTACAGAATCCCGGTCGTGTCGGCCGTACTTCTCGGTGCGAACATTATATAAGTCTATAACGTTATATATCCTAAGCTAAGGCAGCCTAACATCTCGAATGTAGTATTTTAGAAGATTCCAGGCGGGTGGGCCCCTACTTCTATGTGGGAACATTATATACGTCTATAACGTTATACATCCTAACCTAAGGCATGCTAATATCTCGAATGTAGTATTTTACACCATTCCTGGCGGGTCGGCCCCAACTTCTTGGTGGGAACATTATATACGTCTATAACGCAATATAACCTAACCTAACCCATCTAGCCCCTCGTTGGTAATATTTTACACAATCCCGGTCGTGTCGTCCCGTACTTCTCGGTGGGGACATTATATAAGTCTATAATGTTATATATCCCAACCAAAGGCAACGTAACATCTCGAATGTAGTACTTTACCACATTCCAGGCTGTTCCGCCCCTAATTCTCGGTGGGATCATTATATTCGTCTATAACGTAATATAACCTAACCTAACCCATCTAGACCTTCGCTGGTAATGTTTTACAGAATCCATTTCGTGTCGTCCCGTACGTCTCGGTGGGGACATTGTATGCGTCTATAACGTTATATATCCTAACTTAAGGCAACCTTACATCTCGAATGTAGTATTTTACACCATTCCTGTCGGGTCGGCCCCAACTTCTCGGTGGGAACATTATATACGTCTATATCGCAATATAGCCTAACCTAACCCATTTAGCCCCTCGCTGGTAATGTTTCACAGAATCCAGTTCGTGTCGTCCCGTACGTCTCGGTGGGGACATTGTATGCGTCTATAACGTTGTATATCCTAACCCAAAGCAACCTAACTTCTGGGATGTAATATTTTACAACATTCCTGGCATGTCGGTCCCCAAGTCTCGGTGGGTACATTATATTAGTCTATAACGTTATATATCCTAGACTAAGGCGACCTACCATGTCAAATGTAATATTTTACAACACTCCTGGCGTGTCGTCGCCTACTTCTGGATGCGGACATTAGATACATCTATAAAGTTGTATATCCTAACCTAAGGGAACCTAACATCTCGGATGTAATATTTTACAACATTCTGGCGTGTCGTCGCCTGCTTCTCGATGGGGACATTATATACGTCGATAACGATGTATATCCTAACCCAAAGCAATCTAACTTCTGGGATGTAACATTTTACAACATTCCTGGCATGTCGGTCCCCACGTCTCGGTGGGAACATTATATAAGTCTATAACGATATATATCCTAACCTAAAGCAACCTAACATCTCGGATGTAATATTTTACAACATTCCTGGCATGTCGGTCCCTACATCTCGGTGGGAACATTCTATACGTCTATAACGATATATGTCCTAGCTTAAGGCAACCTAACATCGCGGATGTAATATTTTACAACATTCCTGACGCGTCGGCCCCTATTTCTCGGTGGGAATATTATATACGTCTATAACGTTATATATCCTAGCCTAAGGCAACCTAACATGTCGAATGTAATATTTTACAATATTCTGGCGTGTCGTCGCCTGCTTCTCGAAGGGGACATTATATACGTCTATAAACGTTGTATATCATAACCTAACGCAACCTAACATCTGGGATGTAATATTTTACAACATTCCTGACGCGTCGGTCCCTACTTCTCGGTGGGAACATTGTATACGTCTATAACGATATATGTCCTAGCCTAAGGCAACCTAACATCTCGGATGTAATATTTTACTACATTACTGGCATGTCGGTTCCTACATCTCGGTGGGAACATTCTATACGTCTATAACGTTGTATATCCTAACCTAAGAGTACCTAACATTTCGGGTGTAATATTTTACAACGTTCCTGACGCGTCGGCCCCTATTTCTCGGTAGGAATATTATATTCGTCTATAACGATATATATCCTAGCCTAAGGCAACCTATCATGTCGAATGTAATATTTTACAACATTCTGGCGCGTCGTCGCCTACTTCTCGATGGGGACATTATATACATCTATAACGTTGTATATGCAAACCTAAGGCAACCTAACATCTCCGATTTAATATTTTACAACATTCCTGGCATGTCGGTCCCTACTTCCCGGTGGGAACATTCTATAAGTCTATAACGTTGTATATCCTAACCGAAGGGAACCAAACATCCGTGTGTAATATTTTACAACATTCCTGGCATGTCGGTCCCTACGTCTCGGTGGGAACATTATATACGTCTATATCGTAAAATAAACTAACCTAAACCATTCTGCCCCTCGCTGGTAACGTTTTACAGATTCCCGGTCGTATCGGCCCGTACTACTCGGTGGGGACACTATATACGTCTATAACGTTATATATCACAACCTAAGGCAAGCTAACATCTCGAAAGTAGTATTTTACAACATTTCAGGCGGGTCGGCCCTTAATTCTCTATGGGAACATTATATACGTCTATAACGTAATATAACCTAACATAACCCATCTAGAACTTCGCTGGTAATGTATTACAGAATCTCGTTCGTGTCGTCCCGTACGTCACGGTGCGGACATTATATAGGTCTATAACGTTATATATCCTAATCTAAGGCAACCTAACATCTCGATTGTAGTATTTTACAACATTCCAGGCGGGTCGGCCCCTACTTCTCAGTGGGAACATTATATACGTATATAACTTTATATATCTCAACCTAAGGCAACCTAACATCTCGGATGTAGTATTTGACAACATTCGTGGCGGGTCGGCCTCCACTTCTCGGTGGGAACATTATATACGTCTACAACGTAACATAACCTAACCTAACCCATATAGCCCCTTGCTGGTAATGTTTTACAGAATCCAGTTCGTGTCGTCCCGTACGTCTCGTTGCGCACATTATATAAGTCTATAACGTTATATATCCTAACCTAAGCCAACTTAACATCTCGAATGTAGTATTTTACAACATTCCTGGCGGGTCGGCCCCTACTTCCCGGTGGGATCATTATATACGTATATAACTTTATATATCTCAACCTAAGGCAACCTAACATATCGGATGTAGTATTTTCCAAAATTCCTGCCGGTTCCGCCCCTACTTCTCGAAGGGAACATTATATACGTCCATAACGTATTATAACCTAACCTAACCCATCTAGCACCTCGGCGGTAATGTTTTACAGAATCCAGTTCGTGTCGTCCCGTACGTCTCGGTGGGGACATTGTATGCGTCTATAACGTTATATATCCTAACCTAAGCCAACTTAACATCTCGAATGTAGTATTTTACACCATTCCTGGCGGGTCGGCCCCAACTTCTTGGTGGGAACATTATATACGTCTATAACGCAATATAACCTAACCTAACCCATCTAGCCCCTCGTTGGTAATATTTTACACAATCCCGGTCGTGTCGTCCCGTACTTCTCGGTGGGGACATTATATAAGTCTATAATGTTATATATCCCAACCAAAGGTAACGTAACATCTCGAATGTAGTACTTTACCACATTCCAGGCTGTTCCGCCCCTAATTCTCGGTGGGATCATTATATTCGTCTATAACGTAATATAACCTAACCTAACCCATCTAGACCTTCGCTGGTAATGTTTTACAGAATCCAGTTCGTGTCGTCCCGTACGTCTCGGTGGGGACATTGTATGCGTCTATAACGTTATATATCCTAACCTAAGGCAACCTAACATCTCGAATGTAGTATTTTACACCATTCCTGGCGGGTCGGCCCCAACTTCTCGGTGGGAACATTATATACGTCTATATCGCAATATAGCCTAACCTAACCCATTTAGCCCCTCGCTGGTAATGTTTTACAGAATCCAGTTCGTGTCGTCCCGTACGTCTGGGTGGGGACATTATATACGTCTATAACGTTATATATGCTAACCTAAGGCAACATAACATCTCGCATGTAGTATTTTACAACATTCCTGGCGGGGTGGAACCTACATCTCGGTGGGAACATTATATAAGTCTATATCGCAATAGAACCTAACCTAACCCATTTAGGCCCTCGCTGGTAATGTTTTACAGAATCCAGTTCGTGTCGCCCCGTACGTCTCGGTGGGGACATTGTATGCGTCTATAACGTTGTATATCCTAACCCAAAGCAACCTAACTTCTGGGATGTAATATTTTACAACATTCCTGGCATGTCGGTCCGCACGTCTCGGTGGGAACATTATATAAGTCTATAACAATATATATCCTAACCTAAAGCAACTTAACAACTCGGATGTAATATTTTACAACATTCCTGGCATGTCGGTCCCTACTTCTCGGTGGGAACTTTATATACGTCTATAACGTTGTATATGCTAACCTAAGGGAACCCAACATCTCGGGTGTAATATTTTACAACATTCCTGACGCGTCGGCCCCTATTTCTCGGTGGGAATATTATATACGTCTATAACGTTATATATCCTAGCCTAAGGCAACCTAACATGTCGAATGTAATATTTTACAACATTCTGGCGTGTCGTCGCCTGCTTCTCGAAGGGGACATTATATACGTCTATAAACGTTGTATATCCTAACCTAACGCAACCTAACATCTGGGATGTAATATTTTACAACATTCCTGACGCGTCGGTCCCTACTTCTCGGTGGGAACATTGTAAACGTCTATAACGATATATGTCCTAGCCTAAGGCAACCTAACATCTCGGATGTAATATTTTACAACATTCCTGGCATGTCGGTCCCTACATCTCGGTGGGAACATTCTATACGTCTATAACGATATATATCCTGGAATAAGGCAACCTAACGTGTCGAATGTAATATTTTACAACATTCTGGCGTGTCGTCGCCTGCTTCTCGATGGGGACATTAGATACATCTATAACGTTGTATATCCTAACCTAAGGGAGCCTAACATCTCGAATGTAATATTTTACAACATTCTGGCGTGTCGTCGCCTGCTTCTCGATGGGGACATTATATACGTCGATAACGTTGTATATCCTAACCCAAAGCAATCTAACTTCTGGGATGTAACATTTTACAACATTCCTGGCATGTCGGTCCCTACTTCTCGGTGGGAACATTATATACGTCTATAACGTTGTATATGCTAACCTAAGGGAACCTAACATCTCGGGTGTAATATTTTACAACATTCCTGACGCGTCGGCCCCTATTTCTCGGTGGGAATATTATATACGTCTATAACGTTATATATCCTAGCCTAAGGCAACCTAACATGTCGAATGTAATATTTTACAACATTCTGGCGTGTCGTCGCCTGCTTCTCGAAGGGGACATTATATACGTCTATAAACGTTGTATATCCAAACCTAACGCAACCTAACACTTCGGGTGTAATATTTTACAACGTTCCTGACGCGTCGGCCCCTATTTCTCGGTGGGAATATTATATTCGTCTATAACGTTACATATCCTAGCCTAAGGCAACCTAGCATGTCGAATATAATATTTTACAACATTCTGGCGTGTCGTCGCCTGCTTCACGAAGGGGACATTATATACGTCTATAACGTTGTATATCTTAACCTAACGCAACCTAACATCTGGGATGTCATATTTTACAACATTACTGACGCGTCGGCCCCTATTTCTCGGTGGCTACATTATATACGTCTATCACGTTATATATCCGAGCCTAAGGCAACCTAACATATCGGATGTAATATTTTACAACATTCTGGCGTGTCGTCGCCTGCTTCTCGATGGGGACATTATATACGTCGATAACGTTGTATATCCTAACCCAAAGCAATCTAACTTCTGGGATGTAACATTTTACAACATTCCTGGCATGTCGGTCCCTACTTCTCGGTGGGAACTTTATATACGTCTATAACGTTGTATATGCTAACCTAAGGGAACCTAGCATCTCGGGTGTAATATTTTACAACATTCCTGACGCGTCGGCCCCTATTTCTCGGTGGGAATATTATATACGTCTATAACGTTATATATCCTAGCCTAAGGCAACCTAACATGTCGAATGTAATATTTTACAACATTCTGGCGTGTCGTCGCCTGCTTCTCGAAGGGGACATTATATACGTCTATAAACGTTGTATATCCTAACCTAACGCAACCTAACATCTGGGATGTAATATTTTACAACATTCCTGACGCGTCGGTCCCTACTTCTCGGTGGGAACATTGTAAACGTCTATAACGATATATGTCCTAGCCTAAGGCAACCTAACATCTCGGATGTAATATTTTACAACATTCCTGGCATGTCGGTCCCTACATCTCGGTGGGAACATTCTATACGTCTATAACGATATATAACGTAGCATAAGGCAACCTAACATATCGGATGTAATATTTTACAACATTCTGGCGTGTCGTCGCCTGCTTCTCGATGGGGACATTAGATACGTCTATAACGTTGTAGGTCCTAACCTAACGCAACCTAACGTCTCGGATGTAATATTTTACAAGATTCCTGGCATGTCGGTCCCCACGTCTCGGTGGGAACATTATATTAGTCTATAACGATATATATCCTAACCTAAAGCAACGTAACATCTCGGATGTAATATTTTACAACATTCCTGGCATGTCGGTCCCTACATCACCGTGGGAACTTTCTATACGTCTATAACGTTGTATATCCTAACCTAAGGGAACCTAACATCTCGGGTATAATATTTTACAACATTCCTGACCCCTCGGCCCCTATTTCTCGGTGGGAACATTCTATACGTCTATAACGTTGTGTATCCTAAGCTAAAGCAACGTAACATCTCGGATGTAATATTTTACAACATTCCTGGCATGTCAGTTCCTACATCTCGGTGGGAACTTTCTATAAGTCTATAACGTTGTATATCCTAACCTAAGGAAACCTAACATCTCGGGTGTAATATTTTACAACATTCCTGACCCGTCGGCCCCTATTTCTCGGTGGGAACATTCTATACGTCTATAACGTTGCATATCCTAGCCTAAGGCAACCTAACATCTCGGATGTAATATTTTAAAACATTCCTGGCGTGTCGTCGCCTGCTTCTCGATGGGGACATTATATACGTCTATAACGTTGTATATCCTAACCCAAA
Organism: Xylocopa violacea; assembly: GCA_963969225.1. Classification (NCBI taxonomy): domain Eukaryota; kingdom Metazoa; phylum Arthropoda; class Insecta; order Hymenoptera; family Apidae; genus Xylocopa; species Xylocopa violacea. The sequence continues at coordinate 47,998,428 of CAXAJV010000001.1, forward strand.
GCAACCAAACTTCTGGGATGTAATATTTTACAACATTCCTGGCATGTCGGTCCCCACGTCTCGGTGGAAACATTATATAAGTCTATAACGATATATATCCTAACCTAAAGCAACTTAACAACTCGGATGTAATATTTTACAACATTCCTGGCATGTCGGTCCCTACATCTCGGTGGGAACATTCTATACGTCTATAACGATATATGTCCTAGTTTAAGGCAACCTAACATCTCGGATGTAATATTTTACAACATTCCTGACGCGTCGGCACCTATTTCTCGGTGGGAATATTATATACGTCTATAACGTTATATATCCTAGAATAAGGCAACCTAACATGTCGAATGTAATATTTTACAACATTCTGGCGTGTCGTCGCCTGCTTCTCGATGGGGACATTAGATACATCTATAACGTTGTATATCCTAACCTAAGGGAACCTAACATCTCGGATGTAATATTTTACAACATTCTGGCGTGTCGCCGCCTGCTTCTCGATGGGGACATTATATACGTCGATAACGTTGTATATCCTAACCCAAAGCAATCTAACTTCTGGGATGTAACATTTTACAATATTCCTGGCATGTCGGTCCCTACTTCTCGGTGGGAACATTATATACGTCTATAACGTTGTATATGCTAACCTAAGGGAACCTAACATCTCGGGTGTAATATTTTACAACATTCCTGACGCGTCGGCCCCTATTTCTCGGTGGGAATATTATATACGTCTATAACGTTATATATCCTAGCCTAAGGCAACCTAACATGTCGAATGTAATATTTTACAACATTCTGGCGTGTCGTCGCCTGCTTCTCGAAGGGGACATTATATACGTCTATAAACGTTGTATATCCTAACCTAACGCAACCTAACATCTGGGATGTAATATTTTACAACATTCCTGACGCGTCGGTCCCTACTTCTCGGTGGGAACATTGTAAACGTCTATAACGATATATGTCCTAGCCTAAGGCAACCTAACATCTCGGATGTAATATTTTACAACATTCCTGGCATGTCGGTCCCTACATCTCGGTGGGAACATTCTATACGTCTATAACGATATATATCGTAGCATAAGGCAACCTAACATATCGGATGTAATATTTTACAACATTCTGGCGTGTCGTCGCCTGCTTCTCGATGGGGACATTATATACGTCTATAAACGTTGTATAACCTAACCTAGCGCAACCTAACGTCTCGGATGTAATATTTTACAAGATTCCTGGCATGTCGGTCCCCACGTCTCGGTGGGAACATTATATTAGTCTATAACGATATATATCCTAACCTAAAGCAACGTAACATCTCGGATGTAATATTTTACAATATTCCTGGCATGTCGGTCCCTACATCACCGTGGGAACTTTCTGTACGTCTATAACGTTGTATATCCTAACCTAAGGGAACCTAACATTTCGGGTGTAATACTTTACAACATTCCTGACCCCTCGGCCCCTATTTCTCCGTGGGAACATTCTATACGTCTATAACGTTGTATATCCTAACCAAAAGCAACGTAACATCTCGGATGTAATATTTTACAACATTCCTGGCATGTCGGTCCCTACATCTCGGTGGGAACTTTCTATAAGTCTATAACGTTGTATATCCTAACCTAAGGGAACCTAACATCTCGGGTGTATATTTTACAACATTCCTGGCATGTCGGTCCCTACTTCTCGGTGGGAACATTATATACGTCTATAACGTTGTATATGCTAACCTAAGGGAACCTAACATCTCGGGTGTAATATTTTACAACATTCCTGACACGTCGGCCCCTATTTCTCGGTGGGAATATTATATACGTCTATAACCTTATATATCGTAGCCTAAGGCAACCTAACATGTCGAATGTAATATTTTACAACATTCTGGCGTGTCGTCGCCTGCTTCTCGAAGGGGACATTATATATGTCTATAAACGTTGTATATCCTAACCTAACGCAACCTAACATCTGGGATGTAATATTTTAAAACATTCCTGGCATGTCAGTCCCTACTTCTCGGTGGTAACATTATATAAGTCTATAACGATATATATCCTAACCTAAAGCAACCTAACATCTCGTATGTAATATTTTACAACATTCCTGGCATGTCAGACCCTACTTCTCGGTGGTAACATTATATACGTCTATAACGTTATATATCATAACCCAAGGCAACCGAACATCTCGGATGTAATAGTTGATAACATTCCTGGCGTGTCGGCCCATACATCTCGGTGGTAACATTATATACGTCTATAACGTTATATAGCCTAACGCAAGGCAACATAACATCTCGGATGTAATATTTTACAACATTCCTGGCGTGTCGTCGCCTGCTTTTCGATGGGGACATTATATACGTCTATAAAGTTGTATATCCTAACCTAAGGCAACCTAACATCTCGGATGTAATATTTTACAACATTCCTGGCATTTCGGTCCCTACTTCTCGGTGGGAACATTGTATACGTCTATAACGATATATATCGTAGCATAAGGCAACCTAACATACCGGATGTAATATTTTACAACATTCTGGCGTGTCGTCGCCTGCTTCTCGATGGGGACATTAGATACGTCTTTAACGTTGTAGGACCTAACCTAACGCAACCTAACGTCTAGGATGTAATATTTTACAACATTCCTGGCATGTCGGTCCCTACATCTCGGTGGGAACATTCTATGCGTCTATAACGTTGTATATGCTAACCTAATGGAACCTAACATCTCGGATGTAATATTTTACAACATTCTGGCGTGTCGTCGCCTGCTTCTCGATGGGGACATTAGATACGTCTTTAACGTTGTAGGACCTAACCTAACGCAACCTAACGTCTAGGATGTAATATTTTACAACATTCCTGGCATGTCGGTCCCTACTTCTCGGTGGGAACATTATATACGTCTATTACGTTGTATATGCTAACCTAAGGGAACCTAACATCTCGGGTGTAATATTTTACAACATTCCTGACGCGTCGGCCCCTATTTCTCGGTGGGAATATTATATACGTCTATAACGTTATATATCCTAGCCGAAGGCAACCTAGCATGTCGAATGTAATATTTTACAACATTCTGGCGTGTCGTCGCCTGCTTCTCGAAGGGGACATTATATACGTCTATAAACGTTGTATATCCTAACCTAACGCAACCTAACATGTGGGATGTAATATTTTAAAACATTCCTGGCATGTCAGTCCCTACTTCTCGGTGGTAACATTGTATAAGTCTATAACGATATATATCCTAACCTAAAGCAACCTAACATCTCGTATGTAATATTTTACAACATTCCTGGCATGTCAGACCCTACTCTTCGGTGGTAACATTATATACGTCTATAACGTTATATATCATAACCCAAGGCAACCGAACATCTCGGATGTAATAGTTGATAACATTCCTGGCCTGTCGGCCCATACATCTCGGTGGTAACATTATATACGTCTATAACGTTATATAGCCTAACGCAAGGCAACATAACATCTCGGATGTAATATTTTACAACATTCCTGGCGTGTCGTCGCCTGCTTTTCGATGGGGACATTATATACGTCTATAAAGTTGTATATCCTAACCTAAGGCAACCTAACATCTCGGATGTAATATTTTACAACATTCCTGGCATTTCGGTCCCTACTTCTCGGTGGGAACATTGTATACGTCTATAACGATATATATCGTAGCATAAGGCAACCTAACATACCGGATGTAATATTTTACATCATTCTGGCGTGTCGTCGCCTGCTTCTCGATGGGTACATTAGATACGTCTTTAACGTTGTAGGACCTAACCTAACGCAACCTAACGTCTAGGATGTAATATTTTACAACATTCCTGGCATGTCGGTCCCTACATCTCGGTGGGAACATTCTATGCGTCTATAACGTTGTATATGCTAACCTAATGGAACCTAACATCTCGGATGTAATATTTTACAACATTCTGGCGTGTCGTCGCCTGCTTCTCGATGGGGACATTAGATACGTCTTTAACGTTGTAGGACCTAACCTAACGCAACCTAACGTCTAGGATGTAATATTTTACAACATTCCTGGCATGTCGGTCCCTACATCTCGGTGGGAACATTCTATGCGTCTATAACGTTGTATATGCTAACCTAAGGGAACCTAACATCTCGGGTGTAATATTTTACAACATTCCTGACGCATCGGCCCCTATTTATCGGTGGGAATATTATATTCGTCTATAACGATATATATCCTAGCCTAAGGCAACCTAACATGTCGAATGTAATATTTTACAACATTCTGGCGTGTCGTCGCCTGCTTCTCGAAGGGGACATTATATACGTCTATAAACGTTGTATATCCTAACCTAACGCAACCTAACATCTGGGATGTAATATTTTAAAACATTCCTGGCATGTCAGTCCCTACTTCTCGGTGGTAACATTATATAAGTCTATAACGATATATATCCTAACCTAAAGCAACCTAACATCTCGTATGTAATATTTTACAACATTCCTGGCATGTCAGACCCTACTTCTCGGTGGTAACATTATATACGTCTATAACGTTATATATCATAACCCAAGGCAACCGAACATCTCGGATGTAATAGTTGATAACATTCCTGGCGTGTCGGCCCATACATCTCGGTGGTAACATTATATACGTCTATAACGTTATATAGCCTAACGCAAGGCAACATAACATCTCGGATGTAATATTTTACAACATTCCTGGCGTGTCGTCGCCTGCTTTTCGATGGGGACATTATATACGTCTATAAAGTTGTATATCCTAACCTAAGGCAACCTAACATCTCGGATGTAATATTTTACAACATTCCTGGCATTTGGGTCCCTACTTCTCGGTGGGAACATTGTATTCGTCTATAACGTTACATATCCTAGCCTAAGGCAACCTAACATGTCGAATGTAATATTTTACAACATTCTGGCGTGTCGTCGCCTGCTTCTCGAAGGGGACATTAGATACGTCTATAACGTTGTATATCCTAACCTAAGGGAACCTAACATCTCGGATGTAATATTTTACAACATTCTGGCGTGTCGTCGCCTGCTTCTCGATGGGGACATTATATACGTCGATAACGTTGTATATTCTAACCCAAAGCAATCTAACTTCTGGGATGTAACATTTTACAACATTCCTGGCATGTCGGTCCCCACGTCTCGGTGGGAACATTATATAAGTCTATAACGATATATATCCTAACCTAAAGCAACCTAACATCTCGGATGTAATATTTTACAACATTCCTGGCATGTCGGTCCCTACATCTCGGTGGGAACTTTCTATAAGTCTATAACGTTGTATATCCTAACCTAAGGGAACCTAACATCTCGGGTGTATATTTTACAACATTCCTGGCATGTCGGTCCCTACTTCTCGGTGGGAACATTATATACGTCTATAACGTTGTATATGCTAACCTAAGGGAACCTAACATCTCGGGTGTAATATTTTACAACATTCCTGACACGTCGGCCCCTATTTCTCGGTGGGAATATTATATACGTCTATAACCTTATATATCCTAGCCTAAGGCAACCTAACATGTCGAATGTAATATTTTACAACATTCTGGCGTGTCGTCGCCTGCTTCTCGAAGGGGACATTATATACGTCTATAAACGTTGTATATCCTAACCTAAGGCAACCTAACATCTCGGATGTAATATTTTACAACATTCCTGGCATTTCGGTCCCTACTTCTCGGTGGGAACATTGTATACGTCTATAACGATATATATCGTAGTATAAGGCAACCTAACATATCGGATGTAATATTTTACAACATTCTGGCGTGTCGTCGCCTGCTTCTCGATGGGGACATTAGATACGTCTTTAACGTTGTAGGTCCTAACCTAACGCAACCTAACGTCTCGGATGTAATATTTTACAAGATTCCTGGCATGTCGGTCCCTACATCTCGGTGGGAACTTTCTATAATTCTATAACGTTGTATATCCTAACCTAAGGGAACCTAACATCTCGGGTGTATATTTTACAACATTCCTGACCCGTCGGCCCCTATTTCTCGGTGGGAACATTCTATACGTCTATAACGTTGCATATCCTAGCCTAAGGCAACCTAACATTTCGGGTGTAATATTTTACAACGTTCCTGACGCGTCGGCCCCTATTTCTCGGTGGGAATATTATATTCGTCTATAACGATATATATCCTAGCCTAAGGCAATCTAACATGTCGAATGTAATATTTTACAACATTCTGGCGTGTCGTCGCCTGCTTCTCGAAGGGGACATTATATACGTCTATAACCTTGTATATCCTAACCTAACGCAACCTAACATCTGGGATGTAATATTTTACAACATTCCTGACGCGTCGGTCCCTACTTCTCGGTGGGAACATTATATACGTCTATAACGATATATGTCCTAGCTTAAGGCAACCTAACATCTCGGATGTAATATTTTACAACATTCCTGGCATGTCGGTCCCTACATCTCGGTGGGAACATTCTATACGTCTATAACGTTGTATATCCTAACCTAAGGGAACCTAACATTTCGGGTGTAATATCTTACAACGCTCCTGACGCGTCGGCCCCTATTTCTCGGTGGGAATATTATATTCGTCTATAACGTTACATATCCTAGCCTAAGGCAACCTAACATGTCGAATGTAATATTTTACAACATTCTGGCGTGTCGTCGCATGCTTCTCGAAGGCGACATTAGATACGTCTATAACGTTGTATATCCTAATCCAAAGCAATCTAACTTCTGCGATGTAACATTTTACAACATTCCTGGCATGTCGGCCCCCACGTCTCGGTGGGAACATTATATAGGTCTATAACGAAATATATCCTAACCTAAAGCAACCTAACATCTCGTATGTAATATTTTACAACATTCCTGGCATGTCGGTCCCTACTTCTCGGTGGGAACATTATATACGTCTATAACGTTGTATATGCTAACCTAAGGGAACCTAACATCTCGGGTGTAATATTTTACAACATTCCTGACGCGTCGGTCCCTACTTCTCGGTGGGAATATTATATACGTCTATAACGTTATATATCCTAGCCTAAGGCAACCTAGCATGTCGAATGTAATATTTTACAACATTCTGGCGTGTCGTCGCCTGCTTCTCGATGGGGACATTAGATACGTCTATAACGTTGTAGGTCCTAACCTAACGCAACCTAACGTCTCGGATGTAATATTTTACAAGATTCCTGGCATGTCGGTCCCCACGTCTCGGTGGGAACATTATATTAGTCTATAACGATATATATCCTAACCTAAAGCAACGTAACATCTCGGATGTAATATTTTACAACATTCCTGACATGTCGGTCCCTACATCACCGTGGGAACTTTCTATACGTCTATAACGTTGTATATCCTAACCTAAGGGAACCTAACATCTCGGGTGTAATATTTTACAACATTCCTGACCCCTCGGCTCCTATTTCTCGGTGGGAACATTCTATACGTCTATAACGTTGTATATCCTAACCTAAAGCAACGTAACATCTCGGATGTAATATTTTACAACATTCCTGCCATGTCGGTCCCTACATCGCGGTGGGAACTTTCTATAAGTCTATAACGTTGTATATCCTATCCTAAGGGAACCTAACATCTCGGGTGTATATTTTACAACATTCCTGACCCGTCGGCCCCTATTTCTCGGTGGGAACATTCTATACGTCTATAACGTTGCATATCCTAGCCTAAGGCAACCTAACATTTCGGGTGTAATATTTTACAACGTTCCTGACGCGTCGGCCCCTATTTCTCGGTGGGAATATTATATTCGTCTATAACGATATATATCCTAGCCTAAGGCAACCTAACATGTCGAATGTAATATTTTACAACATTCTGGCGTGTCGTCGCCTGCTTCTCGAAGGGGACATTATATACGTCTATAACCTTGTATATCCTAACCTAACGCAACCTAACATCTGGGATGTAATATTTTACAACATTCCTGACGCGTCGGTCCCTACTTCTCGGTGGGAACATTATATACGTCTATAACGTTGTATATCCTAACCTAAGGGAACCTAACATTTCGGGTGTAATATTTTACACCGTTCCTGACGCGTCGGCCCCTATTTCTCGGTGGGAATATTATATTCGTCTATAACGTTACATATCCTAGCCTAAGGCAACCTAACATGTCGAATGTAATATTTTACAACATTCTGGCGTGTCGTCACCTGCTTCTCGAAGGGGACATTATATACGTCTATAACGTTGTATATCTTAACCTAACGCAACCTAACATCTGGGATGTCATATTTTACAACATTCCTGACGCGTCGGCCCCTATTTCTCGGTGGGAACATTATATACGTCTATAACGTTGTATATCCTAACCTATGGGTACGTATCATTTCGGGTGTAATATTTTACAACGTTCCTGACGCGTCGGTCCCTACTTCTCGTTGGGAACATTATATACGTCTATCACGTTATATATCCTAGCCTAAGGCAACCTAACATCTCGGATGTAATGTTTTACAACATTCCTGGCATGTCGGTCCCTACATCTCGGTGGGAACATTCTATACGTCTATAACGTTGTATATCCTAACCTAAGGGAACCTAACATTTCGGGTGTAATATTTTACAACGCTCCTGACGCGTCGGCCCCTATTTCTCGGTGGGAATATTATATTCGTCTATAACGTTACATATCCTAGCCTAAGGCAACCTAACATGTCGAATGTAATATTTTACAACATTCTGGCGTGTCGTCGCCTGCTTCTCGATGGGGACATAATATACGTCGACAACGTTGTATATCCTAACCCAAAGCAATCTAACTTCTGGGATGTAACATTTTACAACATTCCTGGCATGTCGGTCCCCACGTCTCGGTGGGAACATTATATAAGTCTATAACGATATATATCCTAACCTAAAGCAACCTAACCTATCGTATGTAATATTTTACAACATTCCTGGCATGTCGGTCCCTACTTCTCGGTGGGAACATTATATACGTCTATAACGTTGTATATGCTAACCTAAGGGAACCTAACATCTCGGGTGTAATATTTTACAACATTCCTGACGCGTCGGTCCCTACTTCTCGGTGGGAACATTATATACGTTTATAACGATATATGTCCTAGCTTAAGGCAAACTAACATCTCGGATGTAATATTTTACAACATTCCTGGCATGTCGGTCCCCACGTCTCGGTGGAAACATTATATAAATCTATAACGATATATATCCTAACCTAAAGCAACTTAACAACTCGGATGTAATATTTTACAACATTCCTGGCATGTCGGTCCCTACATCTCGGTGGGAACATTCTATACGTCTATAACGATATATGTCCTAGTTTAAGGCAACCTAACATCTCGGATGTAATATTTTACAACATTCCTGACGCGTCGGCACCTATTTCTCGGTGGGAATATTATATACGTCTATAACGTTATATATCCTAGCCTAAGGCAACCTAACATGTCGAATGTAATATTTTACAACATTCTGGCGTGTCGTCGCCAGCTTCTCGAAGGGGACATTATATACGTCTATAAACGTTGTATATCCTAACCTAACGCAACCTAACATCTGGGATGTAATATTTTACAACATTCCTGACGCGTCGGTCCCTACTTCTCGGTGGGAACATTGTAAACGTCTACAACGATATATGTCCTAGCCTAAGGCAACCTAACATCTCGGATGTAATATTTTACAACATTCCTGGCATGTCGGTCCCTACATCTCGGTGGGAACATTCTATACGTCTATAACGATATACATCGTAGCATAAGGCAACCTAACATATCGGATGTAATATTTTACAACATTCTGGCGTGTCGTCGCCTGCTTCTCGATAGGGACATTAGATACGTCTATAACGTTGTAGGTCCTAACCTAACGCAACCTAACGTCTCGGATGTAATATTTTACAAGATTCCTGGCATGTCGGTCCCCACGTCTCGGTGGGAACATTATATTAGTCTATAACGATATATATCCTAACCTAAAGCAACGTAACATCTCGGATGTAATATTTTACAATATTCCTGGCATGTCGGTTCCTACATCACCGTGGGAACTTTCTATACGTCTATAACGTCGTATATCCTAACCTAAGGGAACCTAACATCTCGGGTGTAATATTTTACAACATTCCTGACCCCTCGGCCCCTATTTCTCGGTGGGAACATTCTATACGTCTATAACGTTGTATATCCTAACCTAAAGCAACGTAACATCTCGGATGTAATATTTTACAACATTCCTGGCATGTCGGTCCCTACATCTCGGTGGGAACTTTCTATAAGTCTATAACGTTGTATATCCTAACCTAAGGGAACCTAACATCTCGGGTGTAATATTTTACAACATTCCTGACCCGTCGGCCCCTATTTCTCGGTGGGAACATTCTATACGTCTATAACGTTGCATATCCTAGCCTAAGGCAACCTAACATCTCGGATGTAATATTTTAAAACATTCCTGGCGTGTCGTAGCCTGCTTCTCGATGGGGACATTATATACGTCTATAACGTTGTATATCCTAACCCAAAGCAACCTAACTTCTGGGATGTAATATCTTACAACATTCCTGGCATGTCCGTCCCCACGTCTCAGTGGAAACATTATATAAGTCTATAACGATATATATCCTAACCTAAAGCAACTTAACAACTCGGATGTAATATTTTACAACATTCCTGGCATGTCGGTCCCTACATCTCGGTGGGAACATTCTATACGTCTATAACGATATATGTCCTAGCTTAAGGCAACCTAACATCTCGGATGTAATATTTTACAACATTCCTGACGCGTCGGCACCTATTTCTCGGTGGGCATATTATATACGTCTATAACGTTATATATCCTAGAATAAGGCAACCTAACATGTCGAATGTAATATTTTACAACATTCTGGCGTGTCGTCGCCTGCTTCTCGATGGGGACATTAGATACATCTATAACGTTGTATATCCTAACCTAAGGGAACCTAACATCTCGGATGTAATATTTTACAACATTCTGGCGTGTCGCCGCCTGCTTCTCGATGGGGACATTATATACGTCGATAACGTTGTATATCCTAACCCAAAGCAATCTAACTTCTGGGATGTAACATTTTACAACATTCCTGGCATGTCGGTCCCTACTTCTCGGTGGGAACATTATATACGTCTATAACGTTGTATATGCTAACCTAAGGGAACCTAACATCTCGGGTGTAATATTTTACAACATTCCTGACGCGTCGGCCCCTATTTCTCGGTGGGAATATTATATACGTCTATAACGTTATATATCCTAGCCTAAGGCAACCTAACATGTCGAATGTAATATTTTACAACATTCTGGCGTGTCGTCGCCTGCTTCTCGAAGGGGACATTATATACGTCTATAAACGTTGTATATCCTAACCTAACGCAACCTAACATCTGGGATGTAATATTTTAAAACATTCCTGGCATGTCAGTCCCTACTTCTCGGTGGTAACATTATATAAGTCTATAACGATATATATCCTAACCTAAAGCAACCTAACATCTCGTATGTAATATTTTACAACATTCCTGGCATGTCAGACCCTACTTCTCGGTGGTAACATTATATACGTCTATAACGTTATATATCATAACCCAAGGCAACCGAACATCTCGGATGTAATAGTTGATAACATTCCTGGCGTGTCGGCCCATACATCTCGGTGGTAACATTATATACGTCTATAACGTTATATAGCCTAACGCAAGGCAACATAACATCTCGGATGTAATATTTTACAACATTCCTGGCGTGTCGTCGCCTGCTTTTCGATGGGGACATTATATACGTCTATAAAGTTGTATATCCTAACCTAAGGCAACCTAACATCTCGGATGTAATATTTTACAACATTCCTGGCATTTCGGTCCCTACTTCTCGGTGGGAACATTGTATACGTCTATAACGATATATATCGTAGCATAAGGCAACCTAACATACCGGATGTAATATTTTACAACATTCTGGCGTGTCGTCGCCTGCTTCTCGATGGGGACATTAGATACGTCTTTAACGTTGTAGGACCTAACCTAACGCAACCTAACGTCTAGGATGTAATATTTTACAACATTCCTGGCATGTCGGTCCCTACATCTCGGTGGGAACATTCTATGCGTCTATAACGTTGTATATGCTAACCTAATGGAACCTAACATCTCGGATGTAATATTTTACAACATTCTGGCGTGTCGTCGCCTGCTTCTCGATGGGGACATTAGATACGTCTATAACGTTGTATATCTTAACCTAACGCAACCTAACATCTGGGATGTCATATTTTACAACATTCCTGACGCGTCGGCCCCGATTTCTCGGTGGGAACATTATATACGTCTATAACGTTGTATATCCTAACCTAAGGGTACCTAACATTTCGGGTGTAATATTTTACAACGTTCCTGACGCGTCGGCCCCTATTCCTCGGTGGGAATATTATATTCGTGTATAACGATATATATCCTAGCCTAAGGCAACCTAGCATGTCGAATGTAATATTTTACAACATTCTGGCGTGTCGTCGCCTGCTTCTCGATGGGGACATTAGATACGTCTATAACGTTGTAGGTCCTAACCTAACGCAACCTAACGTCTCGGATGTAATATTTTACAAGATTCCTGGCATGTCGGTCCCCACGTCTCGGTGGGAACATTATATTAGTCTATAACGATATATATCCTAACCTAAAGCAACGTAACATCTCGGATGTAATATTTTACAACATTCCTGACATGTCGGTCCCTACATCACCATGGGAACTTTCTATACGTCTATAACGTTGTATATCCTAACCTAAGGGAACCTAACATCTCGGATGTAATATTTTACAACATTCCTGACCCCTCGGCTCCTATTTCTCGGTGGGAACATTCTATACGTCTATAACGTTGTATATCCTAACCTAAAGCAACGTAACATCTCGGATGTAATATTTTACAACATTCCTGGCATGTCGGTCCCTACATCTCGGTGGGAACTTTCTATAAGTCTATAACGTTGTATATCCTAACCTAAGGGAACCTAACATCTCGGGTGTATATTTTACAACATTCCTGACCTGTCGGCCCCTATTTCTCGGTGGGAACATTCTATACGTCTATAACGTTGCATATCCTAGCCTAAGGCAACCTAACATTTCGGGTGTAATATTTTACAACGTTCCTGACGCTTCGGCCCCTATTTCTCGGTGGGAATATTATATTCGTCTATAACGATATATATCCTAGCCTAAGGCAATCTAACATGTCGAATGTAATATTTTACAACATTCTGGCGTGTCGTCGCCTGCTTCTCGAAGGGGACATTAGATACGTCTATAACGTTGTATATCCTAACCTAAGGGAACCTATCATCTCGGATGTAATATTTTACAACATTCTGGCGTGTCGTCGCCTGCTTCTCGATGGGGACATTATATACGTCGATAACGTTGTATATCCTAATCCAAAGCAATCTAACTTCTGCGATGTACCATTTTACAACATTCCTGGCATGTCGGTCCCCACGTCTCGGTGGGAACATTATATAGGTCTATAACGAAATATATCCTAACCTAAAGCAACCTAACATCTCGTATGTAATATTTTACAACATTCCTGGCATGTCGGTCCCTACTTCTCGGTGGGAACATTATATACGTCTATAACGTTGTATATGCTAACCTAAGGGAACCTAACATCTCGGGTGTAATATTTTACAACATTCCTGACGCGTCGGCCCCTATTTCTCGGTGGGAATATTATATACGTCTATAACGTTATATATCCTAGCCTAAGGCAACCTAGCATGTCGAATGTAATATTTTACAACATTCTGGCGTGTCGTCGCCTGCTTCTCGATGGGGACATTAGATACGTCTATAACGTTGTAGGTCCTAACCTAACGCAACCTAACGTCTCGGATGTAATATTTTACAAGATTCCTGGCATGTCGGTGCCCACGTCTCGGTGGGAACATTATATTAGTCTATAACGATATATATCCTAACCTAAAGCAACGTAACATCTCGGATGTAATATTTTACAACATTCCTGACATGTCGGTCCCTACATCACCGTGGGAACTTTCTATACGTCTATAACGTTGTATATCCTAACCTAAGGGAACCTAACATCTCGGGTGTAATATTTTACAACATTCCTGACCCCTCGGCTCCTATTTCTCGGTGGGAACATTCTATACGTCTATAACGTTGTATATCCTAACCTAAAGCAACGTAACATCTCGGATGTAATATTTTACAACATTCCTGCCATGTCGGTCCCTACATCGCGGTGGGAACTTTCTATAAGTCTATAACGTTGTATATCCTAACCTAAGGGAACCTAACATCTCGGGTGTATATTTTACAACATTCCTGACCCGTCGGCCCCTATTTCTCGGTGGGAACATTCTATACGTCTATAACGTTGCATATCCTAGCCTAAGGCAACCTAACATTTCGGGTGTAATATTTTACAACGTTCCTGACGCGTCGGCCCCTATTTCTCGGTGGGAATATTATATTCGTCTATAACGATATATATCCTAGCCTAAGGCAACCTAACATGTCGAATGTAATATTTTACAACATTCTGGCGTGTCGTCGCCTGCTTCCCGAAGGGGACATTATATACGTCTATAACCTTGTATATCCTAACCTAACGCAACCTAACATCTGGGATGTAATATTTTACAACATTCCTGACGCGTCGGTCCCTACTTCTCGGTGGGAACATTATATACGTCTATAACGTTGTATATCCTAACCTAAGGGAACCTAACATTTCGGGTGTAATATTTTACACCGTTCCTGACGCGTCGGCCCCTATTTCTCGGTGGGAATATTATATTCGTCTATAACGTTACATATCCTAGCCTAAGGCAACCTAACATGTCGAATGTAATATTTTACAACATTCTGGCGTGTCGTCACCTGCTTCTCGAAGGGGACATTATATACGTCTATAACGTTGTATATCTTAACCTAACGCAACCTAACATCTGGGATGTCATATTTTACAACATTCCTGACGCGTCGGCCCCTATTTCTCGGTGGGAACATTATATACGTCTATAACGTTGTATATCCTAACCTATGGGTACGTATCATTTCGGGTGTAATATTTTACAGCGTTCCTGACGCGTCGGCCCCTATTTCTCGGTGGGAATATTATATTCGTCTATAACGATATATATCCTAGCCTAAGGCAACCTAACATGTCGAATGTAATATTTTACAACATTCTGGCGTGTCGTCGCCTGCTTCTCGAACGGGACATTATATACGTCTATAACCTTGTATATCCTAACCTAACGCAACCTAACATCTGGAATGTAATATTTTACAACATTCCTGACGCGTCGGTCCCTACTTCTCGTTGGGAACATTATATACGTCTATCACGTTGTATATCTTAACCTAACGCAACCTAACATCTGGGATGTCATATTTTACAACATTCCTGACGCGTCGGCCCCTATTTCTCGGTGGGAACATTATATACGTCTATAACGTTGTATATCCTAACCTATGGGTACGTATCATTTCGGGTGTAATATTTTACAACGTTCCTGACGCGTCGGTCCCTACTTCTCGTTGGGAACATTATATACGTCTATCACGTTATATATCCTAGCCTAAGGCAACCTAACATCTCGGATGTAATGTTTTACAACATTCATGGCATGTCGGTCCCTACATCTCGGTGGGAACATTCTATACGTCTATAACGTTGTATATCCTAACCTAAGGGAACCTAACATTTCGGGTGTAATATTTTACAACGCTCCTGACGCGTCGGCCCCTATTTCTCGGTGGGAATATTATATTCGTCTATAACGTTACATATCCTAGCCTAAGGCAACCTAACATGTCGAATGTAATATTTTACAACATTCTGGCGTGTCGTCGCCTGCTTCTCGATGGGGACATAATATACGTCGACAACGTTGTATATCCTAACCCAAAGCAATCTAACTTCTGGGATGTAACATTTTACAACATTCCTGGCATGTCGGTCCCCACGTCTCGGTGGGAACATTATATAAGTCTATAACGATATATATCCTAACCTAAAGCAACCTAACCTATCGTATGTAATATTTTACAACATTCCTGGCATGTCGGTCCCTACTTCTCGGTGGGAACATTATATACGTCTATAACGTTGTATATGCTAGCCTAAGGCAACCTAACATGTCGAATGTAATATTTTACAACATTCTGGCGTGTCGTCGCCTGCTTCTCGAAGGGGACATTATATACGTCTATAACCTTGTATATCCTAACCTAACGCAACCTAACATCTGGAATGTAATATTTTACAACATTCCTGACGCGTCGGTCCCTACTTCTCGTTGGGAACATTATATACGTCTATCACGTTGTATATCTTAACCTAACGCAACCTAACATCTGGGATGTCATATTTTACAACATTCCTGACGCGTCGGTCCCTACTTCTCGGTGGGAACATTATATACGTCTATAACGATATATGTCCTAGCTTAAGGCAAACTAACATCTCGGATGTAATATTTTACAACATTCCTGGCATGTCGGTCCCTACATCTCGGTGGGAAAATTCTATACGTCTATAACGTTGTATATCCTAACCTAACGCAACCTAACATCTCGGATGTAATATTTTACAACATTCCTGACGCGTCGGCCCCTATTTCTCGGTGGGAACATTATATACGTCTATAACTTTGTATATCCTAACCTAAGGGAACCTAACATTTCGGGTGTAATATTTTACACCGTTCCTGACGCGTCGGCCCCTATTTCTCGGTGGGAATATTATATTCGTCTATAACGTTACATATCCTAGCCTAAGGCAACCTAACATGTCGAATGTAATATTTTACAACATTCTGGCGTGTCGTCACCTGCTTCTCGAAGGGGACATTATATACGTCTATAACGTTATATATCCTAACCTAACGCAACCTAACATCTGGAATGTAATATTTTACAACATTCCTGACGCGTCGGTCCCTACTTCTCGTTGGGAACATTATATACGTCTATCACGTTATATATCCTAGCCTAAGGCAACCTAACATCTCGGATGTAATGTTTGACAACATTCCTGGCATATCGGTCCCTACATCTCGGTGGGAACATTCTATACGTCTATAACGTTGTATATCCTAACCTAAGGGAACCTAACATTTCGGGTGTAATATTTTACAACGCTCCTGACGCGTCGGCCCCTATTTCTCGGTGGGAATATTATATTCGTCTATAACGTTACATATCCTAGCCTAAGGCAACCTAACATGTCGAATGTAATATTTTACAACATTCTGGCGTGTCGTCGCCTGCTTCTCGAAGGGGACATTAGATACGTCTATAACGTTGTATATCCTAACCTAAGGGAACCTAACATCTCGGATGTAATATTTTACAACATTCTGGCGTGTCGTCGCCTGCTTCTCGATGGGGACATTATATACGTCGATAACGTTGTATATCCTAATCCAAAGCAATCTAACTTCTGGGATGTAACATTTTACAACATTCCTGGCATGTCGGTCCCCACGTCTCGGTGGGAACATTATATTAGTCTATAACGATATATATCCTAACCTAAAGCAACGTAACATCTCGGATGTAATATTTTACAACATTCCTGACATGTCGGTCCCTACATCACCGTGGGAACTTTCTATACGGCAATAACGTTGTATATCCTAACCTAAGGGAACCTAACATCTCGGGTGTAATATTTTACAACATTCCTGACCCCTCGGCTCCTATTTCTCGCTGGGAACATTCTATACGTCTATAACGTTGTATATCCTAACCTAAAGCAACGTAACATCTCGGATGTAATATTTTACAACATTCCTGACGCGTCGGTCCCTACTTCTCGGTGGGAACATTATATACGTCTATAACGATATATGTCCTAGCTTAAGGCAACCTAACATCTCGGATGTAATATTTTACAACATTCCTGGCATCTCGGTCCCTACATCACGGTGGGAACATTCTATACGTCTATAACGTTGTATATCCTAACCTAAGGGAACCTAACATTTCGGGTGTAATATTTTACAACGTTCCTGACGCGTCGGCCCCTATTTCTCGGTGGGAATATTATATTCGTCTACAACGTTACATATCCTAGCCTAAGGCAACCTAACATGTCGAATGTAATATTTTACAACATTCTGGCGTGTCGTCGCCTGCTTCTCGAAGGGAACATTAGATACGTCTATAACGTTGTATATCCTAACCTAAGGGAACCTAACATCTCGGATGTAATATTTTACAACATTCTGGCTTGTCGTCGCCTGCTTTTCGATGGGGACATTATATACGTCGATAACGTTGTATATCCTAACCCAAAGCAATCTAACTTCTGGGATGTAACATTTTACAACATTCCTGGCATGTCCGTCCCCACGTCTCGGTGGGAACATTATATAAGTCTATAACGAAATATATCCTAACCTAAAGCAACCTAACATCTCGTATGTAATATTTTACAACATTCCTGGCATGTCGGTCCCTACTTCTCGGTGGGATCATTATATACGTCTATAACGTTGTATATGCTAACCTAAGGGAACCTAACATCTCGGGTGTAATATTTTACAACATTCCTGACGCGTCGGCCCCTATTTCTCGGTGGAAATATTATATACGTCTATAACGTTATATATCCTAGCCCAAGGCAACCTAGCATGTCGAATGTAATATTTTACAACATTCTGGCGTGTCGTCGCCTGCTTCTCGATGGGGACATTAGATACGTCTATAACGTTGTAGGTCCTAACCTAACGCAACCTAACGTCTCGGATGTAATATTTTACAAGATTCCTGGCATGTCGGTGCCCACGTCTCGGTGGGAACATTATATTAGTCTATAACGATATATATCCTAACCTAAAGCAACGTAACATCTCGGATGTAATATTTTACAACATTCCTGACATGTCGGTCTATACATCACCGTGGGAACTTTCTATACGTCTATAACGTTGTATATCCTAACCTAAGGGAACCTAACATCTCGGGTGTAATATTTTACAACATTCCTGACCCCTCTGCTCCTATTTCTCGGTGGGAACATTCTATACGTCTATAACGTTGTATATCCTAACCTAAAGCAACGTAACATCTCGAATGTAATATTTTACAACATTCCTGGCATGTCGGTCCCTACATCTCGGTGGGAACTTTCTATAAGTCTATAACGTTGTATATCCTAACCTAAGGGCACCTAACATCTCGGGTGTATATTTTACAAGATTCCTGGCATGTCGGTCCCTACATCTCGATGGGAACTTTCTATAAGTCTATAACGTTGTATATCCTAACCTAAGGGAACCTAACATCTCGGGTGTATATTTTACAACATTCCTGACCCGTCGGCCCCTATTTCTCGGTGGGAACATTCTATACGTCTATAGCGTTGCATATCCTAGCCTAAGGCAACCTAACATTTCGGGAGTAATATTTTACAACGTTCCTGACGCGTCGGCCCCTATTTCTCGGTGGGAATATTATATTCGTCTATAACGATATATATCCTAGCCTAAGGCAATCTAACATGTCGAATGTAATATTTTACAACATTCTGGCGTGTCGTCGCCTGCTTCTCGAAGGGGACATTATATACGTCTATAACGTTGTAGATCCTAACCTAACGCAACCTAACATCTCGGATGTAATATTTTACAACATTCCTGACGCGTCGGCCCCTATTTCTCGGTGGGAACATTATATACGTCTATAACGTTGTATATCCTAACCTAAGGGAACCTAACATTTCGGGTGTAATATTTTACACCGTTCCTGACGCGTCGGCTCTTATTTCTCGGTGGGAATATTATATTCGTCTATAACGTTACATATCCTAGCCTAAGGCAACCTAACATGTCGAATGTAATATTTTACAACATTCTGGCGTGTCGTCACCTGCTTCTCGAAGGGGACATTATATACGTCTATAACGATGTATATCTTAACCTAACGCAACCTAACATCTGGGATGTCATATTTTACAACATTCCTGACGCGTCGGCCCCTATTTCTCGGTGGGAACATTATATACGTCTATAACGTTGTATATCCCAACCTATGGGTACGTATCATTTCGGGTGTAATTATTACAACGTTCCTGACGCGTCGGCCCCTATTTCTCGGTGGGAATATTATATTCGTCTATAACGATATATATCCTAGCCTAAGGCAACCTGACATGTCGAATGTAATATTTTACAACAATCTGGCGTGTCGTCGCCTGCTTCTCGAAGGGGACATTATATACGTCTATAACCTTGTATATCCTAACCTAACGCAACCTAACATCTGGAATGTAATATTTTACAACATTCCTGACGCGTCGGTCCCTACTTCTCGTTGGGAACATTATATACGTCTATCACGTTATATATCCTAGCCTAAGGCAACCTAACATCTCGGATGTAATATTTTACCACATTCCTGGCATGTCGGTCCCTACATCTCGGTGGGAACATTCTATACGTCTATAACGTTATATATCATAACCTAAGGCAACCGATCATCTCGGATGTAATAGTTGATAACATTCCTGGCGTGTCGGCCCGAACATCTCGGTGGTAACGTTATATACGTCTATAACGTAATATATCCTAACGCAAGGCAATATACCATCTCGGATGTAATATTTTACAACATTCCTGGCGTGTCGTCGCCTGCTTCTCGATGGGGACATTATATACGTCTATAACGTTGTATATCCTAACCCAAAGCAACCTACAATCTGGGATGTAATATTTTACAACATTCCTGGCATGTCGGTCCCCACGTCTCGGTGGGAACATTATATATGTCTATAACGATATATATCCTAACCTAAAGCAACCTAACATCTCGGATGTAATATTTTACAACATTCCTGGCACGTCGGTCCCTACATATCGGTGGGAACATTATATACGTCTGCAAGGTTATATATCATAACCTAAGGCAACCTAACCTCTCTACTGTAATATTTTACAGCATTCCTGGCGTGACGGCACTTACTTCCCGATGGGGAACTATATACGTCTATAACGTTGTATATCCTAACCTAAGGCAACCTAAAATTTCGGATGTAATAGTTGATAACATTCCTGGCGTGTCGTCGCCTGCTTCGCGATGTGGATATTATATACATCTATAAGGTTGTATATCCTAACCTAAGGCAACCTAACATCTCGGGTGTATATTTTACAACATTCCTGACCCGTCGGCCCCTATTTCTCGGTGGGAACAATCTATACGTCTATAACGTTGCATATCCTAGCCTAAGGCAACCTAACATGTCGAATGTAATATTTTACATCATTCTGGCGTGTCGTCGCCTGCTTGTCGAAGGGGACATTATATACGTCTATAACGTTGTATATCTTAACCTAACGCAACCTAACATCTGGGATGTCATATTTTACAACATTCCTGACGCGTCGGCCCCTATTTCTCGGTTGGAACATTATATACGTCTATAACGTTGTGTATCCTAACCTATGGGTACGTATCATTTCGGGTGTAATATTTTACAACGTTCCGGACGCGTCGGCCCCTATTTCTCGGTGGGAATATTATACTCGTCTATAACGATATATATCCTAGCCTAAGGCAACCTAACATGTCGAATGTAATATTTTACAACATTCTGGCGTGTCGTCGTCTGCTTCTCGAAGGGGACATTATATACGCCTATAACCTTGTATATCCTAACCTAACGCAACCTAACATCTGGGATGTAATATTTTACAACATTCCTGCCATGTCGGTCCCTACATCGCGGTGGGAACTTTCTATAAGTCTATAACGTTGTATATCCTAACCTAAGGGAACCTAACATCTCGGGTGTATATTTTACAACATTCCTGACCCGTCGGCCCCTATTTCTCGGTGGGAACATTCTATACGTCTATAACGTTGCATATCCTAGCCTAAGGCAACCTAACATTTCGGGTGTAATATTTTACAACGTTCCTGACGCGTCGGCCCCTATTTCTCGGTGGGAATATTATATTCGTCTATAACGATATATATCCTAGCCTAAGGCAACCTAACATGTCGAATGTAATATTTTACAACATTCTGGCGTGTCGTCGCCTGCTTCCCGAAGGGGACATTATATACGTCTATAACCTTGTATATCCTAACCTAACGCAACCTAACATCTGGGATGTAATATTTTACAACATTCCTGACGCGTCGGTCCCTACTTCTCGGTGGGAACATTATATACGTCTATAACGTTGTATATCCTAACCTAAGGGAACCTAACATTTCGGGTGTAATATTTTACACCGTTCCTGACGCGTCGGCCCCTATTTCTCGGTGGGAATATTATATTCGTCTATAACGTTACATATCCTAGCCTAAGGCAACCTAACATGTCGAATGTAATATTTTACAACATTCTGGCGTGTCGTCACCTGCTTCTCGAAGGGGACATTATATACGTCTATAACGTTGTATATCTTAACCTAACGCAACCTAACATCTGGGATGTCATATTTTACAACATTCCTGACGCGTCGGCCCCTATTTCTCGGTGGGAACATTATATACGTCTATAACGTTGTATATCCTAACCTATGGGTACGTATCATTTCGGGTGTAATATTTTACAGCGTTCCTGACGCGTCGGCCCCTATTTCTCGGTGGGAATATTATATTCGTCTATAACGATATATATCCTAGCCTAAGGCAACCTAACATGTCGAATGTAATATTTTACAACATTCTGGCGTGTCGTCGCCTGCTTCTCGAACGGGACATTATATACGTCTATAACCTTGTATATCCTAACCTAACGCAACCTAACATCTGGAATGTAATATTTTACAACATTCCTGACGCGTCGGTCCCTACTTCTCGTTGGGAACATTATATACGTCTATCACGTTGTATATCTTAACCTAACGCAACCTAACATCTGGGATGTCATATTTTACAACATTCCTGACGCGTCGGCCCCTATTTCTCGGTGGGAACATTATATACGTCTATAACGTTGTATATCCTAACCTATGGGTACGTATCATTTCGGGTGTAATATTTTACAACGTTCCTGACGCGTCGGTCCCTACTTCTCGTTGGGAACATTATATACGTCTATCACGTTATATATCCTAGCCTAAGGCAACCTAACATCTCGGATGTAATGTTTTACAACATTCATGGCATGTCGGTCCCTACATCTCGGTGGGAACATTCTATACGTCTATAACGTTGTATATCCTAACCTAAGGGAACCTAACATTTCGGGTGTAATATTTTACAACGCTCCTGACGCGTCGGCCCCTATTTCTCGGTGGGAATATTATATTCGTCTATAACGTTACATATCCTAGCCTAAGGCAACCTAACATGTCGAATGTAATATTTTACAACATTCTGGCGTGTCGTCGCCTGCTTCTCGATGGGGACATAATATACGTCGACAACGTTGTATATCCTAACCCAAAGCAATCTAACTTCTGGGATGTAACATTTTACAACATTCCTGGCATGTCGGTCCCCACGTCTCGGTGGGAACATTATATAAGTCTATAACGATATATATCCTAACCTAAAGCAACCTAACCTATCGTATGTAATATTTTACAACATTCCTGGCATGTCGGTCCCTACTTCTCGGTGGGAACATTATATACGTCTATAACGTTGTATATGCTAGCCTAAGGCAACCTAACATGTCGAATGTAATATTTTACAACATTCTGGCGTGTCGTCGCCTGCTTCTCGAAGGGGACATTATATACGTCTATAACCTTGTATATCCTAACCTAACGCAACCTAACATCTGGAATGTAATATTTTACAACATTCCTGACGCGTCGGTCCCTACTTCTCGTTGGGAACATTATATACGTCTATCACGTTGTATATCTTAACCTAACGCAACCTAACATCTGGGATGTCATATTTTACAACATTCCTGACGCGTCGGTCCCTACTTCTCGGTGGGAACATTATATACGTCTATAACGATATATGTCCTAGCTTAAGGCAAACTAACATCTCGGATGTAATATTTTACAACATTCCTGGCATGTCGGTCCCTACATCTCGGTGGGAAAATTCTATACGTCTATAACGTTGTATATCCTAACCTAACGCAACCTAACATCTCGGATGTAATATTTTACAACATTCCTGACGCGTCGGCCCCTATTTCTCGGTGGGAACATTATATACGTCTATAACTTTGTATATCCTAACCTAAGGGAACCTAACATTTCGGGTGTAATATTTTACACCGTTCCTGACGCGTCGGCCCCTATTTCTCGGTGGGAATATTATATTCGTCTATAACGTTACATATCCTAGCCTAAGGCAACCTAACATGTCGAATGTAATATTTTACAACATTCTGGCGTGTCGTCACCTGCTTCTCGAAGGGGACATTATATACGTCTATAACGTTATATATCCTAACCTAACGCAACCTAACATCTGGAATGTAATATTTTACAACATTCCTGACGCGTCGGTCCCTACTTCTCGTTGGGAACATTATATACGTCTATCACGTTATATATCCTAGCCTAAGGCAACCTAACATCTCGGATGTAATGTTTGACAACATTCCTGGCATATCGGTCCCTACATCTCGGTGGGAACATTCTATACGTCTATAACGTTGTATATCCTAACCTAAGGGAACCTAACATTTCGGGTGTAATATTTTACAACGCTCCTGACGCGTCGGCCCCTATTTCTCGGTGGGAATATTATATTCGTCTATAACGTTACATATCCTAGCCTAAGGCAACCTAACATGTCGAATGTAATATTTTACAACATTCTGGCGTGTCGTCGCCTGCTTCTCGAAGGGGACATTAGATACGTCTATAACGTTGTATATCCTAACCTAAGGGAACCTAACATCTCGGATGTAATATTTTACAACATTCTGGCGTGTCGTCGCCTGCTTCTCGATGGGGACATTATATACGTCGATAACGTTGTATATCCTAATCCAAAGCAATCTAACTTCTGGGATGTAACATTTTACAACATTCCTGGCATGTCGGTCCCCACGTCTCGGTGGGAACATTATATTAGTCTATAACGATATATATCCTAACCTAAAGCAACGTAACATCTCGGATGTAATATTTTACAACATTCCTGACATGTCGGTCCCTACATCACCGTGGGAACTTTCTATACGGCAATAACGTTGTATATCCTAACCTAAGGGAACCTAACATCTCGGGTGTAATATTTTACAACATTCCTGACCCCTCGGCTCCTATTTCTCGCTGGGAACATTCTATACGTCTATAACGTTGTATATCCTAACCTAAAGCAACGTAACATCTCGGATGTAATATTTTACAACATTCCTGACGCGTCGGTCCCTACTTCTCGGTGGGAACATTATATACGTCTATAACGATATATGTCCTAGCTTAAGGCAACCTAACATCTCGGATGTAATATTTTACAACATTCCTGGCATCTCGGTCCCTACATCACGGTGGGAACATTCTATACGTCTATAACGTTGTATATCCTAACCTAAGGGAACCTAACATTTCGGGTGTAATATTTTACAACGTTCCTGACGCGTCGGCCCCTATTTCTCGGTGGGAATATTATATTCGTCTACAACGTTACATATCCTAGCCTAAGGCAACCTAACATGTCGAATGTAATATTTTACAACATTCTGGCGTGTCGTCGCCTGCTTCTCGAAGGGAACATTAGATACGTCTATAACGTTGTATATCCTAACCTAAGGGAACCTAACATCTCGGATGTAATATTTTACAACATTCTGGCTTGTCGTCGCCTGCTTTTCGATGGGGACATTATATACGTCGATAACGTTGTATATCCTAACCCAAAGCAATCTAACTTCTGGGATGTAACATTTTACAACATTCCTGGCATGTCCGTCCCCACGTCTCGGTGGGAACATTATATAAGTCTATAACGAAATATATCCTAACCTAAAGCAACCTAACATCTCGTATGTAATATTTTACAACATTCCTGGCATGTCGGTCCCTACTTCTCGGTGGGATCATTATATACGTCTATAACGTTGTATATGCTAACCTAAGGGAACCTAACATCTCGGGTGTAATATTTTACAACATTCCTGACGCGTCGGCCCCTATTTCTCGGTGGAAATATTATATACGTCTATAACGTTATATATCCTAGCCCAAGGCAACCTAGCATGTCGAATGTAATATTTTACAACATTCTGGCGTGTCGTCGCCTGCTTCTCGATGGGGACATTAGATACGTCTATAACGTTGTAGGTCCTAACCTAACGCAACCTAACGTCTCGGATGTAATATTTTACAAGATTCCTGGCATGTCGGTGCCCACGTCTCGGTGGGAACATTATATTAGTCTATAACGATATATATCCTAACCT
This sequence comes from Xylocopa violacea, assembly GCA_963969225.1. Lineage (NCBI taxonomy): Eukaryota > Metazoa > Arthropoda > Insecta > Hymenoptera > Apidae > Xylocopa > Xylocopa violacea. The sequence goes on from CAXAJV010000001.1 coordinate 48,024,849, forward strand.
AAAGCAACGTAACATCTCGGATGTAATATTTTACAACATTCCTGACATGTCGGTCCCTACATCACCGTGGGAACTTTCTATACGTCTATAACGTTGTATATCCTAACCTAAGGGAACCTAACATCTCGGGTGTAATATTTTACAACATTCCTGACCCCTCTGCTCCTATTTCTCGGTGGGAACATTCTATACGTCTATAACGTTGTATATCCTAACCTAAAGCAACGTAACATCTCGAATGTAATATTTTACAACATTCCTGGCATGTCGGTCCCTACATCTCGGTGGGAACTTTCTATAAGTCTATAACGTTGTATATCCTAACCTAAGGGCACCTAACATCTCGGGTGTATATTTTACAAGATTCCTGGCATGTCGGTCCCTACATCTCGATGGGAACTTTCTATAAGTCTATAACGTTGTATATCCTAACCTAAGGGAACCTAACATCTCGGGTGTATATTTTACAACATTCCTGACCCGTCGGCCCCTATTTCTCGGTGGGAACATTCTATACGTCTATAGCGTTGCATATCCTAGCCTAAGGCAACCTAACATTTCGGGAGTAATATTTTACAACGTTCCTGACGCGTCGGCCCCTATTTCTCGGTGGGAATATTATATTCGTCTATAACGATATATATCCTAGCCTAAGGCAATCTAACATGTCGAATGTAATATTTTACAACATTCTGGCGTGTCGTCGCCTGCTTCTCGAAGGGGACATTATATACGTCTATAACGTTGTAGATCCTAACCTAACGCAACCTAACATCTCGGATGTAATATTTTACAACATTCCTGACGCGTCGGCCCCTATTTCTCGGTGGGAACATTATATACGTCTATAACGTTGTATATCCTAACCTAAGGGAACCTAACATTTCGGGTGTAATATTTTACACCGTTCCTGACGCGTCGGCTCTTATTTCTCGGTGGGAATATTATATTCGTCTATAACGTTACATATCCTAGCCTAAGGCAACCTAACATGTCGAATGTAATATTTTACAACATTCTGGCGTGTCGTCACCTGCTTCTCGAAGGGGACATTATATACGTCTATAACGATGTATATCTTAACCTAACGCAACCTAACATCTGGGATGTCATATTTTACAACATTCCTGACGCGTCGGCCCCTATTTCTCGGTGGGAACATTATATACGTCTATAACGTTGTATATCCCAACCTATGGGTACGTATCATTTCGGGTGTAATTATTACAACGTTCCTGACGCGTCGGCCCCTATTTCTCGGTGGGAATATTATATTCGTCTATAACGATATATATCCTAGCCTAAGGCAACCTGACATGTCGAATGTAATATTTTACAACAATCTGGCGTGTCGTCGCCTGCTTCTCGAAGGGGACATTATATACGTCTATAACCTTGTATATCCTAACCTAACGCAACCTAACATCTGGAATGTAATATTTTACAACATTCCTGACGCGTCGGTCCCTACTTCTCGTTGGGAACATTATATACGTCTATCACGTTATATATCCTAGCCTAAGGCAACCTAACATCTCGGATGTAATATTTTACCACATTCCTGGCATGTCGGTCCCTACATCTCGGTGGGAACATTCTATACGTCTATAACGTTATATATCATAACCTAAGGCAACCGATCATCTCGGATGTAATAGTTGATAACATTCCTGGCGTGTCGGCCCGAACATCTCGGTGGTAACGTTATATACGTCTATAACGTAATATATCCTAACGCAAGGCAATATACCATCTCGGATGTAATATTTTACAACATTCCTGGCGTGTCGTCGCCTGCTTCTCGATGGGGACATTATATACGTCTATAACGTTGTATATCCTAACCCAAAGCAACCTACAATCTGGGATGTAATATTTTACAACATTCCTGGCATGTCGGTCCCCACGTCTCGGTGGGAACATTATATATGTCTATAACGATATATATCCTAACCTAAAGCAACCTAACATCTCGGATGTAATATTTTACAACATTCCTGGCACGTCGGTCCCTACATATCGGTGGGAACATTATATACGTCTGCAAGGTTATATATCATAACCTAAGGCAACCTAACCTCTCTACTGTAATATTTTACAGCATTCCTGGCGTGACGGCACTTACTTCCCGATGGGGAACTATATACGTCTATAACGTTGTATATCCTAACCTAAGGCAACCTAAAATTTCGGATGTAATAGTTGATAACATTCCTGGCGTGTCGTCGCCTGCTTCGCGATGTGGATATTATATACATCTATAAGGTTGTATATCCTAACCTAAGGCAACCTAACATCTCGGGTGTATATTTTACAACATTCCTGACCCGTCGGCCCCTATTTCTCGGTGGGAACAATCTATACGTCTATAACGTTGCATATCCTAGCCTAAGGCAACCTAACATGTCGAATGTAATATTTTACATCATTCTGGCGTGTCGTCGCCTGCTTGTCGAAGGGGACATTATATACGTCTATAACGTTGTATATCTTAACCTAACGCAACCTAACATCTGGGATGTCATATTTTACAACATTCCTGACGCGTCGGCCCCTATTTCTCGGTTGGAACATTATATACGTCTATAACGTTGTGTATCCTAACCTATGGGTACGTATCATTTCGGGTGTAATATTTTACAACGTTCCGGACGCGTCGGCCCCTATTTCTCGGTGGGAATATTATACTCGTCTATAACGATATATATCCTAGCCTAAGGCAACCTAACATGTCGAATGTAATATTTTACAACATTCTGGCGTGTCGTCGCCTGCTTCTCGAAGGGGACATTATATACGCCTATAACCTTGTATATCCTAACCTAACGCAACCTAACATCTGGGATGTAATATTTTACAACATTCCTGACGCGTCGGTCCCTACTTCTCGGTGGGAACATTATATACGTCTATAACGATATATGTCCTAGCTTAAGGCAACCTAACATCTCGGATGTAATATTTTACAACATTCCTGGCATGTCGGTCCCTACATCTCGGTAGGAACATTCTATACGTCTATAACGTTGTATATCCTAACCTATGGGAACCTAACATTTCGGGTGTAATATTTTACAACGCTCCTGACGCGTCGGCCCCTATTTCTCGGTGGGAATATTATATTCGTCTATAACGTTACATATCCTAGCCTAAGGCAACCTAACATGTCGAATGTAATATTTTACAACATTCTGGCGTGTCGTCGCCTGCTTCTCGAAGGGGACATTAGATACGTCTATAACGTTGTATGTCCTAACCTAAGGGAACCTAACATCTCGGATGTAATATTTTACAACATTCTGGCGTGTCGTCGCCTGCTTCTCGATGGGGACACTATATACGTCGATAACGTTGTATATCCTAACCCAAAGCAATCTAACTTCTGGGATGTAACATTTTACAACATTCCTGGCATGTCGGTCCCCACGTCTCGGTGGGAACATTATATAAGTCTATAACGAAATATATCCTAACCTAAAGCAACCTAACATCTCGTATGTAATATTTTACAACATTCCTGGCATGTCGGTCCCTACTTCTCGGTGGGAACATTATATACGTCTATAACGTTGTATATGCTAACCTAAGGGAATCTTACATCTCGGGTGTAATATTTTACAACATTCCTGACGCGTCGGCCCCTATTTCTCGGTGGGAATATTATATACGTCTATAACGTTAAATATCCTAGCCTAAGGCAACCTAACATGTCGAATGTAATATTTTACAACATTCTGGCGTGTCGTCGCCTGCTTCTCGAAGGGGACATTATATACGTCTATAACGTTGTAGATCTTAACCTAACGCAACCTAACATCTGGGATGTCATATTTTACAACATTCCTGACGCGTCGGCCCCTATTTCTCGGTGGGAACATTATATACGTCTATAACGTTATATATCCTAACGTATAGCAACCTAACATTTCGGATGTAATATTTTGGAACATTCCTGGCATGTCGGTCCCTACATCTCGGTGGGAACATTCTATACGTCTATAACGTTGTATATCCTAACCTAAGGGAACTTAACATTTCGGGTGTAATATTTTACAACGTTCCTGACGCGTCTGACCCTATTTCTCGGTGGGAATATTATATTCGTCTATAACGTTACATATCCTAGCCTAAGGCAACCTAACATGTCGAATGTAATATTTTACATCATTCTGGCGTGTCTTCGCCTGCTTCTCGAAGGGGACATTATATACGTCTATAACGTTGTATATCTTAACCTAACGCAACCTAACATCTGGTATGTCATATTTTACAACATTCCTGACGCGTCGGCCCCTATTTCTCGGTGGGAACATTATATACGTCTATCACGTTATATATCCTAGCCTAAGGCAACCTAACATATCGGATGTAATATTTTACAACATTCTGGCGTGTCGTCGCCTGCTTCTCGATGGGAATATTATATACGTCTATAACGTTATATATCCTAGCCTAAGGCAACCTAGCATGTCGAATGTAATATTTTACAACATTCTGGCGTGTCGTCGCCTGCTTATCGATGGGGACATTAGATACGTCTATAACGTTGTAGGTCCTAACCTAACGCAACCTAACGTCTCGGATGTAATATTTTACAAGATTCCTGGCATGTCGGTGCCCACGTCTCGGTGGGAACATTATATTAGTCTATAACGATATATATCCTAACCTAAAGCAACGTAACATCTCGGATGTAATATTTTACAACATTCCTGACATGTCGGTCCCTACATCACCGTGGGAACTTTCTATACGTCTATAACGTTGTATATCCTAACCTAAGGGAACCTAACATCTCGGGTGTAATATTTTACAACATTCCTGACCCCTCGGCTCCTATTTCTCGGTGGGAACATTCTATACGTCTATAACGTTGTATATCCTAAGCTAAAGCAACGTAACATCTCGGATGTAATATTTTACAACATTCTTGGCATGTCGGTCCCTACATCTCGGTGGGAACTTTCTATAAGTCTATAACGTTGTATATCCTAACCTAAGGGAACCTAACATCTCGGGTGTATATTTTACAAGATTCCTGGCATGTCGGTCCCTACATCTCGGTGGGAACTTTCTATAAGTCTATAACGTTGTATATCCTAACCTAAGGGAACCTAACATCTCGGGTGTATATTTTACAACATTCCTGACCCGTCGGCCCCTATTTCTCGGTGGGAACATTCTATACGTCTATAGCGTTGCATATCCTAGCCTAAGGCAACCTAACATTTCGGGAGTAATATTTTACCACGTTCCTGACGCGTCGGCCCCTATTTCTCGGTGGGAATATTATATTCGTCTATAACGATATATATCCTAGCCTAAGGCAATCTAACATGTCGAATGTAACATTTTACAACATTCTGGCATGTCGTCGCCTGCTTCTCGAAGGGGACATTATATACGTCTATAACGTTGTATATCCTAACCTAACGCAACCTAACATCTCGGATGTAATATTTTACAACATTCCTGACGCGTCGGCCCCTATTTCTCGGTGGGAACATTATATACGTCTATAACGTTGTATATCCTAACCTATGGGTACGTATCATTTCGGGTGTAATATTTTACAACGTTCCTGACGCGTCGGCCCCTATTTCTCGGTGGGAACATTCTATACGTCTATAGCGTTGCATATCCTAGCCTAAGGCAACCTAACATTTCGGGAGTAATATTTTACAACGTTCCTGACGCGTCGGCCCCTATTTCTCGGTGGGAACATTCTATACGTCTGTAACGTTGTATATCCTAACCTAAGGGAACCTAACATTTCGGGTGTAATATTTTACAACATTCCTGACGCGTCTGACCCTATTTCTGGGTGGGAATATTATATTCGTCAATAACGTTACATATCCTAGCCTAAGGCAACCTAACATGTCGAATGTAATATTTTACAACATTCTGGCGTGTCTTCGCCTGCTTCTCGAAGGGGACATTATATACGGCCATAACGTTGTATATCTTAACCTAACGCAACCTAACATCTGGGATGTCATATTTTACAACATTCCTGACGCGTCGGCCCCTATTTCTCGGTGGGAATATTATATTCGTCTATAACGTTACATATCCTAGCCTAAGGCAACCTAACATGTCGAATGTAATATTTTACAACATTCTGGCGTGTTGTCGCCTGCTTCTCGAAGGGGACATTAGATACGTCTATAACGTTGTACATCCTATCCTAAGGGAACCTAACATCTCGCATGTAATATTTTACAACATTCTGGCGTGTCGTCGCCTGCTTCTCGATGGGGACATTATATACGTCGATAACGTTGTATATTCTAACCCAAAGCAATCTAACTTCTGGGATGTAACATTTTACAACATTCCTGGCATGTCGGTGCCCACGTCTCGGTGGGAACATTATATTAGTCTATAACGATATATATCCTAACCTAAAGCAACGTAACATCTCGGATGTAATATTTTACAACATTCCTGACATGTCGGTCCCTACATCACCGTGGGAACTTTCTATACGTCTATAACGTTGTATATCCTAACCTAAGGGAACCTAACATCTCGTATGTAATATTTTACAACATTCCTGGCATGTCGGTCCCCACGTCTCGGTGGGAACATTATATAAGTCTATAACGAAATATATCCTAACCTAAAGCAACCTAACATCTCGTATGTAATATTTTACAACATTCCTGGCATGTCGGTCCCTACTTCTCGGTGGGAACATTATATACGTCTATAACGTTGTATATGCTAACCTAAGGGAACCTAACATCTCGGGCGTAATATTTTACAACATTCCTGACGCGTCGGCCCCTATTTCTCGGTGGGAATATTATATTCGTCTATAACGATATATATCCTAGCCTAAGGCAATCTAACATGTCGAATGTAATATTTTACAACATTCTGGCGTGTCGTCGCCTGCTTCTCGAAGGGGACATTATATACGTCTATAACGTTGTAGATCCTAACCGTTCGCAACCTAACATCTCGGATGTAATATTTTACAACATTCCTGACGCGTCGGTCCCTACTTCTCGGTGGGAACATTGTATACGTCTATAACGATATATGTCCTAGCCTAAGGCAACCTAACATCTCGGATGTAATATTTTACAACATTCCTGGCATGTCGGTCCCTACATCTCGGTGGGAACATTGTATACGTCTATAACGTTGTATATGCTAACCTAAGGGAACCTAACATCTCGGGTGTAATATTTTACAACATTCCTGACGCGTCGGCCCCTATTTCTCGGTGGGAACATTGTATACGTCTATAACGATATATATCCTAACCTAAAGGAACCTAACATCTCGTATGTAATATTTTACAACATTCCTGGCATGTCGGTCCCTACTTCTCGGTGGGAACATTATATACGTCTATAACGTTGTATATGCTAACCTAAGGGAACCTAACATCTCGGGTGTAATATTTTACAACATTCCTGACGCGTCGGCCCCTATTTCTCGGTGGGAATATTATATACGTCTATAACGTTATATATCCTAGCCTAAGGCAACCTAACATGTCGAATGTAATATTTTACAGCATTCTGGCGTGTCGTCGCCTGCTTCTCGAAGGGGACATTATATACGTCTATAAACGTTTTATATCCTAACCTAACGCAACCTAACATCTGGGATGTAATATTTTACAACATTCCTGGCATGTCCGTCCCCACGTCTCGGTGGGAACATTATATAAGTCTATAACGATATATGTCCTAACCTAAAGCAACCTAACATCTCGTATGTAATATTTAACAACATTCCTGGCATGTCGGTCCCTACTTCTCGGTGGGATCATTATATACGTCTATAACGTTGTATATGCTAACCTAAGGGAACCTATCATCTCGGGTGTAATATTTTACAACATTCCTGACGCGTCGGCCCCTATTTCTCGGTGGGAATATTATATACGTCTATAACGTTATATATCCTAGCCTAAGGCAACCTAGCATGTCGAATGTAATATTTTACAACATTCTGGCGTGTCGTCGCCTGCTTCTCGATGGGGACATTATATACGTCTATAAAGTTGTATATCCTAACCCAAAGCAACCTACAATCTGGGATGTAATATTTTACAACATTCCTGGCATGTCCGTCCCCACGTCTCGGTGGGAACATTATATATGTCTATAACGATATATATCCTAACCTAAAGCAACCTAACATCTCAGATGTAATATTTTACAACATTCCTGGCATGTCGGTCCTACATCTCGGTGGGAACACTATATACGTCTATAACGTTGTATATCCTAACCTAAGGGAACTTAACATTTCGGGTGTAATATTTTACAACGTTCCTGACGCGTCGGCCCCTATTTCTCGGTGGGAATATTATATTCGTCTATAACGTTACATATCCTAGCCTAAGGCAACCTAACATGTCGAATGTAATATTTTACAACATTCTGGCGTGTTGTCGCCTGCTTCTCGAAGGGGACATTAGATACGTCTATAACGTTGTACATCCTATCCTAAGGGAACCTAACATCTCGGATGTAATATTTTACAACATTCTGGCGTGTCGTCGCCTGCTTCTCGATGGGGACATTATATACGTCGATAACGTTGTATATTCTAACCCAAAGCAATCTAACTTCTGGGATGTAACATTTTACAACATTCCTGGCATGTCGGTGCCCACGTCTCGGTGGGAACATTATATTAGTCTATAACGATATATATCCTAACCTAAAGCAACGTAACATCTCGGATGTAATATTTTACAACATTCCTGACATGTCGGTCCCTACATCACCGTGGGAACTTTCTATACGTCTATAACGTTGTATATCCTAACCTAAGGGAACCTAACATCTCGTATGTAATATTTTACAACATTCCTGGCATGTCGGTCCCCACGTCTCGGTGGGAACATTATATAAGTCTATAACGAAATATATCCTAACCTAAAGCAACCTAACATCTCGTATGTAATATTTTACAACATTCCTGGCATGTCGGTCCCTACTTCTCGGTGGGAACATTATATACGTCTATAACGTTGTATATACTAACCTAAGGGAACCTAACATCTCGGGCGTAATATTTTACAACATTCCTGACGCGTCGGCCCCTATTTCTCGGTGGGAATATTATATTCGTCTATAACGATATATATCCTAGCCTAAGGCAATCTAACATGTCGAATGTAATATTTTACAACATTCTGGCGTGTCGTCGCCTGCTTCTCGAAGGGGACATTATATACGTCTATAACGTTGTAGATCCTAACCGTTCGCAACCTAACATCTCGGATGTAATATTTTACAACATTCCTAGCATGTCAGTCCCTACTTCTCGGTGGTAACATTATATACGTCTATAACGTTATATATCATAACCTAAGGCAACCGAACATCTCGGATGTAATAGTTGATAACATTCCTGGCGTGTCGGCCCGTACATCTCGGTGGTAACATTATATACGTCTATAACGTAATATACCTTACGCAAGGCAATATACCATCTCGGATGTAATATTTTACAACATTCCCGGCGTGTCGTCGCCTGCTTCTCGATGGGGACATTATATACGTCTATAAAGTTGTATATCCTAACCCAAAGCAACCTACAATCTGGGATGTAATATTTTACAACATTCCTGGCATGTCGGTCCCCACGTCTCGGTGGGAACATTATATATGTCTATAACGATATATATCCTAACCTAAAGCAACCTAACATCTCAGATGTAATATTTTACAACATTCCTGGCATGTCGGTCCCTACATCTCGGTGGGAACATTATATACGTCTGCAAGGTTATATATCATAACCTAAGGCAACCTAACCTCTCTACTGTAATATTTTACAGCATTCCTGGCGTGACGGCACTTACTTCCCGATGGGGCATTATATACGTCTATAACGTTGTATATCCTAACCTAAGGCAACCTAAAATCTCGGATGTAATAGTTGATAACATTCCTGGCGTGTCGTCGCCTGCTTCGCGATGTGGATATTATATACATCTATAAGGTTGTATATCCTAACCTAAGGCAACCTAACATCTCGGATGTAATATTTTACAACATTCCTGGCATGTCGGTCCCTACATCTCGGTGGGAACATTCTATACGTCTATAACGTTGTATATCCTAACCTAAGGGAATCTTACATCTCGGGTGTAATATTTTACAACATTCCTGACGCGTCATCCCCTATTTCTCGGTGGGAATATTATATACGTCTATAACGTTAAATATCCTAGCCTAAGGCAACCTAACATGTCGAATGTAATATTTTACAACATTCTGGCTTGTCGTCGCCTGCTTCTCGAAGGGGACATTATATACGTCTATAACGTTGTATATCTTAACCTAACGCAACCTAACATCTGGGATGTCATATTTTACAACATTCCTGACGCGTCGGCCCCTATTTCTCGGTGGGAACATTATATACGTCTATAACGTTATATATCCTAACGTATAGCAACCTAACATTTCGGATGTAATATTTTAGAACATTCCTGACATTTCGGTCCCTACATCTCGGTGGGAACATTCTATAAGTCTATAACGTTGTATATCCTAACCTAAGGGAACTTAACATTTCGGGTGTAATATTTTACAACGTTCCTGACGCGTCTGACCCTATTTCTCGGTGGGAATATTATATTCGTCTATAACGTTACATATCCTAGCCTAAGGCAACCTAACATATCGAATGTAATATTTTACATCATTCTGGCGTGTCTTCGCCTGCTTCTCGAAGGGGACATTATATACGTCTATAACGTTGTATATCTTAACCTAACGCAACCTAACATCTGGTATGTCATATTTTACAACATTCCTGACGCGTCGGCCCCTATTTCGCGGTGGGAACATTATATACGTCTATCACGTTATATATCCTAGCCTAAGGCAACCTAACATATCGGATGTAATATTTTACAACATTCTGGCGTGTCGTCGCCTGCTTCTCGATGGGGACATTAGATACGTCTATAACGTTGTATATCCTAACCTAAGGGAACCTAACATCTCGGATGTAATATTTTACATCATTCTGGCGTGTCGTCGCCTGCTGCTCGATGGGGACATTATATACGTCGATAACGTTGGATATCCTAACCCAAAGCAATCTAACTTCTGGGATGTAACATTTTACAACATTCCTGGCATGTCGGTCCCCACGTCTCGGTGGGAACATTATATAAGTCTATAACGATATATATCCTAACCTAAAGCAACCTAACATCTCGTATGTAATATTTTACAACATTCCTGGCATGTCGGTCCCTACTTCACGGTGGGAACATTATATACGTCTATAACGTTGTATATGCTAACCTAAGGGAACCTAATATCTCGGGTGTAATATTTTACAACATTCCTGACGCGTCGGCCCCTATTTCTCGGTGGGAATATTATATACGTCTATAACGTTATATATCCTAGCCTAAGGCAACCTAACATGTCGAATGTAATATTTCACAACGTTCTGGCGTGTCGTCGCCTGCTTCTCGAAGGGGACATTATATACGTCTATAAACGTTGTATATCCTAACCTAACGCAACCTAACATCTGGGATGTAATATTTTACAACATTCCTGACGCGCCGGTCCCTACTTCTCGGTGGGAACATTGTATACGTCTATAACGATATATGTCCTAGCCTAAGGCAACCTAACATCTCGGATGTAATATTTTACAACATTCCTGGCATGTCGGTCCCTACATCTCGGTGGGAACATTCTATACGTCTATAACGTTGTATATGCTAACCTAAGGGAACCTAACATCTCGGGTGTAATATTTTACAACATTCCTGACGCATCGGCCCCTATTTATCGGTGGGAATATTATATACGTCTATAACGTTATATATCCTAGCCTAAGGCAACCTAACATGTCGAATGTAATATTTTACAATATTCTGGCGTGTCGTCGCCTGCTTCTCGAAGGGGACATTATATACGTCTATAACGTTGTATATCCTAACCTAACGCAACCTAACATCTGGGTTGTAATATTTTACAACATTCCTGACGCGTCAGTCCCTACTTCTCGGTGGGAACATTGTATACGTCTATAACGATATATATCCTAACCTAAAGCAACCTAACATCTCGTATGTAATATTTTACAACATTCCTGGCATGTCGGTCCCTACTTCTCGGTGGGAACATTATATACGTCTATAACGTTGTATATGCTAACCTAAGGGAACCTAACATCTCGGGTGTAATATTTTACAACATTCCTGACGCGTCGACCCCTATTTCTCGGTGGGAACATTGTATACGTCTATAACGATATATATCCTAACCTAAAGCAACCTAACATCTCGTATGTAATATTTTACAACATTCCTGGCATGTCGGTCCCTACTTCTCGGTGGGAACATTATATACGTCTATAACGTTGTATATGCTAACCTAAGGGAACCTAACATCTCGGGTGTAATATTTTACAACATTCCTGACGCGTCGGCCCCTATTTCTCGGTGGGAATATTATATACGTCTATAACGTTATATATCCTAGCCTAAGGCAACCTAACATGTCGAATGTAATATTTTACAGCATTCTGGCGTGTCGTCGCCTGCTTCTCGAAGGGGACATTATATACGTCTATAAACGTTTTATATCCTAACCTAACGCAACCTAACATCTGGGATGTAATATTTTACAACATTCCTGGCATGTCCGTCCCCACGTCTCGGTGGGAACATTATATAAGTCTATAACGATATATGTCCTAACCTAAGGCAACCTAACATCTCGTATGTAATATTTTACAACATTCCTGGCATGTCGGTCCCTACTTCTCGGTGGGATCATTATATACGTCTATAACGTTGTATATGCTAACCTAAGGGAACCTATCATCTCGGGTGTAATATTTTACAACATTCCTGACGCGTCGGCCCCTATTTCTCGGTGGGAATATTATATACGTCTATAACGTTATATATCCTAGCCTAAGGCAACCTAGCATGTCGAATGTAATATTTTACAACATTCTGGCGTGTCGTCGCCTGCTTCTCGATGGGGACATTATATACGTCTATAAAGTTGTATATCCTAACCCAAAGCAACCTACAATCTGGGATGTAATATTTTACAACATTCCTGGCATGTCGGTCCCCACGTCTCGGTGGGAACATTATATATGTCTATAACGATATATATCCTAACCTAAAGCAACCTAACATCTCAGATGTAATATTTTACAACATTCCTGGCATGTCGGTCCTACATCTCGGTGGGAACATTATATACGTCTATAACGTTGTATATCCTAACCTAAGGGAACTTAACATTTCGGGTGTAATATTTTACAACGTTCCTGACGCGTCTGACCCTATTTCTCGGTGGGAATATTATATTCGTCTATAACGTTACATATCCTAGCCTAAGGCAACCTAACATGTCGAATGTAATATGTTACATCATTCTGGCGTGTCTTCGCCTGCTTCGCGATGTGGATATTATATACATCTATAAGGTTGTATATCCTAACCTAAGGCAACCTAACATCTCGGATGTAATATTTTACAACATTCCTGGCATGTCGGTCCCTACATCTCGGTGGGAACATTCTATACGTCTATAACGTTGTATATCCTAACCTAAGGGAATCTTACATCTCGGGTGTAATATTTTACAACATTCCTGACGCGTCGGCCCCTATTTCTCGGTGGGAATATTATATACGTCTATAACGTTAAATATCCTAGCCTAAGGCACCCTAACATGTCGAATGTAATATTTTACAACATTCTGGCTTGTCGTCGCCTGCTTCTCGAAGGGGACATTATATACGTCTATAACGTTGTATATCTTAACCTAACGCAACCTAACATCTGGGATGTCATATTTTACAACATTCCTGACGCGTCGGCCCCTATTTCTCGGTGGGAACATTATATACGTCTATAACGTTATATATCCTAACGTATAGCAACCTAACATTTCGGATGTAATATTTTGGAACATTCCTGGCATGTCGGTCCCTACATCTCGGTGGGAACATTCTATACGTCTATAACGTTGTATATCCTAACCTAAGGGAACTTAACATTTCGGGTGTAATATTTTACAACGTTCCTGACGCGTCTGACCCTATTTCTCGGTGGGAATATTATATTCGTCTATATCGTTACATATCCTAGCCTAAGGCAACCTAACATGTCGAATGTAATATTTTACATCATTCTGGCGTGTCTTCGCCTGCTTCTCGAAGGGGACATTATATACGTCTATAACGTTGTATATCTTAACCTAACGCAACCTAACATCTGGTATGTCATATTTTACAACATTCCTGACGCGTCGGCCCCTATTTCTCGGTGGGAACATTATATACGTCTATCACGTTATATATCCTAGCCTAAGGCAACCTAACATATCGGATGTAATATTTTACAACATTCTGGCGTGTCGTCGCCTGCTTCTCGATGGGAATATTATATACGTCTATAACGTTATATATCCTAGCCTAAGGCAACCTAGCATGTCGAATGTAATATTTTACAACATTCTGGCGTGTCGTCGCCTGCTTATCGATGGGGACATTAGATACGTCTATAACGTTGTAGGTCCTAACCTAACGCAACCTAACGTCTCGGATGTAATATTTTACAAGATTCCTGGCATGTCGGTGCCCACGTCTCGGTGGGAACATTATATTAGTTTATAACGATATATATCCTAACCTAAAGCAACGTAACATCTCGGATGTAATATTTTACAACATTCCTGACATGTCGGTCCCTACATCACCGTGGGAACTTTCTATACGTCTATAACGTTGTATATCCTAACCTAAGGGAACCTAACATCTCGGGTGTAATATTTTACAACATTCCTGACCCCTCGGCTCCTATTTCTCGGTGGGAACATTCTATACGTCTATAACGTTGTATATCCTAAGCTAAAGCAACGTAACATCTCGGATGTAATATTTTACAACATTCTTGGCATGTCGGTCCCTACATCTCGGTGGGAACTTTCTATAAGTCTATAACGTTGTATATCCTAACCTAAGGGAACCTAACATCTCGGGTGTATATTTTACAAGATTCCTGGCATGTCGGTCCCTACATCTCGGTGGGAACTTTCTATAAGTCTATAACGTTGTATATCCTAACCTAAGGGAACCTAACATCTCGGGTGTATATTTTACAACATTCCTGACCCGTCGGCCCCTATTTCTCGGTGGGAACATTCTATACGTCTATAGCGTTGCATATCGTAGCCTAAGGCAACCTAACATTTCGGGAGTAATATTTTACCACGTTCCTGACGCGTCGGCCCCTATTTCTCGGTGGGAATATTATATTCGTCTATAACGTTACATATCCTAGCCTAAGGCAACCTAACATGTCGAATGTAATATTTTACAACATTCTGGCGTGTCGTCACCTGCTTCTCGAAGGGGACATTATATACGTCTATAACGTTGTATATCTTAGCCTAACGCAACCTAACATCTGGGATGTCATATTTTACAACATTCCTGACGCGTCGGCCCCTATTTCTCGGTGGGAACATTATATACGTCTATAACGTTGTATATCCTAACCTATGGGTACGTATCATTTCGGGTGTAATATTTTACAACGTTCCTGACGCGTCGGCCCCTATTTCTCGGTGGGAACATTCTATACGTCTATAGCGTTGCATATCCTAGCCTAAGGCAACCTAACATTTCGGGAGTAATATTTTACAACGTTCCTGACGCGTCGGCCCCTATTTCTCGGTGGGAACATTCTATACGTCTATAACGTTGTATATCCTAACCTAAGGGAACCTAACATTTCGGGTGTAATATTTTACAACATTCCTGACGCGTCTGACCCTATTTCTGGGTGGGAATATTATATTCGTCAATAACGTTACATATCCTAGCCTAAGGCAACCTAACATGTCGAATGTAATATTTTACAACATTCTGGCGTGTCTTCGCCTGCTTCTCGAAGGGGACATTATATACGGCCATAACGTTGTATATCTTAACCTAACGCAACCTAACATCTGGGATGTCATATTTTACAACATTCCTGACGCGTCGGCCCCTATTTCTCGGTGGGAACATTATATACGTCTATAACGTTGTATATCCTAACCTATGGGTACGTATCATTTCGGGTGTAATATTTTACAACGTTCCTGACGCGTCGGCCCCTATTTCTCGGTGGGAATATTATATTCGTCTATAACGATATATATCCGAACCTAAAGCAACCTAACCTCTCGTATGTAATATTTTACAACATTCCTGGCATGTCGGTCCCTACTTCTCGGTGGGAACATTATATACGTCTATAACGTTGTATATGCTTACCTAAGGGAACCTAACATCTCGGGTGTAATATTTTACAACATTCCTGACGCGTCGGTCCCTACTTCTCGTTGGGAACATTATATACGTCTATAACGATACATGTCCTAGCTTAAGGCAACCTAACATCTCGGATGTAATATTTTACAACATTCCTGGCATGTCGGTCCCTACATCTCGGTGGGAAAATTCTATACGTCTATAACGTTGTATATCCTAACCTAAGGGAACCTAACATTTCGGGTGTAATATTTTACAACGTTCCTGACGCGTCGGCCCCTATTTCTCGGTGGGAATATTATATTCGTCTATAACGTTACATATCCTAGCCTAAGGCAACCTAACATGTCGAATGTAATATTTTACAACATTCTGGCGTGTTGTCGCCTGCTTCTCGAAGGGGACATTAGATACGTCTATAACGTTGTACATCCTATCCTAAGGGAACCTAACATCTCGGATGTAATATTTTACAACATTCTGGCGTGTCGTCGCCTGCTTCTCGATGGGGACATTATATACGTCGATAACGTTGTATATTCTAACCCAAAGCAATCTAACTTCTGGGATGTAACATTTTACAACATTCCTGGCATGTCGGTGCCCACGTCTCGGTGGGAACATTATATTAGTCTATAACGATATATATCCTAACCTAAAGCAACGTAACATCTCGGATGTAATATTTTACAACATTCCTGACATGTCGGTCCCTACATCACCGTGGGAACTTTCTATACGTCTATAACGTTGTATATCCTAACCTAAGGGAACCTAACATCTCGTATGTAATATTTTACAACATTCCTGGCATGTCGGTCCCTACTTCTCGGTGGGAACATTATATACGTCTATAACGTTGTATATGCTAACCTAAGGGAACCTAACATCTCGGGTGTAATATTTTACAACATTTCTGACGCGTCGGCCCCTATTTCTCGGTGGGAATATTATATACGTCTATAACGTTATATATCCTAGCCTAAGGCAACCTAACATGTCGAATGTAATATTTTACAGCATTCTGGCGTGTCGTCGCCTGCTTCTCGAAGGGGACATTATATACGTCTATAAACGTTGTATATCCTAACCTAACGCAACCTAACATCTGGGATGTAATATTTTACAACATTCCTGACGCGTCGGTCCCTACTTCTCGGTGGGAACATTGTATACGTCTATAACGATATATGTCCTAACCTAAGGCAACTTAACATCTCGGATGTAATATTTTCCAACATTCCTGGCATGTCGGTCCCTACATCTCGGTGGGAACATTCTATGCGTCTATAACGTTGTATATGCTAACCTAAGGGAACCTAACATCTCGGGTGTAATATTTTACAACATTCCTGACGCATCGGCCCCTATTTATCGGTGGGAATATTACATACGTCTATAACGTTATATATCCTAGCCTAAGGCAACCTAACATGTCGAATGTAATATTTTACAACATTCTGGCGTGTCGTCGCCTGCTTCTCGAAGGGGACATTATATACGTCTATAACGTTGTATATCCCAGCCTAACGCAACCTAACATCTGGGATGTGATATTTTACAACATTCCTGACGCGTCAGTCCCTACTTCACGGTGGGAACATTGTATACGTCTATAACGATATATATCCTAACCTAAAGCAACCTAACATCTCGTATGTAATATTTTACAACATTCCTGGCATGTCGGTCCCTACTTCTCGGTGGGAACATTATATACGTCTATAACGTTGTATATGCTGACCTAAGGGAACCTAACATCTCGGGTGTAATATTTTACAACATTCCTGACGCGTCGGCCCCTATTTCTCGGTGGGAATATTATATACGTCTATAACGTTATATATCCTAGCCTAAGGCAACCTAACATGTCGAATGTAATATTTTACAACATTCTGGCGTGTCGTCGCCTGCTTCTCGAAGGGGACATTATATACGTCTATAACGTTGTATATCTTAACCTAACGCAACCTAACGTCTCGGATGTAATATTTTACAAGATTCCTGGCATGTCGGTCCCCACGTCTCGGTGGGAACATTATATTAGTCTATAACGATATATATCCTAACCTAAAGCAACGTAACATCTCGGATGTAATATTTTACAACATTCCTGGCATGTCGGTCCCTACATCACCGTGGGAACTTTCTATACGTCTATAACGTTGTATATCCTAACCTAAGGGAACCTAACATCTCGGGTGTAATATTTTACAACATTCCTGACCCCTCGGCCCCTATTTCTCGGTGGGAACATTCTATACGTCTATAACGTTGTATATCCTAACCTAAAGCAACGTAACATCTCGGATGTAATATTTTACAACGTTCCTGACGCGTCGGCCGCTATTTCTCGGTGGAAATATTATATTCGTCTATAACGTTGTATATGCTAACCTAAGGGAACCTAACATCTCGGGTGTAATATTTTACAACATTCCTGACGCATCGGCCCCTATTTATCGGTGGGAATATTACATACGTCTATAACGTTATATATCCTAGCCTAAGGCAACCTAACATGTCGAATGTAATATTTTACAACATTCTGGCGTGTCGTCGCCTGCTTCTCGAAGGGGACATTATATACGTCTATAACGTTGTATATCCTAGCCTAACGCAACCTAACATCTGGGATGTGATATTTTACGACATTCCTGACGCGTCAGTCCCTACTTCACGGTGGGAACATTGTATACGTCTATAACGATATATATCCTAACCTAAAGCAACCTAACATCTCGTATGTAATATTTTACAACATTCCTGGCATGTCGGTCCCTACTTCTCGGTGGGAACATTATATACGTCTATAACGTTGTATATGCTAACCTAAGGGAACCTAACATCTCGGGTGTAATATTTTACAACATTCCTGACGCGTCGGCCCCTATTTCTCGGTGGGAATATTATATACGTCTATAACGTTATATATCCTAGCCTAAGGCAACCTAACATGTCGAATGTAATATTTTACAACGTTCCTGACGCGTCGGCCCCTATTTCTCGGTGGGAATATTATATTCGTCTATAACGTTACATATCCTAGCCTAAGGCAACCTAACATGTCGAATGTAATATTTTACAACATTCTGGCGTGTCGTCGCCTGCTTCTCGAAGGGGACATTATATACGTCTATAACGTTGTATATCTTAACCTAACGCAACCTAACATATGGGATGTCATATTTTACAACATTCCTGACGCGTCGGCCCCTATTTCTCGGTGGGAAAATTATATACGTCTATAACGTTGTACATCCTAACCTATGGGTACCTAACATTTCGGGTGTAATATTTTACAACGTTCCTGACGCGTCGGCCCCTATTTCTCGGTGGGAATATTATATTCGTCTATAACGATATATATCCTAACCTAAGGCAACCTAACATGTCGAATGTAATATTTTACAACATTCTGGCGTGTCGTCGCCTGCTTCTCGATGGGGACATTAGATACGTCTATAACGTTGTATATCCTAACCTAAGGGAACCTAACATCTCGGATGTAATATTTTACAACATTCTGGCGTGTTGTCGCCTGCTGCTCGATGGGGACATTATATACGTCGATAACGTTGGATATCCTAACCCAAAGCAATGTAACTTCTGGGATGTAACATTTTACAACATTCCTGGCATGTCGGTCCCCACGTCTCGGTGGGAACATTATATTAGTCTATAACGATATATATCCTAACCTAAAGCAACGTAACATCTCGGATGTAATATTTTACAACATTCCTGGCATGTCGGTCCCTACATCACCGTGGGAACTTTCTATACGTCTATAACGTTGTATATCCTAACCTAAGGGAACCTAACATCTCGGGTGTAATATTTTACAACATTCCTGACCCCTCGGCCCCTATTTCTCGGTGGGAACATTCTATACGTCTATAACGTTGTATATCCTAACCTAAAGCAACGTAACATCTCGGATGTAATATTTTACAACATTCCTGGCATGTCGGTCCCTACATCTCGGTGGAAACTTCCTATAAGTCTATAACGTTGTATATCCTAACCTAAGGGAACCTAACATCTGGGGTGTATATTTTACAACATTCCTGACCCGTCGGCCCCTATTTCTCGGTGGGAAAATTCTATACGTCTATAACGTCGCATATCCTAGCCTAAGGCAACCTAACATTTCGGGTGTAATATTTTACAACGTTCCTGACGCGTCGGCCCCTATTTCTCGGTGGGAATATTATATTCGTCTATAACGTTACATATCCTAGCCTAAGGCAACCTAACATGTCGAATGTAATATTTTACAACATTCTGGCGTGTCGTCGCCTGCTTCTCGAAGGGGACATTATATACGTCTATAACGTTGTATATCTTAACCTAACGCAACCTAACATATGGGATGTCATATTTTACAACATTCCTGACGCGTCGGCCCCTATTTCTCGGTGGGAATATTATATACGTCTATAACGTTATATATCCTAGCCTAAGGCAACCTAACATGTCGAATGTAATATTTCACAACATTCTGGCGTGTCGTCGCCTGCTTCTCGAAGGGGACATTATATACGTCTATAAACGTTGTATATCCTAACCTAACGCAACCTAACATCTGGGATGTAATATTTTACAACATTCCTGACGCGTCGGTCCCTACTTCTCGGTGGGAACATTGTATACGTCTATAACGATATATGTCCTAGCCTAAGGCAACCTAACATCTCGGATGTAATATTTTACAACATTCCTGACATGTCGGTCCCTACATCTCGGTGGGAACATTCTATACGTCTATAACGTTGTATATGCTAACCTAAGGGAACCTAACATCTCGGGTGTATTATTTTACAACATTCCTGACGCATCGGCCCCTATTTATCGGTGGGAATATTATATACGTCTATAACGTTATATATCCTAGCCTAAGGCAACCTAACATGTCGAATGTAATATTTTACAACATTCTGGCGTGTCGTCGCCTGCTTCTCGAAGGGGACATTATATACGTCTATAACGTTGTATATCCTAACCTAACGCAACCTAACATCTGGGATGTAATATTTTACAACATTCCTGACGCGTCAGTCCCTACTTCTCGGTGGGAACATTGTATACGTCTATAACGATATATATCCTAACCTAAAGCAACCTAACATCTCGTATGTAATATTTTACAACATTCCTGGCATGTCGGTCCCTACTTCTCGGTGGGAACATTATATACGTCTATAACGTTGTATATGCTAACCTAAGGGAACCTAACATCTCGGGTGTAATATTTTACAACATTCCTGACGCGTCGGCCCCTATTTCTCGGTGGGAACATTGTATACGTCTATAACGATATATATCCTAACCTAAAGCAACCTAACATCTCGTATGTAATATTTTACAACATTCCTGGCATGTCGGTCCCTACTTCTCGGTGGGAACATTATATAGGTCTATAACGTTGTATATGCTAACCTAAGGGAACCTAACATCTCGGGTGTAATATTTTACAACATTTCTGACGCGTCGGCCCCTATTTCTCGGTGGGAATATTATATACGTCTATAACGTTATATATCCTAGCCTAAGGCAACCTAACATGTCGAATGTAATATTTTACAGCATTCTGGCGTGTCGTCGCCTGCTTCTCGAAGGGGACATTATATACGTCTATAAACGTTGTATATCCTAACCTAACGCAACCTAACATCTGGGATGTAATATTTTACAACATTCCTGACGCGTCGGTCCCTACTTCTCGGTGGGAACATTGTATACGTCTATAACGATATATGTCCTAACCTAAGGCAACTTAACATCTCGGATGTAATATTTTCCAACATTCCTGGCATGTCGGTCCCTACATCTCGGTGGGAACATTCTATGCGTCTATAACGTTGTATATGCTAACCTAAGGGAACCTAACATCTCGGGTGTAATATTTTACAACATTCCTGACGCATCGGCCCCTATTTATCGGTGGGAATATTACATACGTCTATAACGTTATATATCCTAGCCTAAGGCAACCTAACATGTCGAATGTAATATTTTACAACATTCTGGCGTGTCGTCGCCTGCTTCTCGAAGGGGACATTATATACGTCTATAACGTTGTATATCCTAGCCTAACGCAACCTAACATCTGGGATGTGATATTTTACGACATTCCTGACGCGTCAGTCCCTACTTCACGGTGGGAACATTGTATACGTCTATAACGATATATATCCTAACCTAAAGCAACCTAACATCTCGTATGTAATATTTTACAACATTCCTGGCATGTCGGTCCCTACTTCTCGGTGGGAACATTATATACGTCTATAACGTTGTATATGCTAACCTAAGGGAACCTAACATCTCGGGTGTAATATTTTACAACATTCCTGACGCGTCGGCCCCTATTTCTCGGTGGGAATATTATATACGTCTATAACGTTATATATCCTAGCCTAAGGCAACCTAACATGTCGAATGTAATATTTTACAACGTTCCTGACGCGTCGGCCCCTATTTCTCGGTGGGAATATTATATTCGTCTATAACGTTACATATCCTAGCCTAAGGCAACCTAACATGTCGAATGTAATATTTTACAACATTCTGGCGTGTCGTCGCCTGCTTCTCGAAGGGGACATTATATACGTCTATAACGTTGTATATCTTAACCTAACGCAACCTAACATATGGGATGTCATATTTTACAACATTCCTGACGCGTCGGCCCCTATTTCTCGGTGGGAAAATTATATACGTCTATAACGTTGTACATCCTAACCTATGGGTACCTAACATTTCGGGTGTAATATTTTACAACGTTCCTGACGCGTCGGCCCCTATTTCTCGGTGGGAATATTATATTCGTCTATAACGATATATATCCTAGCCTAAGGCAACCTAACATGTCGAATGTAATATTTTACAACATTCTGGCGTGTCGTCGCCTGCTTCTCGATGGGGACATTAGATACGTCTATAACGTTGTATATCCTAACCTAAGGGAACCTAACATCTCGGATGTAATATTTTACAACATTCTGGCGTGTTGTCGCCTGCTGCTCGATGGGGACATTATATACGTCGATAACGTTGGATATCCTAACCCAAAGCAATGTAACTTCTGGGATGTAACATTTTACAACATTCCTGGCATGTCGGTCCCCACGTCTCGGTGGGAACATTATATTAGTCTATAACGATATATATCCTAACCTAAAGCAACGTAACATCTCGGATGTAATATTTTACAACATTCCTGGCATGTCGGTCCCTACATCACCGTGGGAACTTTCTATACGTCTATAACGTTGTATATCCTAACCTAAGGGAACCTAACATCTCGGGTGTAATGTTTTACAACATTCCTGACGCGTCGGCCCCTATTTCTCGGTGGGAATATTATATACGTCTATAACGTTATATATCCTAGCCTAAGGCAACCTAACATGTCGAATGTAATATTTTACAGCATTCTGGCGTGTCGTCGCCTGCTTCTCGAAGGGGACATTATATACGTCTATAACGTTGTATATCTTAACCTAACGCAACCTAACGTCTCGGATGTAATATTTTACAAGATTCCTGGCATGTCGGTCCCCACGTCTCGGTGGGAACATTATATTAGTCTATAACGATATATATCCTAACCTAAAGCAACGTAACATCTCGGATGTAATATTTTACAACATTCCTGGCATGTCGGTCCCTACATCACCGTGGGAACTTTCTATACGTCTATAACGTTGTATATCCTAACCTAAGGGAACCTAACATCTCGGGTGTAATATTTTACAACATTCCTGACCCCTCGGCCCCTATTTCTCGGTGGGAACATTCTATACGTCTATAACGTTGTATATCCTAACCTAAAGCAACGTAACATCTCGGATGTAATATTTTACAACATTCCTGGCATGTCGGTCCCTACATCTCGGTGGAAACTTCCTATAAGTCTATAACGTTGTATATCCTAACCTAAGGGAACCTAACATCTGGGGTGTATATTTTACAACATTCCTGACCCGTCGGCCCCTATTTCTCGGTGGGAAAATTCTATACGTCTATAACGTCGCATATCCTAGCCTAAGGCAACCTAACATTTCGGGTGTAATATTTTACAACGTTCCTGACGCGTCGGCCCCTATTTCTCGGTGGGAATATTATATTCGTCTATAACGTTACATATCCTAGCCTAAGGCAACCTAACATGTCGAATGTAATATTTTACAACATTCTGGCGTGTCGTCGCCTGCTTCTCGAAGGGGACATTATATACGTCTATAACGTTGTATATCTTAACCTAACGCAACCTAACATATGGGATGTCATATTTTACAACATTCCTGACGCGTCGGCCCCTATTTCTCGGTGGGAATATTATATACGTCTATAACGTTATATATCCTAGCCTAAGGCAACCTAACATGTCGAATGTAATATTTCACAACATTCTGGCGTGTCGTCGCCTGCTTCTCGAAGGGGACATTATATACGTCTATAAACGTTGTATATCCTAACCTAACGCAACCTAACATCTGGGATGTAATATTTTACAACATTCCTGACGCGTCGGTCCCTACTTCTCGGTGGGAACATTGTATACGTCTATAACGATATATGTCCTAGCCTAAGGCAACCTAACATCTCGGATGTAATATTTTACAACATTCCTGACATGTCGGTCCCTACATCTCGGTGGGAACATTCTATACGTCTATAACGTTGTATATGCTAACCTAAGGGAACCTAACATCTCGGGTGTATTATTTTACAACATTCCTGACGCATCGGCCCCTATTTATCGGTGGGAATATTATATACGTCTATAACGTTATATATCCTAGCCTAAGGCAACCTAACATGTCGAATGTAATATTTTACAACATTCTGGCGTGTCGTCGCCTGCTTCTCGAAGGGGACATTATATACGTCTATAACGTTGTATATCCTAACCTAACGCAACCTAACATCTGGGATGTAATATTTTACAACATTCCTGACGCGTCAGTCCCTACTTCTCGGTGGGAACATTGTATACGTCTATAACGATATATATCCTAACCTAAAGCAACCTAACATCTCGTATGTAATATTTTACAACATTCCTGGCATGTCGGTCCCTACTTCTCGGTGGGAACATTATATACGTCTATAACGTTGTATATGCTAACCTAAGGGAACCTAACATCTCGGGTGTAATATTTTACAACATTCCTGACGCGTCGGCCCCTATTTCTCGGTGGGAACATTGTATACGTCTATAACGATATATATCCTAACCTAAAGCAACCTAACATCTCGTATGTAATATTTTACAACATTCCTGGCATGTCGGTCCCTACTTCTCGGTGGGAACATTATATACGTCTATAACGTTGTATATGCTAACCTAAGGGAACCTAACATCTCGGGTGTAATATTTTACAACATTTCTGACGCGTCGGCCCCTATTTCTCGGTGGGAATATTATATACGTCTATAACGTTATATATCCTAGCCTAAGGCAACCTAACATGTCGAATGTAATATTTTACAGCATTCTGGCGTGTCGTCGCCTGCTTCTCGAAGGGGACATTATATACGTCTATAAACGTTGTATATCCTAACCTAACGCAACCTAACATCTGGGATGTAATATTTTACAACATTCCTGACGCGTCGGTCCCTACTTCTCGGTGGGAACATTGTATACGTCTATAACGATATATGTCCTAACCTAAGGCAACTTAACATCTCGGATGTAATATTTTCCAACATTCCTGGCATGTCGGTCCCTACATCTCGGTGGGAACATTCTATGCGTCTATAACGTTGTATATGCTAACCTAAGGGAACCTAACATCTCGGGTGTAATATTTTACAACATTCCTGACGCATCGGCCCCTATTTATCGGTGGGAATATTACATACGTCTATAACGTTATATATCCTAGCCTAAGGCAACCTAACATGTCGAATGTAATATTTTACAACATTCTGGCGTGTCGTCGCCTGCTTCTCGAAGGGGACATTATATACGTCTATAACGTTGTATATCTTAACCTAACGCAACCTAACGTCTCGGATGTAATATTTTACAAGATTCCTGGCATGTCGGTCCCCACGTCTCGGTGGGAACATTATATTAGTCTATAACGATATATATCCTAACCTAAAGCAACGTAACATCTCGGATGTAATATTTTACAACATTCCTGGCATGTCGGTCCCTACATCACCGTGGGAACTTTCTATACGTCTATAACGTTGTATATCCTAACCTAAGGGAACCTAACATCTCGGGTGTAATATTTTACAACATTCCTGACCCCTCGGCCCCTATTTCTCGGTGGGAACATTCTATACGTCTATAACGTTGTATATCCTAACCTAAAGCAACGTAACATCTCGGATGTAATATTTTACAACGTTCCTGACGCGTCGGCCCCTATTTCTCGGTGGAAATATTATATTCGTCTATAACGATATATATCCTAGCCTAAGGCAACCTAACATTTCGGGTGTAATATTTTACAACGTTCCTGACGCGTCGGCCCCTATTTCTCGGTGGGAATATTATATTCGTCTATAACGTTACATATCCTAGCCTAAGGCAACCTAACATGTCGAATGTAATATTTTACAACATTCTGGCGTGTCGTCGCCTGCTTCTCGAAGGGGACATTATATACGTCTATAACGTTGTATATCTTAACCTAACGCAACCTAACATATGGGATGTCATATTTTACAACATTCCTGACGCGTCGGCCCCTATTTCTCGGTGGGAAAATCATATACGTCTATAACGTTGTACATCCTAACCTATGGGTACCTAACATTTCGGGTGTAATATTTTACAACGTTCCTGACGCGTCGGCCCCGATTTCTCGGTGGGAATATTATATTCGTCTATAACGATATATATCCTAGCCTAAGGCAACCTAACATGTCGAATGTAATATTTTACAACATTCTGGCGTGTCGTCGCCTGCTTCTCGATGGGGACATTAGATACGTCTATAACGTTGTATATCCTAACCTAAGGGAACCTAACATCTCGGATGTAATATTTTACAACATTCTGGCGTGTTGTCGCCTGCTGCTCGATGGGGACATTATATACGTCGATAACGTTGGATATCCTAACCCAAAGCAATGTAACTTCTGGGATGTAACATTTTACAACATTCCTGGCATGTCGGTCCCCACGTCTCGGTGGGAACATTATATTAGTCTATAACGATATATATCCTAACCTAAAGCAACGTAACATCTCGGATGTAATATTTTACAACATTCCTGGCATGTCGGTCCCTACATCACCGTGGGAACTTTCTATACGTCTATAACGTTGTATATCCTAACCTAAGGGAACCTAACATCTCGGGTGTAATGTTTTACAACATTCCTGACGCGTCGGCCCCTATTTCTCGGTGGGAATATTATATACGTCTATAACGTTATATATCCTAGCCTAAGGCAACCTAACATGTCGAATGTAATATTTTACAGCATTCTGGCGTGTCGTCGCCTGCTTCTCGAAGGGGACATTATATACGTCTATAACGTTGTATATCTTAACCTAACGCAACCTAACGTCTCGGATGTAATATTTTACAAGATTCCTGGCATGTCGGTCCCCACGTCTCGGTGGGAACATTATATTAGTCTATAACGATATATATCCTAACCTAAAGCAACGTAACATCTCGGATGTAATATTTTACAACATTCCTGGCATGTCGGTCCCTACATCACCGTGGGAACTTTCTATACGTCTATAACGTTGTATATCCTAACCTAAGGGAACCTAACATCTCGGGTGTAATATTTTACAACATTCCTGACCCGTCGGCCCCTATTTCTCGGTGGGAAAATTCTATACGTCTATAACGTCGCATATCCTAGCCTAAGGCAACCTAACATTTCGGGTGTAATATTTTACAACGTTCCTGACGCGTCGGCCCCTATTTCTCGGTGGGAATATTATATTCGTCTATAACGTTACATATCCTAGCCTAAGGCAACCTAACATGTCGAATGTAATATTTTACAACATTCTGGCGTGTCGTCGCCTGCTTCTCGAAGGGGACATTATATACGTCTATAACGTTGTATATCTTAACCTAACGCAACCTAACATATGGGATGTCATATTTTACAACATTCCTGACGCGTCGGCCCCTATTTCTCGGTGGGAATATTATATACGTCTATAACGTTATATATCCTAGCCTAAGGCAACCTAACATGTCGAATGTAATATTTCACAACATTCTGGCGTGTCGTCGCCTGCTTCTCGAAGGGGACATTATATACGTCTATAAACGTTGTATATCCTAACCTAACGCAACCTAACATCTGGGATGTAATATTTTACAACATTCCTGACGCGTCGGTCCCTACTTCTCGGTGGGAACATTGTATACGTCTATAACGATATATGTCCTAGCCTAAGGCAACCTAACATCTCGGATGTAATATTTTACAACATTCCTGACATGTCGGTCCCTACATCTCGGTGGGAACATTCTATACGTCTATAACGTTGTATATCCTAACCTAAGGGAACCTAACATCTCGGGTGTATTATTTTACAACATTCCTGACGCATCGGCCCCTATTTATCGGTGGGAATATTATATACGTCTATAACGTTATATATCCTAGCCTAAGGCAACCTAACATGTCGAATGTAATATTTTACAACATTCTGGCGTGTCGTCGCCTGCTTCTCGAAGGGGACATTATATACGTCTATAACGTTGTATATCTTAACCTAACGCAACCTAACGTCTCGGATGTAATATTTTACAAGATTCCTGGCATGTCGGTCCCCACGTCTCGGTGGGAACATTATATTAGTCTATAACGATATATATCCTAACCTAAAGCAACGTAACATCTCGGATGTAATATTTTACAACATTCCTGGCATGTCGGTCCCTACATCACCGTGGGAACTTTCTATACGTCTATAACGTTGTATATCCTAACCTAAGGGAACCTAACATCTCGGGTGTAATATTTTACAACATTCCTGACCCCTCGGCCCCTATTTCTCGGTGGGAACATTCTATACGTCTATAACGTTGTATATCCTAACCTAAAGCAACGTAACATCTCGGATGTAATATTTTACAACATTCCTGGCATGTCGGTCCCTACATCTCGGTGGAAACTTCCTATAAGTCTATAACGTTGTATATCCTAACCTAAGGGAACCTAACATCTGGGGTGTATATTTTACAACATTCCTGACCCGTCGGCCCCTATTTCTCGGTGGGAAAATTCTATACGTCTATAACGTCGCATATCCTAGCCTAAGGCAACCTAACATTTCGGGTGTAATATTTTACAACGTTCCTGACGCGTCGGCCCCTATTTCTCGGTGGGAATATTATATTCGTCTATAACGTTACATATCCTAGCCTAAGGCAACCTAACATGTCGAATGTAATATTTTACAACATTCTGGCGTGTCGTCGCCTGCTTCTCGAAGGGGACATTATATACGTCTATAACGTTGTATATCTTAACCTAACGCAACCTAACATATGGGATGTCATATTTTACAACATTCCTGACGCGTCGGCCCCTATTTCTCGGTGGGAATATTATATTCGTCTATAACGATATATATCCTAGCCTAAGGCAACCTAACATGTCGAATGTAATATTTTACAACATTCTGGCGTGTCGTCGCCTGCTTCTCGATGGGGACATTAGATACGTCTATAACGTTGTATATCCTAACCTAAGGGAACCTAACATCTCGGATGTAATATTTTACAACATTCTGGCGTGTTGTCGCCTGCTGCTCGATGGGGACATTATATACGTCGATAACGTTGGATATCCTAACCCAAAGCAATGTAACTTCTGGGATGTAACATTTTACAACATTCCTGGCATGTCGGTCCCCACGTCTCGGTGGGAACATTATATTAGTCTATAACGATATATATCCTAACCTAAAGCAACGTAACATCTCGGATGTAATATTTTACAACATTCCTGGCATGTCGGTCCCTACATCACCGTGGGAACTTTCTATACGTCTATAACGTTGTATATCCTAACCTAAGGGAACCTAACATCTCGGGTGTAATGTTTTACAACATTCCTGACGCGTCGGCCCCTATTTCTCGGTGGGAATATTATATACGTCTATAACGTTATATATCCTAGCCTAAGGCAACCTAACATGTCGAATGTAATATTTTACAGCATTCTGGCGTGTCGTCGCCTGCTTCTCGAAGGGGACATTATATACGTCTATAACGTTGTATATCTTAACCTAACGCAACCTAACGTCTCGGATGTAATATTTTACAAGATTCCTGGCATGTCGGTCCCCACGTCTCGGTGGGAACATTATATTAGTCTATAACGATATATATCCTAACCTAAAGCAACGTAACATCTCGGATGTAATATTTTACAACATTCCTGGCATGTCGGTCCCTACATCACCGTGGGAACTTTCTATACGTCTATAACGTTGTATATCCTAACCTAAGGGAACCTAACATCTCGGGTGTAATATTTTACAACATTCCTGACCCGTCGGCCCCTATTTCTCGGTGGGAAAATTCTATACGTCTATAACGTCGCATATCCTAGCCTAAGGCAACCTAACATTTCGGGTGTAATATTTTACAACGTTCCTGACGCGTCGGCCCCTATTTCTCGGTGGGAATATTATATTCGTCTATAACGTTACATATCCTAGCCTAAGGCAACCTAACATGTCGAATGTAATATTTTACAACATTCTGGCGTGTCGTCGCCTGCTTCTCGAAGGGGACATTATATACGTCTATAACGTTGTATATCTTAACCTAACGCAACCTAACATATGGGATGTCATATTTTACAACATTCCTGACGCGTCGGCCCCTATTTCTCGGTGGGAATATTATATACGTCTATAACGTTATATATCCTAGCCTAAGGCAACCTAACATGTCGAATGTAATATTTCACAACATTCTGGCGTGTCGTCGCCTGCTTCTCGAAGGGGACATTATATACGTCTATAAACGTTGTATATCCTAACCTAACGCAACCTAACATCTGGGATGTCATATTCTACAACATTCCTGACGCGTCGGCCCCTATTTCTCGGTGGGAACATTATATACGTCTATCACGTTATATATCCTAGCCTAAGGGAACCTAACATCTAGGATGTAATATTTTACAACATTCTGGCGTGTCGTCGCCTGCTTCTCGATGGGGACATTATATACGTCTATAACGTTGTATATCCTAACCTAAGGGAACCTAACATCTCGGATGTAATATTTTACAACATTCTGGCGTGTCGTCGCCTGCTTCTCGATGGGGACATTATATACGTCTATAACGTTATATATCCTAACGCAAGGCAACATATCATCTCGGATGTAATATTTTACAACATTCCTGGCGTGTCGTCGCATGCTTTTCGATGGGGACATTATATACGTCTATAACGTTGTATATCCCAACCTAACGCAACCTAACATCTGGTATGTAATATTTTACAACATTCCTGACGCGTCGGCCCCTATTTCTCGGTGGGAACATTATATACGTCTATCACGTTATATATCCTAGCCTAAGGCAACCTAACATATCGGATGTAATATTTTACAACATTCTGGCCTGTCGTCGCCTGCTTCTCGATGGGGACATTAGATACGTCTATAACGTTGTATATCCTAACCTAAGGGAACCTAGCATCTCGGATGTAATATTTTACAACATTCTGGCGTGTCGTCGCCTGCTTCTCGAAGGGGACAATATATACGTCTATAACGTTGTATATCTTAACCTAACGCAACCTAACATCTGGGATGTAATATTTTACAACATTCCTGACGCGTCGGCCCCTATTTCTCGGTGGGAACATTCTATACGTCTATAACGTTGTATATCCTAACCTAAGGGAACCTAACATCTCGGGTGTAATATTTTACAACATTCCTGGCATG
The DNA here is from genome assembly GCA_963969225.1 of Xylocopa violacea. Taxonomy (NCBI): domain Eukaryota; kingdom Metazoa; phylum Arthropoda; class Insecta; order Hymenoptera; family Apidae; genus Xylocopa; species Xylocopa violacea. Next base: position 48,057,080 of record CAXAJV010000001.1, read on the forward strand.
TCGGTACCTACTTCTCGGTGAGAACATTCTATACGTCTATAACGTTGTATATCCTAACCTTACGCAACCTAACATCTCGGATGTAATATTTTACAACATTTCTAGCATGTCAGTCCCTACTTCTCGGTGGTAACATTATATACGTCTATAACGTTATATATCATAACCCAAGGCAACCGAACATCTCGGATGTAATAGTTGATAACATTCCTGGCGTGTCGACCCATACATCTCGGTGGTATCATTATATACGTCTATAACGTTATATATCCTAACGCAAGGCAACATAACATCTCGGATGTAATATTTTACAACATTCCTGGCGTGTCGTCGCATGCTTTTCGATGGGGACATTAGATACGTCTATAACGTTGTACATCCTAACCTAAGGGAACCTAACATCTCGGGTGTAATATTTTACAACATTCCTGACCCCTCGGCCCCTTTTGCTCGGTGGGAACATTATATACGTCTATCACGTTATATATCCTAGCCTAAGGCAACCTAACATATCGGATGTAATATTTTACAACATTCTGGCCTGTCGTCGCCTGCTTCTCGGTGGGAATATTATATACGTCTATAACGTTATATATCCTAGCCTAAGGCAACCTAGCATGTCGAATGTAAAATTTTACAACATTCTGGCGTGTCGGCGCCTGCTTCTCGAAGGGGACATTATATACGTCTATAAACGTTGTATATCTTAACCTAACGCAACCTAACATTTGGGATGTCATATTTTACAACATTCATGACGCGTCGGCACCTGTTTCTCGGTGGGAACATTCTATATGTCTATAACGTTGTATATCCTAACCTAAGAGAACTTAACATCTCGGGCGTAATATTTTACAACATTCCTGACGCGTCGGCACCTATTTCTCGGTGGGAACATTCTATATGTCTATGACGTTGTATATCCTAACCTATGAGAACCTAACATTTCGGGTGTAATATTTTACAATATTCCTGACGCGTCGGCCCCCATTTCTCGGTGGGAACATTCTATACGTCTACAACGTTGTATATCCTAACCTAAGGGAACCTAACATCTCGGGTGTAATATTTTACAACATTCCTGGCATGTCGGTCCCTACTTCTCGGTGAGAACATTCTATACGTCTATAACGTTGTATATCCTAACCTTACGCAACCTAACATCTCGGATGTAATATTTTACAACATTCCTAGCATGTCAGTCCCTACTTCTCGGTGGTAACATTATATACGTCTATAACGTTATATATCATAACCCAAGGCAACCGAACATCTCGGATGTAATAGTTGATAACATTCCTGGCGTGTCGACCCGTACATCTCGGTGGTAACATTATATACGTCTATAACGTTATATATCCTAACGCAAGGCAACATAACATCTCGGATGTAATATTTTACAACATTCCTGGCATGTCGGTCCCTACATCTCGGTGGGAACTTTCTATAAGTCTATAACGTTTATATCCTAACCTAACGCAACCTGACATCTCGGTTGTAATATTTTCCAACATTCCTGGCATGTCAGTCCCTACTTCTCGGTGGGAACATTACATACGTCTATAACGTTATATATCATAACCTAAGGCAGCCGAACATCTCGGATGTAATAGTTGATAACATTCCTGGCCTGTCGGCCCGTACATCTCGGTGGGGACATTATATACGTCTATAACGTTATATATCCTAACGTAAGGCAACATAACATCTCGGATGTAATATTTTGCAACATTCCTGGCGTGTCGTCGCCTGCTTCTCGATGGGGACATTATATACGTATTTAACGTTGTATATCCTAACCCAAAGCAACCTAACTTCTGGGATGTAATATTTTACAACATTCCTGGCATGTCGGTCCCCACGTCTCGGTGGGAAAATTATATAAGTCTATAACGATATATATCCTAACCTAACGCAACCTGACATCTCGGTTGTCATATTTTCCAAGATTCCTGGCATGTCAGTCCCTACATCTCGGTGGGAACATTCTATACGTCTATAACGTTGTATATCCTTACCTAAGGGAACCTAACATTTCGGGTGTAATATTTTACAACATTCCTGACGCGTCGGCCCCTATTTCTCGGTGGGTATATTATATACGTCTATAACGTTACATATCCTAGCCTAAAGCAACCTAACATGTCGAATGTAATATTTTACAACATTCTGGCGTGTCGTCGCCTGCTTCTCGATGGGGACATTAGATACGTCGATAACTTTGTATATCCTAACCTAAGGGAACCTAACATCTAGGATGTAATATTTTACAACATTCTGGCGTGTCGTCGCCTGCTTCTCGATGGGGACATTATATACGTCTATAACGTTGTATATCCTAACCTAACGCAACCTAACATCTGGGATGTAATATTTTACAAGATTCCTGGCATGTCGGTCCCCACGTCTCGGTGGGAACATTATATTAGTCTATAACGATATATATCCTAACCTAAAGCAACGTAACATCTCGGATGTAATATTTTAAAACATTCCTGGCATGTCAGTCCCTACTTCTCGGTGGTAACATTATATACGTCTATAACGTTGTATATCCTAACCTTACGCAACCTAACATCTGGGATGTAATATTTTACAACATTCCTGACTCGTCGGCCCCTATTTCTCGGTGAGAAAATTATATACGTCTATCACGTTATATATCCTAGCCTAAGGCAACCTAACACATCGGATGTAATATTTTACAACATTCTGGCGTGTCGTCGCCTGCTTCTCGATGGGGACATTATATACGTCTATAACGTTGTATATCCTAACCTAACGCAACCTAACATCTGGGATGTAATATTTTACAACATTCCTGGCGTGTCGACCCGTACATCTCGGTGGTAACATTATATACGTCTATAACGTTATATATCCTAACGCAAGGCAACATAACATCTCGGATGTAATATTTTACAACATTCCTGGCGGGTCGTCGCCTGCTTCTCGATGGGGACATTAGATACGTCTATAACGTTGTATATCCTAACCTAAGGGAACCTAACATCTAGGATGTAATATTTTACAACATTCTGGCGTGTCGTCGCCTGCTTCTCGATGGGGACATTAGATACGTCTATAACGTTGTATATCCTAACCTAAGGGAACCTAACACATCGGATGTAATATTTTACAACATTCTGGCGTGTCGTCGCCTGCTTCTCGGTGGGGACATTATATACGTCTATAACGTTGTATATCCTAACCTAACGCAACCTAACATCTGGGATGTAATATTTTACAACATTCCTGACGCGTCGGCACCTATTTCTCGGTGGGAACATTCTATATGTCTATGACGTTGTATATCCTAACCTATGAGAACCTAACATTTCGGGTGTAATATTTTACAATATTCCTGACGCGTCGGCCCCCATTTCTCGGTGGGAACATTCTATACGTCTACAACGTTGTATATCCTAACCTAAGGGAACCTAACATCTCGGGTGTAATATTTTACAACATTCCTGGCATGTCGGTCCCTACTTCTCGGTGAGAACATTCTATACGTCTATAACGTTGTATATCCTAACCTTACGCAACCTAACATCTCGGATGTAATATTTTACAACATTCCTAGCATGTCAGTCCCTACTTCTCGGTGGTAACATCATATACGTCTATAACGTTATATATCATAACCCAAGGCAACCGAACATCTCGGATGTAATAGTTGATAACATTCCTGGCGTGTCGACCCGTACATCTCGGTGGTAACATTATATACGTCTTTAACGTTATATATCCTAACGCAAGGCAACATAACATCTCGGATGTAATATTTTACAACATTCCTGGCATGTCGGTCCCTACATCTCGGTGGGAACTTTCTATAAGTCTATAACGTTTATATCCTAACCTACGCAACCTGACATCTCGGTTGTAATATTTTCCAACATTCCTGGCATGTCAGTCCCTACTTCTCGGTAGGAACATTACATACGTCTATAACGTTATATATCATAACCTAAGGCAGCCGAACATCTCGGATGTAATAGTTGATAACATTCCTGGCCTGTCGGCCCGCACATCTCGGTGGGGACATTATATACGTCTATAACGTTATATATCCTAACGTAAGGCAACATAACATCTCGGATGTAATATTTTGCAACATTCCTGGCGTGTCGTCGCCTGCTTCTCGATGGGGACATTATATACGTATTTAACGTTGTATATCCTAACCCAAAGCAACCTAACTTCTGGGATGTAATATTTTACAACATTCCTGGCATGTCGGTCCCCACGTCTCGGTGGGAACATTATATAAGTCGATAACGATATATATCCTAACCTAACGCAACCTGACATCTCGGTTGTCATATTTTCCAACATTCCTGGCATGTCAGTCCCTACATCTCGGTGGGAACATTCTATACGTCTATAACGTTGTATATCCTAACCTAAGGGAACCTAACATTTCGGGTGTAATATTTTACAACATTCCTGACGCGTCGGCCCCTATTTCTCGGTGGGTATATTATATACGTCTATAACGTTACATATCCTAGCCTAAAGCAACCTAACATGTCGAATGTAATATTTTACAACATTCTGGCCTGTCGTCGCCTGCTTCTCGATGGGGACATTAGATATGTCTATAACGTTGTATATCCTAACCTAAGGGAACCTAACATCTCGGATGTAATATTTTACAACATTCTGGCGTGTCGTCGCTTGCTTCTCGATGGGGACATTATATACGTCTATAACGTTGTATATTCTAACCTAACGCAACCTAACATCTGGGATGTAATATTTTACAAGATTCCTGGCATGTCGGTCCCCACGTCTCGGTGGGAACATTATATTAGTCTATAACGATATATATCCTAACCTAAAGCAACGTAACATCTCGGATGTAATATTTTACAACATTCCTAGCATGTCGGTCCCTACATCTCCGTGGGAACTTTCTATACGTCTATAACGTTGTATATCCTAACCTAAGGGAACCTAACATCTCGGGTGTAATATCTTACACCACTCCTGACGCGTCGGCCCCTATTTCTCGGTGGGAACATGCTATTCGTCTATAACGTTGTATATCCTAAGCTAAGGGAACCTAACATCTCGGGTGTAATATTTTACAACATTCCTGGCATGTCGGTCCCTACTTCTCGGTGAGAAAATTCTATACGTCTATAACGTTGTATATCCTAACCTAACGCAACCTAACATCTCGGATGTAATATTTTAAAACATTCCTGGCATGTCAGTCCCTACTTCTCGGTGGTAACATTATATACGTCTATAACGTTTTATATCCTAACCTAACGCAACCTAACATCTGGGATGTAATATTTTACAACATTCCTGACGCGTCGGACCCTACTTCTCGGTGGGAACATTGTATACGTCTATAACGATATATGTCCTAGCCTAAGGCAACCTAACATCTCGGATGTAATATTTTACAACATTCCTGGCATGTCGGTCCCTACATCTCGGTGGAAACATTCTATACGTCTACAACGTTGTATATCCTAACCTAAGGGTACCTAACATTTCGGGTGTAATATTTTACAACGTTCCTGACGCGTCGGCCCCTATTTCTCGGTGGGAATATTATATTCGTCTATAACGTTACATATCCTAGCCTAAGGCAACCTAGCATGTCGAATGTAATATTTTACAACATTCTGGCGTGTCGTCGCCTGCTTCTCGAAGGGGACATTATATACGTCTATAACGTTGTATATCTTAACCTAACGCAACCTAACATCTGGGATGTCATATTTTACAACATTCCTGACGCGTTGGCCCCTATTTCTCGGTGGGTACATTATATACGTCTATCACGTTATATATCCTAGCCTAAGGCAACCTAACATATCGGATGTAATATTTTACAACATTCTGGCGTGTCGTCGCCTGCTTCTCGATGGGGACATTAGATACGTCTATAACGTTGTATATCCTAACCTAAGGGAACCTAACATCTAGGATGTATTATTTTACAACATTCTGGCGTGTCGTCGCCTGCTTCTCGATGGGGACATTAGATACGTCTATAACGTTGTATATCCTAACCTAAGGGAACCTAACATCTAGGATGTAATATTTTACAACATTCTGGCGTGTCGTCGCCTGCTTCTCGGTGGGGACATTATATACGTCTATAACGTTGTATATCCTAACCTAACGCAACCTAACATCTGGGATGTAATATTTTACAACATTCCTGACGCGTCGGCACCTATTTCTCGGTGGGAACATTCTATATGTCTATGACGTTGTATATCCTAACCTATGAGAACCTAACATTTCGGGTGTAATATTTTACAATATTCCTGACGCGTCGGCCCCCATTTCTCGGTGGGAACATTCTATACGTCTACAACGTTGTATATCCTAACCTAAGGGAACCTAACATCTCGGGTGTAATATTTTACAACATTCCTGGCATGTCGGTCCCTACTTCTCGGTGAGAACATTCTATACGTCTATAACGTTGTATATCCTAACCTTACGCAACCTAACATCTCGGATGTAATATTTTACAACATTCCTAGCATGTCAGTCCCTACTTCTCGGTGGTAACATTATATACGTCTATAACGTTATATATCATAACCCAAGGCAACCGAACATCTCGGATGTAATAGTTGATAACATTCCTGGCGTGTCGACCCGTACATCTCGGTGGTAACATTATATACGTCTATAACGTTATATATCCTAACGCAAGGCAACATAACATCTCGGATGTAATATTTTACAACATTCCTGGCATGTCGGTCCCTACATCTCGGTGGGAACTTTCTATAAGTCTATAACGTTTATATCCTAACCTAACGCAACCTGACATCTCGGTTGTAATATTTTCCAACATTCCTGGCATGTCAGTCCCTACTTCTCGGTGGGAACATTACATACGTCTATAACGTTATATATCATAACCTAAGGCAGCCGAACATCTCGGATGTAATAGTTGATAACATTCCTGGCCTGTCGGCCCGTACATCTCGGTGGGGACATTATATACGTCTATAACGTTATATATCCTAACGTAAGGCAACATAACATCTCGGATGTAATATTTTGCAACATTCCTGGCGTGTCGTCGCCTGCTTCTCGATGGGGACATTATATACGTATTTAACGTTGTATATCCTAACCCAAAGCAACCTAACTTCTGGGATGTAATATTTTACAACATTCCTGGCATGTCGGTCCCCACGTCTCGGTGGGAAAATTATATAAGTCTATAACGATATATATCCTAACCTAACGCAACCTGACATCTCGGTTGTCATATTTTCCAAGATTCCTGGCATGTCAGTCCCTACATCTCGGTGGGAACATTCTATACGTCTATGACGTTGTATATCCTTACCTAAGGGAACCTAACATTTCGGGTGTAATATTTTACAACATTCCTGACGCGTCGGCCCCTATTTCTCGGTGGGTATATTATATACGTCTATAACGTTACATATCCTAGCCTAAAGCAACCTAACATGTCGAATGTAATATTTTACAACATTCTGGCGTGTCGTCGCCTGCTTCTCGATGGGGACATTAGATACGTCGATAACTTTGTATATCCTAACCTAAGGGAACCTAACATCTAGGATGTAATATTTTACAACATTCCTGACTCGTCGGCCCCTATTTCTCGGTGAGAAAATTATATACGTCTATCACGTTATATATCCTAGCCTAAGGCAACCTAACACATCGGATGTAATATTTTACAACATTCTGGCGTGTCGTCGCCTGCTTCTCGATGGGGACATTATATACGTCTATAACGTTGTATATCCTAACCTAACGCAACCTAACATCTGGGATGTAATATTTTACAACATTCCTGGCGTGTCGACCCGTACATCTCGGTGGTAACATTATATACGTCTATAACGTTATATATCCTAACGCAAGGCAACATAACATCTCGGATGTAATATTTTACAACATTCCTGGCGGGTCGTCGCCTGCTTCTCGATGGGGACATTAGATACGTCTATAACGTTGTATATCCTAACCTAAGGGAACCTAACATCTAGGATGTAATATTTTACAACATTCTGGCGTGTCGTCGCCTGCTTCTCGATGGGGACATTAGATACGTCTATAACGTTGTATATCCTAACCTAAGGGAACCTAACACATCGGATGTAATATTTTACAACATTCTGGCGTGTCGTCGCCTGCTTCTCGGTGGGGACATTATATACGTCTATAACGTTGTATATCCTAACCTAACGCAACCTAACATCTGGGATGTAATATTTTACAACATTCCTGACGCGTCGGCACCTATTTCTCGGTGGGAACATTCTATATGTCTATGACGTTGTATATCCTAACCTATGAGAACCTAACATTTCGGGTGTAATATTTTACAATATTCCTGACGCGTCGGCCCCCATTTCTCGGTGGGAACATTCTATACGTCTACAACGTTGTATATCCTAACGCAAGGCAACATAACATCTCGGATGTAATATTTTACAACATTCCTGGCATGTCGGTCCCTACATCTCGGTGGGAACTTTCTATAAGTCTATAACGTTTATATCCTAACCTAACGCAACCTGACATCTCGGTTGTAATATTTTCCAACATTCCTGGCATGTCAGTCCCTACTTCTCGGTGGGAACATTACATACGTCTATAACGTTATATATCATAACCTAAGGCAGCCGAACATCTCGGATGTAATAGTTGAAAACATTCCTGGCCTGTCGGCCCGTACATCTCGGTGGGGACATTATATACGTCTATAACGTTATATATCCTAACGTAAGGCAACATAACATCTCGGATGTAATATTTTGCAACATTCCTGGCGTGTCGTCGCCTGCTTCTCGATGGGGACATTATATACGTATTTAACGTTGTATATCCTAACCCAAAGCAACCTAACTTCTGGGATGTAATATTTTACAACATTCCTGGCATGTCGGTCCCCACGTCTCGGTGGGAAAATTATATAAGTCTATAACGATATATATCCTAACCTAACGCAACCTGACATCTCGGTTGTCATATTTTCCAAGATTCCTGGCATGTCAGTCCCTACATCTCGGTGGGAACATTCTATACGTCTATGACGTTGTATATCCTTACCTAAGGGAACCTAACATTTCGGGTGTAATATTTTACAACATTCCTGACGCGTCGGCCCCTATTTCTCGGTGGGTATATTATATACGTCTATAACGTTACATATCCTAGCCTAAAGCAACCTAACATGTCGAATGTAATATTTTACAACATTCTGGCGTGTCGTCGCCTGCTTCTCGATGGGGACATTAGATACGTCGATAACTTTGTATATCCTAACCTAAGGGAACCTAACATCTAGGATGTAATATTTTACAACATTCCTGACTCGTCGGCCCCTATTTCTCGGTGAGAAAATTATATACGTCTATCACGTTATATATCCTAGCCTAAGGCAACCTAACACATCGGATGTAATATTTTACAACATTCTGGCGTGTCGGTCCCCACGTCTCGGTGGGAACATTATATTAGTCTATAACGATATATATCCTAACCTAAAGCAACGTAACATCTCGGATGTAATATTTTAAAACATTCCTGGCATGTCAGTCCCTACTTCTCGGTGGTAACATTATATACGTCTATAACGTTGTATATCCTAACCTTACGCAACCTAACATCTGGGATGTAATATTTTACAACATTCCTGACTCGTCGGCCCCTATTTCTCGGTGAGAAAATTATATACGTCTATCACGTTATATATCCTAGCCTAAGGCAACCTAACACATCGGATGTAATATTTTACAACATTCTGGCGTGTCGTCGCCTGCTTCTCGATGGGGACATTATATACGTCTATAACGTTGTATATCCTAACCTAACGCAACCTAACATCTGGGATGTAATATTTTACAACATTCCTGGCGTGTCGACCCGTACATCTCGGTGGTAACATTATATACGTCTATAACGTTATATATCCTAACGCAAGGCAACATAACATCTCGGATGTAATATTTTACAACATTCCTGGCGGGTCGTCGCCTGCTTCTCGATGGGGACATTAGATACGTCTATAACGTTGTATATCCTAACCTAAGGGAACCTAACATCTAGGATGTAATATTTTACAACATTCTGGCGTGTCGTCGCCTGCTTCTCGATGGGGACATTAGATACGTCTATAACGTTGTATATCCTAACCTAAGGGAACCTAACACATCGGATGTAATATTTTACAACATTCTGGCGTGTCGTCGCCTGCTTCTCGGTGGGGACATTATATACGTCTATAACGTTGTATATCCTAACCTAACGCAACCTAACATCTGGGATGTAATATTTTACAACATTCCTGACGCGTCGGCACCTATTTCTCGGTGGGAACATTCTATATGTCTATGACGTTGTATATCCTAACCTATGAGAACCTAACATTTCGGGTGTAATATTTTACAATATTCCTGACGCGTCGGCCCCCATTTCTCGGTGGGAACATTCTATACGTCTACAACGTTGTATATCCTAACCTAAGGGAACCTAACATCTCGGGTGTAATATTTTACAACATTCCTGTCATGTCGGTCCCTACTTCTCGGTGAGAACATTCTATACGTCTATAACGTTGTATATCCTAACCTTACGCAACCTAACATCTCGGATGTAATATTTTACAACATTCCTAGCATGTCAGCCCCTACTTCTCGGTGGTAACATCATATACGTCTATAACGTTATATATCATAACCCAAGGCAACCGAACATCTCGGATGTAATAGTTGATAACATTCCTGGCGTGTCGACCCGTACATCTCGGTGGTAACATTATATACGTCTTTAACGTTATATATCCTAACGCAAGGCAACATAACATCTCGGATGTAATATTTTACAACATTCCTGGCATGTCGGTCCCTACATCTCGGTGGGAACTTTCTATAAGTCTATAACGTTTATATCCTAACCTAACGCAACCTGACATCTCGGTTGTAATATTTTCCAACATTCCTGGCATGTCAGTCCCTACTTCTCGGTAGGAACATTACATACGTCTATAACGTTATATATCATAACCTAAGGCAGCCGAACATCTCGGATGTAATAGTTGATAACATTCCTGGCCTGTCGGCCCGCACATCTCGGTGGGGACATTATATACGTCTATAACGTTATATATCCTAACGTAAGGCAACATAACATCTCGGATGTAATATTTTGCAACATTCCTGGCGTGTCGTCGCCTGCTTCTCGATGGGGACATTATATACGTATTTAACGTTGTATATCCTAACCCAAAGCAACCTAACTTCTGGGATGTAATATTTTACAACATTCCTGGCATGTCGGTCCCCACGTCTCGGTGGGAACATTATATAAGTCGATAACGATATATATCCTAACCTAACGCAACCTGACATCTCGGTTGTCATATTTTCCAACATTCCTGGCATGTCAGTCCCTACATCTCGGTGGGAACATTCTATACGTCTATAACGTTGTATATCCTAACCTAAGGGAACCTAACATTTCGGGTGTAATATTTTACAACATTCCTGACGCGTCGGCCCCTATTTCTCGGTGGGTATATTATATACGTCTATAATGTTACATATCCTAGCCTAAAGCAACCTAACATGTCGAATGTAATATTTTACAACATTCTGGCCTGTCGTCGCCTGCTTCTCGATGGGGACATTAGATATGTCTATAACGTTGTATATCCTAACCTAACGCAACCTAACATCTCGGATGTAATATTTTACAATATTCCTGACGCGTCGGTCCCTACTTCTCGGTGGGAAGATTGCATACGTCTATAACGATATATGTCCTAGCCTAAGGCAACCTAACATCTCGGATGTAATATTTTACAACATTCCTGGCATGTCGGTCCCTACATCTCGGTGGAAACATTCTATACGTCTATAATGTTGTATATCGTAACCTAAGGGTACCTAACATTTCGGGTGTAATATTTTACAACGTTCCTGACGCGTCGGCCCCTATTTCTCGGTGGGAATATTATATTCGTCTATAACGATATATGTCCTAACCTAAAGCAACCTAACATCTCGTATGTAATATTTTACAACATTCCTGGCATGTCGGTCCCTACTTCTCGGTGGGAACATTATATACGTCTATAACGTTGTATATGCTAACCTAAGGGAACCTAACTTCTCGGGTGTAATATTTTACAACATTCCTGACGCGTCGGCCCCTATTTCTCGGTGGGAATATTATATACGTCTATAACGTTATATATCCTAGCCTAAGGCAACCTAACATGTCGAATGTAATATTTTACAACATTCTGGCGTGTCGTCGCCTGCTTCTCGAAGGGGACATTATATACGTCTATAACGTTGTATATCTTAACCTAACGCAACCTAACATCTGGGATGTCATATTCTACAACATTCCTGACGCGTCGGCCCCTATTTCTCGGTGGGAACATTATATACGTCTATCACGTTATATATCCTAGCCTAAGGCAACCTAACATATCGGATGTAATATTTTACAACATTCTGGCCTGTCGTCGCCTGCTTCTCGATGGGGACATTAGATACGTCTATAACGTTGTATATCCTAACCTAAGGGAACCTAACATCTCGGATGTAATATTTTACAACATTCTGGCGTGTCGTCGCCTGCTTATCGATGGAGACATTATATACGTATATCGTTGTATATCCTAACCTAAAGCAACCTAACATCTCGGATGTAATATTTTACAACATTCCAGGCATGTCGGTCTCTACATCTCGGTGGGAACATTCTATACGTCTATAACGTTGTATATCCTAACCTAAGGGAACCTAACATTTCGGGTGTAATATTTTACAACGTTCCTGACGCGTCGGCCCCTATTTCTCGGTGGGAATATTATATTCGTCTATAACGTTACATATCCTAGCCTAAGGCAACCTAGCATGTCGAATGTAATATTTTACAACATTCTGGCGTGTCGTCGCCTGCATCTCGATGGGGACATTAGATACGTCTATAACGTTGTATATCCTAACCTAACGCAACCTAACATCTGGGATGTAATATTTAAAACATTCCTGACGCGTCGGCCCCTATTTCTCGGTGGGTACATTATATATGTCTATCACGTTATATATCCTAGCCTAAGGCAACCTAACATATCGGATGTAATATTTTACAACATTCTGGCGTGTCGTCGCCTGCTTCTCGATGGGGACATTAGATACGTTTATAACGTTGTATATCCTAACCTAAGGGAACCTAACATTTCGGGTGTAATATTTTACAACATTCCTGACGCGTCGGCCCCTATTTCTCGGTGGGTATATTATATACGTCTATAACGTTACATATCCTAGCCTAAAGCAACCTAACATGTCGAATGTAATATTTTACAACATTCTGGCCTGTCGTCGCCTGCTTCTCGATGGGGACATTAGATACGTCTATAACGTTGTATATCCTAACCTAAGGGAACCTAACATCTAGGATGTAATATTTTACAACATTCTGGCGTGTCGTCGCCTGCTTCTCGATGGGGACATTAGATACGTCTATAACGTTGTATATCCTAACCTAAGGGAACCTAACACATCGGATGTAATATTTTACAACATTCTGGCGTGTCGTCGCCTGCTTCTCGGTGGGGACATTATATACGTCTATAACGTTGTATATCCTAACCTAACGCAACCTAACATCTGGGATGTAATATTTTACAACATTCCTGACGCGTCGGCACCTATTTCTCGGTGGGAACATTCTATATGTCTATGACGTTGTATATCCTAACCAATGAGAACCTAACATTTCGGGTGTAATATTTTACAATATTCCTGACGCGTCGGCCCCCATTTCTCGGTGGGAACATTCTATACGTCTACAACGTTGTATATCCTAACCTAAGGGAACCTAACATCTCGGGTGTAATATTTTACAACATTCCTGGCATGTCGGTCCCTACTTCTCGGTGAGAACATTCTATACGTCTATAACGTTGTATATCCTAACCTTACGCAACCTAACATCTCGGATGTAATATTTTACAACATTCCTAGCATGTCAGTCCCTACTTCTCGGTGGTAACATCATATACGTCTATAACGTTATATATCATAACCCAAGGCAACCGAACATCTCGGATGTAATAGTTGATAACATTCCTGGCGTGTCGACCCGTACATCTCGGTGGTAACATTATATACGTCTTTAACGTTATATATCCTAACGCAAGGCAACATAACATCTCGGATGTAATATTTTACAACATTCCTGGCATGTCGGTCCCTACATCTCGGTGGGAACTTTCTATAAGTCTATAACGTTTATATCCTAACCTACGCAACCTGACATCTCGGTTGTAATATTTTCCAACATTCCTGGCATGTCAGTCCCTACTTCTCGGTAGGAACATTACATACGTCTATAACGTTATATATCATAACCTAAGGCAGCCGAACATCTCGGATGTAATAGTTGATAACATTCCTGGCCTGTCGGCCCGCACATCTCGGTGGGGACATTATATACGTCTATAACGTTATATATCCTAACGTAAGGCAACATAACATCTCGGATGTAATATTTTGCAACATTCCTGGCGTGTCGTCGCCTGCTTCTCGATGGGGACATTATATACGTATTTAACGTTGTATATCCTAACCCAAAGCAACCTAACTTCTGGGATGTAATATTTTACAACATTCCTGGCATGTCGGTCCCCACGTCTCGGTGGGAACATTATATAAGTCGATAACGATATATATCCTAACCTAACGCAACCTGACATCTCGGTTGTCATATTTTCCAACATTCCTGGCATGTCAGTCCCTACATCTCGGTGGGAACATTCTATACGTCTATAACGTTGTATATCCTAACCTAAGGGAACCTAACATTTCGGGTGTAATATTTTACAACATTCCTGACGCGTCGGCCCCTATTTCTCGGTGGGTATATTATATACGTCTATAACGTTACATATCCTAGCCTAAAGCAACCTAACATGTCGAATGTAATATTTTACAACATTCTGGCCTGTCGTCGCCTGCTTCTCGATGGGGACATTAGATATGTCTATAACGTTGTATATCCTAACCTAAGGGAACCTAACATCTCGGATGTAATATTTTACAACATTCTGGCGTGTCGTCGCCTGCTTATCGATGGAGACATTATATACGTATATCGTTGTGTATCCTAACCTAAACCAACCTAACATCTCGGACGTAATATTTTACAACATTCCTGGCATGTCGGTCCCTACATCTCGGTGGGAACATTCTATACGTCTATAACGTTGTATATCCTAACCTAAGGGAACCTAACATCTAGGATGTAATATTTTACAACATTCTGGCGTGTCGTCGCCTGCTTCTCGATGGGGACATTAGATACGTCTATAACGTTGTATATCCTAACCTAAGGGAACCTAACATCTCGGGTGTAATATTTTACACCACTCCTGACGCGTCGGCCCCTATTTCTCGGTGGGAACATGCTATTCGTCTATAACGTTGTATATCCTAAGCTAAGGGAACCTAACAACTCGTGTGTAATATTTTACAACATTCCTGGCATGTCGGTCCCTACTTCTCGGTGAGAAAATTCTATACGTCTATAACGTTGTATATCCTAACCTAACGCAACCTAACATCTCGGATGTAATATTTTACAATATTCCTGACGCGTCGGTCCCTACTTCTCGGTGGGAAGATTGCATACGTCTATAACGATATATGTCCTAGCCTAAGGCAACCTAACATCTCGGATGTAATATTTTACAACATTCCTGGCATGTCGGTCCCTACATCTCGGTGGAAACATTCTATACGTCTATAATGTTGTATATCGTAACCTAAGGGTACCTAACATTTCGGGTGTAATATTTTACAACGTTCCTGACGCGTCGGCCCCTATTTCTCGGTGGGAATATTATATTCGTCTATAACGTTACATATCCTAGCCTAAGGCAACCTAGCATGTCGAATGTAATATTTTACAACATTCTGGCGTGTCGTCGCCTGCATCTCGATGGGGACATTAGATACGTCTATAACGTTGTATATCCTAACCTAACGCAACCTAACATCTGGGATGTAATATTTAAAACATTCCTGACGCGTCGGCCCCTATTTCTCGGTGGGTACATTATATATGTCTATCACGTTATATATCCTAGCCTAAGGCAACCTAACATATCGGATGTAATATTTTACAACATTCTGGCGTGTCGTCGCCTGCTTCTCGATGGGGACATTAGATACGTTTATAACGTTGTATATCCTAACCTAAGGGAACCTAACATCTAGGATGTAATATTTTACAACATGCTGGCGTGTCGTCGCCTGCTTCTCGATGGGGACATTAGATACGTCTATAACGTTGTATATCCTAACCTAAGGGAACTTAACATCTAGGATGTAATATTTTACAACATTCTGGCGTGTCGTCGCCTGCTTCTCGATGGGGACATTATATACGTCTATAACGTTGTATATCCTAACCTAAGGGAACCTAACATTTCGGGTGTAATATTTTACAACGTTCCTGACGCGTCGGCCCCTATTTCTCGGTGGGAATATTATATTCGTCTATAACGTTACATATCCTAGCCTAGGGCAACCTAGCATGTCGAATGTAATATTTTACAACATTCTGGCGTGTCGTCGCCTGCTTCTCGAAGGGGACATTATATACGTCTATAACGTTGTATATCTTAACCTAACGCAACCTAACATCTGGGATGTCATATTTAAAACATTCCTGACGCGTCGGCCCCTATTTCTCGGTGGGTACATTATATACGTCTATCACGTTATATATCCTAGCCTAAGGCAACCTAACATATCGGATGTAACATTTTACAACATTCTGGCGTGTCGTCGCCTGCTTCTCGATGGGGACATTAGATACGTTTATAACGTTGTATATCCTAACCTAAGGGAACCTAACATCTAGGATGTAATATTTTACAACATTCTGGCGTGTCGTCGCCTGCTTCTCGATGGGGACATTAGATACGTCTATAACGTTGTATATCCTAACCTAAGGGAACCTAACATCTAGGATGTAATATTTTACAACATTCTGGCCTGTCGTCGCCTGCTTCTCGATGGGGACATTAGATACGTCTATAACGTTGTATATCCTAACCTAAGGGAACCTAACATCTCGGATGTAATATATTACAACATTCTGGCGTGTCGTCGCCTGCTTATCGATGGAGACATTATATACGTATATCATTGTATATCCTAACCTAAAGCAACCTAACATCTCGGATGTAATATTTTACAACATTCCTGGCATGTCGGTCCCTACATCTCGGTGGGAACATTCTATACGTCTATAACGTTGTATATCCTAACCTAAGGGAACCTAACATTTCGGGTGTAATATTTTACAACGTTCCTGACGCGTCGGCCCCTATTTCTCGGTGGGAATATTATATTCGTCTATAACGTTACATATCCTAGCCTAAGGCAACCTAGCATGTCGAATGTAATATTTTACAACATTCTGGCGTGTCGTCGCCTGCTTCTCGAAGGGGACATTATATACGTCTATAACGTTGTATATCTTAACCTAACGCAACCTAACATCTGGGATGTCATATTTTACAACATTCCTGACGCGTCGGCCCTATTTCTCGGTGGGTACATTATATACGTCTATCACGTTATATATCCTAGCCTAAGGCAACCTAACATATCGGATGTAATATTTTACAACATTCTGGCGTGTCGTCGCCTGCTTCTCGATGGGGACATTAGATACGTCTATAACGTTGTATATCCTAACCTAACGCAACCTAACATCTGGGATGTAATATTTTACAATATTCCTGACGCGTCGGTCCCTACTTCTCGGTGGGAAGATTGTATACGTCTATAACGATATATGTCCTAGCCTAAGGCAACCTAACATCTCGGATGTAATATTTTACAACATTCCTGGCATGTCGGTCCCTACATCTCGGTGGAAACATTCTATACGTCTATAACGTTGTATATCCTAACCTAAGGGTACCTAACATTTCGGGTGTAATATTTTACAACGTTCCTGACGCGTCGGCCCCTATTTCTCGGTGGGAATATTATATTCGTCTATAACGATATATATCCTAACCTAAAGCAACCTAACATCTCGTATGTAATATTTTACAACATTCCTGGCATGTCGGTCCCTACTTCTCGGTGGGGACATTATATACGTCTAAAACGTTATATATCCTAACGTAAGGCAACATAACACCTCGGATGTAATATTTTACAACATTCCTGACGTGTCGTCGCCTGCTTCTCGATGGGGACATTATATACGTATTTAACGTTGTATATCCTAACCCAAAGCAACCTAACTTCTGGGATGTAATATTTTACAACATTCCTGGCATGTCGGTCCCCACTTCTCGGTGGGAACATTATATAAGTCTATAACGATATATATCCTAACCTAAAGCAACTTAACAACTCGGATGTAATATTTTACAACATTCCTGGCATGTCGGTCCCTACATCTCGGTGGGAACATTCTATACGTCTATAACGTTGTATATCCTAACCTAAGGGAACCTAACATCTAGGATGTAATATTTTACAACATTCTGGCGTGTCGTCGCCTGCTTCTCGATGGGGACATTAGATACGTCTATAACGTTGTATATCCTAACCTAAGGGAACCTAACATCTAGGATGTAATATTTTACAACATTCTGGCCTGTCGTCGCCTGCTTCTCGATGGGGACATTAGATACGTCTATAACGTTGTATATCCTAACCTAAGGGAACCTAACATCTCGGATGTAATATTTTACAACATTCTGGCGTGTCGTCGCCTGCTTATCGATGGAGACATTATATACGTATATCGTTGTATATCCTAACCTAAAGCAACCTAACATCTCGGATGTAATATTTTACAACATTCCTGGCATGTCGGTCCCTACATCTCGGTGGGAACATTCTATACGTCTATAACGTTGTATATCCTAACCTAAGGGAACCTAACATTTCGGGTGTAATATTTTACAACGTTCCTGACGCGTCGGCCCCTATTTCTCGGTGGGAATATTATATTCGTCTATAACGTTACATATCCTAGCCTAAGGCAACCTAGCATGTCGAATGTAATATTTTACAACATTCTGGCGTGTCGTCGCCTGCTTCTCGAAGGGGACATTATATACGTCTATAACGTTGTATATCCTAACCTAACGCAACCTAACATCTGGGATGTAATATTTTACAATATTCCTGACGCGTCGGTCCCTACTTCTCGGTGGGAAGATTGTATACGTCTATAACGATATATGTCCTAGCCTAAGGCAACCTAACATCTCGGATGTAATATTTTACAACATTCCTGGCATGTCGGTCCCTACATCTCGGTGGAAACATTCTATACGTCTATAACGTTGTATATCCTAACCTAAGGGTACCTAACATTTCGGGTGTAATATTTTACAACGTTCCTGACGCGTCGGCCCCTATTTCTCGGTGGGAATATTATATTCGTCTATAACGATATATATCCTAACCTAAAGCAACCTAACATCTCGTATGTAATATTTTACAACATTCCTGGCATGTCGGTCCCTACTTCTCGGTGGGGACATTATATACGTCTAAAACGTTATATATCCTAACGTAAGGCAACATAACACCTCGGATGTAATATTTTACAACATTCCTGGCGTGTCGTCGCCTGCTTCTCGATGGGGACATTATATACGTATTTAACGTTGTATATCCTAACCCAAAGCAACCTAACTTCTGGGATGTAATATTTTACAACATTCCTGGCGTGTCGTCGCCTGCTTTTCGATGGGGACATTATATACGTCCATAACGCTGTATATCCCAACCTAACGCAACCTAACATCTGGTATGTAATATTTTACAACATTCCTGACGCGTCGGCCCCTATTTCTCGGTGGGAACATTATACACGTCTATCACGTTATATATCCTAGCCTAAGGCAACCTAACATATCGGATGTAATATTTTACAACATTCTGGCCTGTCGTCGCATGCTTCTCGATGGGGACATTAGATACGTCTATAACGTTGTATATCCTAACCTAAGGGAACCTAACATCTAGGATGTAATATTTTACAACATTCTGGCGTGTCGTCGCCTGCTTCTCGAAGGGGACATTATATACGTCTATAACGTTGTATATCTTAACCTAACGCAACCTAACATCTGGGATGTCATATTTTACAACATTCCTGACGCGTCGGCCCCTATTTCTCGGTGGGTACATTATATACGTCTATCACGTTATATATCCTAGCCTAAGGCAACCTAACATATCGGATGTAATATTTTACAACATTCTGGCGTGTCGTCGCCTGCTTCTCGATGGGGACATTAGATACGTTTATAACGTTGTATATCCTAACCTAAGGGAACCTAACATCTAGGATGTAATATTTTACAACATTCTGGCGTGTCGTCGCCTGCTTCTCGATGGGGACATTAGATACGTCTATAACGTTGTATATCCTAACCTAACGCAACCTAACATTTGGGATGTAATATTTTACAATATTCCTGACGCGTCGGTCCCTACTTCTCGGTGGGAAGATTGTATACGTATATAACGATGTATGTCCTAGCCTAAGGCAACCTAACATCTCGGATGTAATATTTTACAACATTCCTGGCATGTCGGTCCCTACATCTCGGTGGAAACATTCTATACGTCTATAACGTTGTATATCCTAACCTAAGGGTACCTAACATTTCGGGTGTAATATTTTACAACGTTCCTGACGCGTCGGCCCCTATTTCTCGGTGGGAATATTATATTCGTCTATAACGATGTATATCCTAACCTAAAGCAACCTAACATCTCGTATGTAATATTTTACAACATTCCTGGCATGTCGGTCCCTACTTCTCGGTGGGGACATTATATACGTCTAAAACGTTATATATCCTAACGTAAGGCAAGATAACACCTCAGATGTAATATTTTACAACATTCCTGGCGTGTCGTCGCCTGCTTCTCGATGGGGACATTATATACGTATTTAACGTTGTATATCCTAACCCAAAGCAACCTAACTTCTGGGATGTAATATTTTACAACATTCCTGGCGTGTCGTCGCCTGCTTTTCGATGGGGACATTATATACGTCCATAACGCTGTATATCCCAACCTAACGCAACCTAACATCTGGTATGTAATATTTTACAACATTCCTGACGCGTCGGCCCCTATTTCTCGGTGGGAACATTATACACGTCTATCACGTTATATATCCTAGCCTAAGGCAACCTAACATATCGGATGTAATATTTTACAACATTCTGGCCTGTCGTCGCATGCTTCTCGATGGGGACATTAGATACGTCTATAACGTTGTATATCCTAACCTAAGGGAACCTAACATCTAGGATGTAATATTTTACAACATTCTGGCGTGTCGTCGCCTGCTTCTCGAAGGGGACATTATATACGTCTATAACGTTGTATATCTTAACCTAACGCAACCTAACATCTGGGATGTCATATTTTACAACATTCCTGACGCGTCGGCCCCTATTTCTCGGTGGGTACATTATATACGTCTATCACGTTATATATCCTAGCCTAAGGCAACCTAACATATCGGATGTAATATTTTACAACATTCTGGCGTGTCGTCGCCTGCTTCTCGATGGGGACATTAGATACGTTTATAACGTTGTATATCCTAACCTAAGGGAACCTAACATCTAGGATGTAATATTTTACAACATTCTGGCGTGTCGTCGCCTGCTTCTCGATGGGGACATTAGATACGTCTATAACGTTGTATATCCTAACCTAACGCAACCTAACATTTGGGATGTAATATTTTACAATATTCCTGACGCGTCGGTCCCTACTTCTCGGTGGGAAGATTGTATACGTATATAACGATGTATGTCCTAGCCTAAGGCAACCTAACATCTCGGATGTAATATTTTACAACATTCCTGGCATGTCGGTCCCTACATCTCGGTGGAAACATTCTATACGTCTATAACGTTGTATATCCTAACCTAAGGGTACCTAACATTTCGGGTGTAATATTTTACAACGTTCCTGACGCGTCGGCCCCTATTTCTCGGTGGGAATATTATATTCGTCTATAACGATGTATATCCTAACCTAAAGCAACCTAACATCTCGTATGTAATATTTTACAACATTCCTGGCATGTCGGTCCCTACTTCTCGGTGGGGACATTATATACGTCTAAAACGTTATATATCCTAACGTAAGGCAAGATAACACCTCAGATGTAATATTTTACAACATTCCTGGCGTGTCGTCGCCTGCTTCTCGATGGGGACATTATATACGTATTTAACGTTGTATATCCTAACCCAAAGCAACCTAACTTCTGGGATGTAATATTTTACAACATTCCTGGCATGTCGGTCCCCACTTCTCGGTGGGAACATTATATAAGTCTATAACGATATATATCCTAACCTAAAGCAACTTAACAACTCGGATGTAATATTTTACAACATTCCTGGCATGTCGGTCCCTACATCTCGGTGGGAACATTCTATACGTCTGTAACGTTGTATATCCTAACCTAAGGGAACCTAACATTTCGGGTGTAATATTTTACAACATTCCTGACGCGTCGGCCCCTATTTCTCGGTGGGAACATTATATACGTCTATCACGTTATATAACCTAGCCTAAGGCAACCTAACATATCGGATGTAATATTTTACAACATTCTGGCCTGTCGTCGCATGCTTCTCGATGGGGACATTAGATACGTCTATAACGTTGTATATCCTAACCTAAGGGAACCTAACATCTAGGATGTAATATTCTACAACATTCCTGGCGTGTCGTCGCCTGCTTTTCGATGGGGACATTATATACGTCTATAACGCTGTATATCCCAACCTAACGCAACCTAACATCTGGTATGTAATATTTTACAACATTCCTGACGCGTCGGCCCCTATTTCTCGGTGGGAACATTATACACGTCTATCACGTTATATATCCTAGCCTAAGGCAACCTAACATACCGGATGTAATATTTTACAACATTCTGGCCTGTCGTCGCATGCTTCTCGGTGGGGACATTAGATACGTCTATAACGTTGTATATCCTAACCTAAGGGAACCTAACATCTGGGATGTCATATTTTACAACATTCCTGACGCGTCGGCCCCTATTTCTCGGTGGGTACATTATATACGTCTATCACGTTATATATCCTAGCCTAAGGCAACCTAACATATCGGATGTAATATTTTACAACATTCTGGCGTGTCGTCGCCTGCTTCTCGATGGGGACATTAGATACGTTTATAACGTTGTATATCCTAACCTAAGGGAACCTAACATCTAGGATGTAATATTTTACAACATTCTGGCGTGTCGTCGCCTGCTTCTCGATGGGGACATTAGATACGTCTATAATGTTGTATATCCTAACCTAACGCAACCTAACATCTGGGATGTAATATTTTACAATATTCCTGACGCGTCGGTCCCTACTTCTCGGTGGGAAGATTGTATACGTCTATAACGATGTATGTCCTAGCCTAAGGCAACCTAACATCTCGGATGTAATATTTTACAACATTCCTGGCATGTCGGTCCCTACATCTCGGTGGAAACATTCTATACGTCTATAACGTTGTATATCCTAACCTAAGGGTACCTAACATTTCGGGTGTAATATTTTACAACGTTCCTGACGCGTCGGCCCCTATTTCTCGGTGGGAATATTATATTCGTCTATAACGATATATATCCTAACCTAAAGCAACCTAACATCTCGTATGTAATATTTTACAACATTCCTGGCATGTCGGTCCCTACTTCTCGGTGGGGACATTATATACGTCTAAAACGTTATATATCCTAACGTAAGGCAAGATAACACCTCGGATGTAATATTTTACAACATTCCTGGCGTGTCGTCGCCTGCTTCTCGATGGGGACATTATATACGTAATTAACGTTGTATATCCTAACCCAAAGCAACCTAACTTCTGGGATGTAATATTTTACAACATTCCTGGCATGTCGGTCCCCACTTCTCGGTGGGAACATTATATAAGTCTATAACGATATATATCCTAACCTAAAGCAACTTAACAACTCGGATGTAATATTTTACAACATTCCTGGCATGTCGGTCCCTACATCTCGGTGGGAACATTCTATACGTCTGTAACGTTGTATATCCTAACCTAAGGGAACCTAACATTTCGGGTGTAATATTTTACAACATTCCTGACGCGTCGGCCCCTATTTCTCGGTGGGAACATTATATACGTCTATCACGTTATATAACCTAGCCTACGGCAACCTAACATATCGGATGTAATATTTTACAACATTCTGGCCTGTCGTCGCATGCTTCTCGATGGGGACATTAGATACGTCTATAACGTTGTATATACTAACCTAAGGGAACCTAACATCTAGGATGTAATATTCTACAACATTCCTGGCGTGTCGTCGCCTGCTTCTCGATGGGGACATTATATACGTATTTAACGTTGTATATCCTAACCCAAAGCAACCTAACTTCTGGGATGTAATATTTTACAACATTCCTGGCATGTCGGTCCCCACGTCTCGGTGGGAACATTATATAAGTCTATAACGATATATATCCTAACCTAAAGCAACATAACAACTCGGATGTAATATTTTACAACATTCCTGTCATGTCGGTCCCTACATCTCGGTGGGAACATTCTATACGTCTATAACGTTGTTTATCCTACCTAAGGGAACCTAACATTTCGGGTGTAATATTTTACAACATTCCTGACGCGTCGGCCCCTATTTCTCGGTGGGTATATTATATACGTCTATAACGTTACATATCCTAGCCTAAGGCAACCTAACATGTCGAATGTAATATTTTACAACATTCTGGCGTGTCGTCGCCTGCTTCTCGAAGGGGACATTATATACGTCTATAACGTTGTATATCCTAACCTAACGCAACTTAACATCTGGTATGTAATATTTTACAACATTCCTGATGCGTCGGCCCCTATTTCTCGGTGGGAACATTATATACGTCTATCACGTTATATATCCTAGCCTAAGGCAACCTAACATATCGGATGTAATATTTTACAACATTCTGGCGTGTCGTCGCCTGCTTCTCGATGGGGACATTAGATACGTTTATAACGTTGTATATCCTAACCTAAGGGAACCTAACATCTAGGATGTAATATTTTACAACATTCTGGCGTGTCGTCGCCTGCTTCTCGATGGGGACATTAGATACGTCTATAACGTTGTATATCCTAACCTAACGCAACCTAACATCTGGGATGTAATATTTTACAATATTCCTGACGCGTCGGTCCCTACTTCTCGGTGGGAAGATTGTATACGTCTATAACGATGTATGTCCTAGCCTAAGGCAACCTAACATCTCGGATGTAATATTTTACAACATTCCTGGCATGTCGGTCCCTACATCTCGGTGGAAACATTCTATACGTCTATAACGTTGTATATCCTAACCTAAGGGTACCTAACATTTCGGGTGTAATATTTTACAACGTTCCTGACGCGTCGGCCCCTATTTCTCGGTGGGAATATTATATTCGTCTATAACGATGTATATCCTAACCTAAAGCAACCTAACATCTCGTATGTAATATTTTACAACATTCCTGGCATGTCGGTCCCTACTTCTCGGTGGGGACATTATATACGTCTAAAACGTTATATATCCTAACGTAAGGCAAGATAACACCTCGGATGTAATATTTTACAACATTCCTGGCGTGTCGTCGCCTGCTTCTCGATGGGGACATTATATACGTAATTAACGTTGTATATCCTAACCCAAAGCAACCTAACTTCTGGGATGTAATATTTTACAACATTCCTGGCATGTCGGTCCCCACTTCTCGGTGGGAACATTATATAAGTCTATAACGATATATATCCTAACCTAAAGCAACTTAACAACTCGGATGTAATATTTTACAACATTCCTGGCATGTCGGTCCCTACATCTCGGTGGGAACATTCTATACGTCTGTAACGTTGTATATCCTAACCTAAGGGAACCTAACATTTCGGGTGTAATATTTTACAACATTCCTGACGCGTCGGCCCCTATTTCTCGGTGGGAACATTATATACGTCTATCACGTTATATAACCTAGCCTACGGCAACCTAACATATCGGATGTAATATTTTACAACATTCTGGCCTGTCGTCGCATGCTTCTCGATGGGGACATTAGATACGTCTATAACGTTGTATATACTAACCTAAGGGAACCTAACATCTAGGATGTAATATTCTACAACATTCCTGGCGTGTCGTCGCCTGCTTTTCGATGGGGACATTATATACGTCTATAACGCTGTATATCCCAACCTAACGCAACCTAACATCTGGTATGTAATATTTTACAACATTCCTGACGCGTCGGCCCCTATTTCTCGGTGGGAACATTATACACGTCTATCACGTTATATATCCTAGCCTAAGGCAACCTAACATATCGGATGTAATATTTTACAACATTCTGGCGTGTCGTCGCCTGCTTCTCGATGGGGACATTAGATACGTTTATAACGTTGTATATCCTAACCTAAGGGAACCTAACATCTAGGATGTAATATTTTACAACATTCTGGCGTGTCGTCGCCTGCTTCTCGATGGGGACATTAGATACGTCTATAACGTTGTATATCCTAACCTAACGCAACCTAACATCTGGGATGTAATATTTTACAATATTCCTGACGCGTCGGTCCCTACTTCTCGGTGGGAAGATTGTATACGTCTATAACGATGTATGTCCTAGCCTAAGGCAACCTAACATCTCGGATGTAATATTTTACAACATTCCTGGCATGTCGGTCCCTACATCTCGGTGGAAACATTCTATACGTCTATAACGTTGTATATCCTAACCTAAGGGTACCTAACATTTCGGGTGTAATATTTTACAACGTTCCTGACGCGTCGGCCCCTATTTCTCGGTGGGAATATTATATTCGTCTATAACGATATATATCCTAACCTAAAGCAACCTAACATCTCGTATGTAATATTTTACAACATTCCTGGCATGTCGGTCCCTACTTCTCGGTGGGGACATTATATACGTCTAAAACGTTATATATCCTAACGTAAGGCAAGATAACACCTCGGATGTAATATTTTACAACATTCCTGGCGTGTCGTCGCCTGCTTCTCGATGGGGACATTATATACGTAATTAACGTTGTATATCCTAACCCAAAGCAACCTAACTTCTGGGATGTAATATTTTACAACATTCCTGGCATGTCGGTCCCCACTTCTCGGTGGGAACATTATATAAGTCTATAACGATATATATCCTAACCTAAAGCAACTTAACAACTCGGATGTAATATTTTACAACATTCCTGGCATGTCGGTCCCTACATCTCGGTGGGAACATTCTATACGTCTGTAACGTTGTATATCCTAACGTAAGGGAACCTAACATTTCGGGTGTAATATTTTACAACATTCCTGACGCGTCGGCCCCTATTTCTCGGTGGGAACATTATATACGTCTATCACGTTATATAACCTAGCCTAAGGCAACCTAACATATCGGATGTAATATTTTACAACATTCTGGCCTGTGGTTGCCTGCTTCTCGATGGGGACATTAGATACGTCTATAACGTTGTATATCCTAACCTAAGGGAACCTAACATCTCGGATGTAATATTTTGCAACATTCCTGGCGTGTCGTCGCCTGCTTCTCGATGGGGACATTATATACGTATTTAACGTTGTATATCCTAACCCAAAGCAACCTAACTTCTGGGATGTAATATTTTACAACATTCCTGGCATGTCGGTCCCCACGTCTCGGTGGGAACATTATATAAGTCTATAACGATATATATCCTAACCTAAAGCAACATAACAACTCGGATGTAATATTTTACAACATTCCTGTCATGTCGGTCCCTACATCTCGGTGGGAACATTCTATACGTCTATAACGTTGTTTATCCTAACCTAAGGGAACCTAACATTTCGGGTGTAATATTTTACAACATTCCTGACGCTTCGGCCCCTATTTCTCGGTGGGTATATTATATACGTCTATAACGTTACATATCCTAGCCTAAGGCAACCTAACATGTCGAATGTAATATTTTACAACATTCTGGCGTGTCGTCGCCTGCTTCTCGAAGGGGACATTATATACGTCTGTAACGTTGTATATCCTAACCTAACGCAACTTAACATCTGGTATGTAATATTTTACAACATTCCTGATGCGTCGGCCCCTATTTCTCGGTGGGAACATTATATACGTCTATCACGTTATATATCCTAGCCTAAGGCAACCTAACATATCGGATGTAATATTTTACAACATTCTGGCCTGTCGTCGCCTGCTTCTCGATGGGGACATCAGATACGTCTATAACGTTGTATATCCTAACCTAAGGGAACCTAACATCTCGGATGTAATATTTTACAACATTCTGGCGTGTCGTCGCCTGCTTATCGATGGAGACATTATATACGTATATCGTTGTATATCCTAACCTAAAGCAACCTAACATCTCGGATGTAATATTTTATAACATTCCTGGCATGTCGGTCCCTACATCTCGGTGGGAACATTCTATACGTCTATAACGTTGTATATCCTAACCTAAGGGAACCTAACATTTCGGGTGTAATATTTTACAACGTTCCTGATGCGTCGGCCCCTATTTCTCGGTGGGAATATTATAATCGTCTATAACGTTACATATCCTAGCCTAAGGCAACCTAACATATCGGATGTAATATTTTACAACATTCTGGCGTGTCGTCGCCTGCTTCTCGATGGGGACATTAGATACGTTTATAACGTTGTATATCTTGACCTAACGCAACCTAACATCTGGGATGTCATATTTTACAACATTCCTGATGCGTCGGCCCCTATTTCTCGGTGGGAACATTATATACGTCTATCACGTTATATATCCTAGCCTAAGGCAACCTAACATATCGGATGTAATATTTTACAACATTCTGGCGTGTCGTCGCCTGCTTCTCGATGGGGACATTAGATACGTTTATAACGTTGTATATCCTAACCTAAGGGAACCTAACATCTAGGATGTAATATTTTACAACATTCTGGCGTGTCGTCGCCTGCTTCTCGATGGGGACATTAGATACGTCTATAACGTTGTATATCCTAACCTAACGCAACCTAACATCTGGGATGTAATATTTTACAATATTCCTGACGCGTCGGTCCCTACTTCTCGGTGGGAAGATTGTATACGTCTATAACGATGTATGTCCTAGCCTAAGGCAACCTAACATCCCGGATGTAATATTTTACAACATTCCTGGCATGTCGGTCCCTACATCTCGGTGGAAACATTCTATACGTCTATAACGTTGTATATCCTAACCTAAGGGTACCTAACATTTCGGGTGTAATATTTTACAACGTTCCTGACGCGTCGGCCCCTATTTCTCGGTGGGAATATTATATTCGTCTATAACGATATATATCCTAACCTAAAGCAACCTAATATCTCGTATGTAATATTTTACAACATTCCTGGCATGTCGGTCCCTACTTCTCGGTGGGGACATTATATACGTCTAAAACGTTATATATCCTAACGTAAGGCAAGATAACACCTCGGATGTAATATTTTACAACATTCCTGGCGTGTCGTCGCCTGCTTCTCGATGGGGACATTATATACGTATTTAACGTTGTATATCCTAACCCAAAGCAACCTAACTTCTGGGATGTAATATTTTACAACATTCCTGGCATGTCGGTCCCCACTTCTCGGTGGGAACATTATATAAGTCTATAACGATATATATCCTAACCTAAAGCAACTTAACAACTCGGATGTAATATTTTACAACATTCCTGGCATGTCGGTCCCTACATCTCGGTGGGAACATTCTATACGTCTGTAACGTTGTATATCCTAACCTAAGGGAACCTAACATTTCGGGTGTAATATTTTACAACATTCCTGACGCGTCGGCCCCTATTTCTCGGTGGGAACATTATATACGTCTATCACGTTATATAACCTAGCCTAAGGCAACCTAACATATCGGATGTAATATTTTACAACATTCTGGCCTGTGGTTGCCTGCTTCTCGATGGGGACATTAGATACGTCTATAACGTTGTATATCCTAACCTAAGGGAACCTAACATCTCGGATGTAATATTTTGCAACATTCCTGGCGTGTCGTCGCCTGCTTCTCGATGGGGACATTATATACGTATTTAACGTTGTATATCCTAACCCAAAGCAACCTAACTTCTGGGATGTAATATTTTACAACATTCCTGGCATGTCGGTCCCCACGTCTTGGTGGGAACATTATATAAGTCTATAACGATATATATCCTAACCTAAAGCGAACATAACAACTCGGATGTAATATTTTACAACATTCCTGTCATGTCGGTCCCTACATCTCGGTGGGAACATTCTATACGTCTATAACGTTGTTTATCCTAACCTAAGGGAACCTAACATTTCGGGTGTAATATTTTACAACATTCCTGACGCTTCGGCCCCTATTTCTCGGTGGGTATATTATATACGTCTATAACGTTACATATCCTAGCCTAAGGCAACCTAACATGTCGAATGTAATATTTTACAACATTCTGGCGTGTCGTCGCCTGCTTCTCGACGGGGACATTATATACGTCTATAACGTTGTATATCCTAACCTAACGCAACTTAACATCTGGAATGTAATATTTTACAACATTCCTGATGCGTCGGCCCCTATTTCTCGGTGGGAACATTATATACGTCTATCACGTTATATATCCTAGCCTAAGGCAACCTAACATATCGGATGTAATATTTTACAACATTCTGGCGTGTCGTCGCCTGCTTCTCGATGGGGACATTAGATACGTTTATAACGTTGTATATCCTAACCTAAGGGAACCTAACATCTAGGATGTAATATTTTACAACATTCTGGCGTGTCGTCGCCTGCTTCTCGATGGGGACATTAGATACGTCTATAACGTTGTATATCCTAACCTAACGCAACCTAACATCTGGGATGTAATATTTTACAATATTCCTGACGCGTCGGTCCCTACTTCTCGGTGGGAAGATTGTATACGTCTATAACGATGTATGTCCTAGCCTAAGGCAACCTAACATCCCGGATGTAATATTTTACAACATTCCTGGCATGTCGGTCCCTACATCTCGGTGGAAACATTCTATACGTCTATAACGTTGTATATCCTAACCTAAGGGTACCTAACATTTCGGGT
This sequence comes from Xylocopa violacea, assembly GCA_963969225.1. Taxonomy (NCBI): domain Eukaryota; kingdom Metazoa; phylum Arthropoda; class Insecta; order Hymenoptera; family Apidae; genus Xylocopa; species Xylocopa violacea. The sequence continues at coordinate 48,088,345 of CAXAJV010000001.1, forward strand.
GTAATATTTTACAACGTTCCTGACGCGTCGGCCCCTATTTCTCGGTGGGAATATTATATTCGTCTATAACGATATATATCCTAACCTAAAGCAACCTAATATCTCGTATGTAATATTTTACAACATTCCTGGCATGTCGGTCCCTACTTCTCGGTGGGGACATTATATACGTCTAAAACGTTATATATCCTATCGTAAGGCAAGATAACACCTCGGATGTAATATTTTACAACATTCCTGGCGTGTCGTCGCCTGCTTCTCGATGGGGACATTATATACGTATTTAACGTTGTATATCCTAACCCAAAGCAACCTAACTTCTGGGATGTAATATTTTACAACATTCCTGGCATGTCGGTCCCCACTTCTCGGTGGGAACATTATATAAGTCTATAACGATATATATCCTAACCTAAAGCAACTTAACAACTCGGATGTAATATTTTACAACATTCCTGGCATGTCGGTCCCTACATCTCGGTGGGAACATTCTATACGTCTGTAACGTTGTATATCCTAACCTAAGGGAACCTAACATTTCGGGTGTAATATTTTACAACATTCCTGACGCGTCGTCCCCTATTTCTCGGTGGGAACATTATATACGTCTATCACGTTATATAACCTAGCCTAAGGCAACCTAACATATCGGATGTAATATTTTACAACATTCTGGCCTGTGGTTGCCTGCTTCTCGATGGGGACATTAGATACGTCTATAACGTTGTATATCCTAACCTAAGGGAACCTAACATCTCGGATGTAATATTTTGCAACATTCCTGGCGTGTCGTCGCCTGCTTCTCGATGGGGACATTATATACGTATTTAACGTTGTATATCCTAACCCAAAGCAACCTAACTTCTGGGATGTAATATTTTACAACATTCCTGGCATGTCGGTCCCCACGTCTCGGTGGGAACATTATATAAGTCTATAACGATATATATCCTAACCTAAAGCAACATAACAACTCGGATGTAATATTTTACAACATTCCTGTCATGTCGGTCCCTACATCTCGGTGGGAACATTCTATACGTCTATAACGTTTTTTATCCTAACCTAAGAGAACCTAACATTTCGGGTGTAATATTTTACAACATTCCTGACGCGTCGGCCCCTATTTCTCGGTGGGTATATTATATACGTCTATAACGTTACATATCCTAGCCTAAGGCAACCTAACATGTCGAATGTAATATTTTACAACATTCTGGCGTGTCGTCGCCTGCTTCTCGAAGGGGACATTATATACGTCTATAACGTTGTATATCCTAACCTAACGCAACTTAACATCTGGTATGTAATATTTTACAACATTCCTGATGCGTCGGCCCCTATTTCTCGGTGGGAACATTATATACGTCTATCACGTTATATATCCTAGCCTAAGGCAACCTAACATATCGGATGTAATATTTTACAACATTCTGGCCTGTCGTCGCCTGCTTCTCGATGGGGACATCAGATACGTCTATAACGTTGTATATCCTAACCTAAGGGAACCTAACATCTCGGATGTAATATTTTACAACATTCTGGCGTGTCGTCGCCTGCTTATCGATGGAGATATTATATACGTATATCGTTGTATATCCTAACCTAAAGCAACCTAACATCTGGGATGTAATATTTTACAATATTCCTGACGCGTCGGTCCCTACTTCTCGGTGGGAAGATTGTATACGTCTATAACGATGTATGTCCTAGCCTAAGGCAACCTAACATCCCGGATGTAATATTTTACAACATTCCTGGCATGTCGGTCCCTACATCTCGGTGGGAACATTCTATACGTCTATAACGTTGTATATCCTAACCTAAGGGAACCTAACATTTCGGGTGTAATATTTTACAACGTTCCTGACGCGTCGGCCCCTATTTCTCGGTGGGAATATTATAATCGCCTATAACGTTACATATCCTAGCCTAAGGCAACCTAACATATCGGATGTAATATTTTACAACATTCTGGCGTGTCGTCGCCTGCTTCTCGATGGGGACATTAGATACGTTTATAACGTTGTATATCTTGACCTAACGCAACCTAACATCTGGGATGTCATATTTTACAACATTCCTGACGCGTCGGCCCCTATTTCTCGGTGGGTACATTATATACGTCTATCACGTTATATATCCTAGCCTAAGGCAACCTAACATATCGGATGTAATATTTTACAACATTCTGGCGTGTCGTCGCCTGCTTCTCGATGGGGACATTAGATACGTTTATAACGTTGTATATCCTAACCTAAGGGAACCTAACATCTAGGATGTAATATTTTACAACATTCTGGCGTGTCGTCGCCTGCTTCTCGATGGGGACATTAGATACGTCTATAACGTTGTATATCCTAACCTAACGCAACCTAACATCTGGGATGTAATATTTTACAATATTCCTGACGCGTCGGTCCCTACTTCTCGGTGGGAAGATTGTATACGTCTATAACGATGTATGTCCTAGCCTAAGGCAACCTAACATCCCGGATGTAATATTTTACAACATTCCTGGCATGTCGGTCCCTACATCTCGGTGGAAACATTCTATACGTCTATAACGTTGTATATCCTAACCTAAGGGTACCTAACATTTCGGGTGTAATATTTTACAACGTTCCTGACGCGTCGGCCCCTATTTCTCGGTGGGAATATTATATTCGTCTATAACGATATATATCCTAACCTAAAGCAACCTAATATCTCGTATGTAATATTTTACAACATTCCTGGCATGTCGGTCCCTACTTCTCGGTGGGGACATTATATACGTCTAAAACGTTATATATCCTAACGTAAGGCAAGATAACACCTCGGATGTAATATTTTACAACATTCCTGGCGTGTCGTCGCCTGCTTCTCGATGGGGACATTATATACGTATTTAACGTTGTATATCCTAACCCAAAGCAACCTAACTTCTGGGATGTAATATTTTACAACATTCCTGGCATGTCGGTCCCCACTTCTCGGTGGGAACATTATATAAGTCTATAACGATATATATCCTAACCTAAAGCAACTTAACAACTCGGATGTAATATTTTACAACATTCCTGGCATGTCGGTCCCTACATCTCGGTGGGAACATTCTATACGTCTGTAACGTTGTATATCCTAACCTAAGGGAACCTCACATTTCGGGTGTAATATTTTACAACATTCCTGACGCGTCGTCCCCTATTTCTCGGTGGGAACATTATATACGTCTATCACGTTATATAACCTAGCCTAAGGCAACCTAACATATCGGATGTAATATTTTACAACATTCTGGCCTGTGGTTGCCTGCTTCTCGATGGGGACATTAGATACGTCTATAACGTTGTATATCCTAACCTAAGGGAACCTAACATCTCGGATGTAATATTTTGCAACATTCCTGGCGTGTCGTCGCCTGCTTCTCGATGGGGACATTATATACGTATTTAACGTTGTATATCCTAACCCAAAGCAACCTAACTTCTGGGATGTAATATTTTACAACATTCCTGGCATGTCGGTCCCCACGTCTCGGTGGGAACATTATATAAGTCTATAACGATATATATCCTAACCTAAAGCAACATAACAACTCGGATGTAATATTTTACAACATTCCTGTCATGTCGGTCCCTACATCTCGGTGGGAACATTCTATACGTCTATAACGTTGTTTATCCTAACCTAAGGGAACCTAACATTTCGGGTGTAATATTTTACAACATTCCTGACGCGTCGGCCCCTATTTCTCGGTGGGTATATTATATACGTCTATAACGTTACATATCCTAGCCTAAGGCAACCTAACATGTCGAATGTAATATTTTACAACATTCTGGCGTGTCGTCGCCTGCTTCTCGAAGGGGACATTATATACGTCTATAACGTTGTATATCCTAACCTAACGCAACTTAACATCTGGTATGTAATATTTTACAACATTCCTGATGCGTCGGCCCCTATTTCTCGGTGGGAACATTATATACGTCTATCACGTTATATATCCTAGCCTAAGGCCACCTAACATATCGGATGTAATATTTTACAACATTCTGGCCTGTCGTCGCCTGCTTCTCGATGGGGACATTAGATACGTTTATAACGTTGTATATCCTAACCTAAGGGAACCTAACATCTAGGATGTAATATTTTACAACATTCTGGCGTGTCGTCGCCTGCTTCTCGATGGGGACATTAGATACGTCTATAACGTTGTATATCCTAACCTAACGCAACCTAACATCTGGGATGTAATATTTTACAATATTCCTGACGCGTCGGTCCCTACTTCTCGGTGGGAAGATTGTATACGTCTATAACGATGTATGTCCTAGCCTAAGGCAACCTAACATCTCGGATGTAATATTTTACAACATTCCTGGCATGTCGGTCCCTACATCTCGGTGGAAACATTCTATACGTCTATAACGTTGTATATCCTAACCTAAGGGTACCTAACATTTCGGGTGTAATATTTTACAACGTTCCTGACGCGTCGGCCCCTATTTCTCGGTGGGAATATTATATTCGTCTATAACGATATATATCCTAACCTAAAGCAACCTAACAGCTCGTATGTAATATTTTACAACATTCCTGTCATGTCGGTCCCTACTTCTCGGTGGGGACATTATATACGTCTAAAACGTTATATATCCTAACGTAAGGCAAGATAACACCTCGGATGTAATATTTTACAACATTCCTGGCGTGTCGTCGCCTGCTTCTCGATGGGGACATTATATACGTATTTAACGTTGTATATCCTAACCCAAAGCAACCTAACTTCTGGGATGTAATATTTTACAACATTCCTGGCATGTCGGTCCCCACTTCTCGGTGGGAACATTATATAAGTCTATAACGATATATATCCTAACCTAAAGCAACTTAACAACTCGGATGTAATATTTTACAACATTCCTGGCATGTCGGTCCCTACATCTCGGTGGGAACATTCTATACGTCTGTAACGTTGTATATCCTAACGTAAGGGAACCTAACATTTCGGGTGTAATATTTTACAACATTCCTGACGCGTCGTCCCCTATTTCTCGGTGGGAACATTATATACGTCTATAACGTTGTTTATCCTAACCTAAGGGAACCTAACATTTCGGGTGTAATATTTTACAACATTCCTGACGCGTCGGCCCCTATTTCTCGGTGGGTATATTATATACGTCTATAACGTTACATATCCTAGCCTAAGGCAACCTAACATGTCGAATGTAATATTTTACAACATTCTGGCGTGTCGTCGCCTGCTTCTCGAAGGGGACATTATATACGTCTATAACGTTGTATATCCTAACCTAACGCAACCTAACATCTGGGATGTCATATTTTACAACATTCCTGCCGCGTCGGCCCCTATTTCTCGGTGGGTACATTATATACGTCTATCACGTTATATATCCTAGCCTAAGGCAACCTAACATATCGGATGTAACATCTAGGATGTAATATTTTACAACATTCTGTCGTGTCGTCGCCTGCTTCTCGATGGGGACATTAGATACGTCTATAACGTTGTATATCCTAACCTAAGGGAACCTAACATCTAGGATGTAATATTTTACAACATTCTGGCGTGTCGTCGCCTGCATCTCGATGGGGACATTATATACGTCTATAACGCTGTATATCCCAACCTAACGCAACCTAACATCTGGTATGTAATATTTTACAACATTCCTGACGCGTCGGCCCCTATTTCTCGGTGGGAACATTATACACGTCTATCACGTTATATATCCTAGCCTAAGGCAACCTAACATATCGGATGTAATATTTTACAACATTCTGGCGTGTCGTCGCCTGCTTCTCGATGGTGACATTAGATACGTTTATAACGTTGTATATCCTAACCTAAGGGAACCTAACATCTAGGATGTAATATTTTACAACATTCTGGCGTGTCGTCGCCTGCTTCTCGAAGGGGACATTATATACGTCTATAACGTTGTATATTCTAACCTAAGGGAACCTAACATATCGGGTGTAATATTTTACAACGTTCCTGACGCGTCGGCCCCTATTTCTCGGTGGGAATATTATAATCGTCTATAACGTTACATATCCTAGCCTAAGGCAACCTAACATATCGGATGTAATATTTTACAACATTCTGGCGTGTCGTCGCCTGCTTCTCGATGGGGACATTAGATACGTTTATAACGTTGTATATCCTAACCTAAGGGAACCTAACATCTAGGATGTAATATTTTACAACATTCTGGCGTGTCGTCGCCTGCTTCTCGATGGGGACATTAGATTCGTCTGTAACGTTGTATATCCTAACCTAAGGGAACCTAACATCTAGGATGTAATATTTTACAACATTCTGGCGTGTCGTCGCCTGCTTCTCGATGGGGACATTATATACGTCTATAACACTGTATATCCCAACCTAACGCAACCTAACATCTGGTATGTAATATTTTACAACATTCCTGACGCGTCGGCCCCTATTTCTCGGTGGGAACATTATACACGTCTATCACGTTATATATCCTAGCCTAAGGCAACCTAACATATCGGATGTAATATTTTACAACATTCTGGCCTGTCGTCGCATGCTTCTCGATGGGGACATTAGATACGTCTATAACGTTGTATACCCTAACCTAAGGGAACCAAACATCTAGGATGTAATATTCTACAACATTCCTGGCGTGTCGTCGCCTGCTTTTCGATGGGGACATTATATACGTCTATAACGCTGTATATCCCAACCTAACGCAACCTAACATCTGGTATGTAATATTTTACAACATTCCTGACGCGTCGGCCCCTATTTCTCGGTGGGAACATTATACACGTCTATCACGTTATATATCCTAGCCTAAGGCAACCTAACATATCGGATGTAATATTTTACAACATTCTGGCCTGTCGTCGCATGCTTCTCGATGGGGACATTATATACGTCTATAACGTTGTATATCTTAACCTAACGCAACCTAACATCTGGGATGTCATATTTTACAACATTCCTGACGCGTCGGCCCCTATTTCTCGGTGGGTACATTATATACGTCTATCACGTTATATATCCTAGCCTAAGGCAACCTAACTTATCGGATGTAATATTTTACAACATTCTGGCGTGTCGTCGCCTGCTTCTCGAAGGGGACATTAGATACGTTTATAACGTTGTATATCCTAACCTAAGGGAACCTAACATCTAGGATGTAATATTTTACAACATTCTGGCGTGTCGTCGCCTGCTTCTCGATGGGGACATTAGATACGTCTATAACGTTGTATATCCTAACCTAACGCAACCTAACATCTGGGATGTAATATTTTACAATATTCCTGACTCGTCGGTCCCTACTTCTCGGTGGGAAGATTGTATACGTCTATAACGATGTATGTCCTAGCCTAAGGCAACCTAACATCTCGGATGTAATATTTTACAACATTCCTCTCATGTCGGTCCCTACATCTCGGCGGAAACATTCTATACGTCTATAACGTTGTATATCCTAACCTAAGGGTACCTAACATTTCGGGTGTAATATTTTACAACGTTCCTGACGCGTCGGCCCCTATTTCTCGGTGGGAATATTATATTCGTCTATAACGATATATATCCTAACCTAAAGCAACCTAACATCTCGTATGTAATATTTTACAACATTCCTGGCATGTCGGTCCCTACTTCTCGGTGGGGACATTATATACGTCTAAAACGTTATATATCCTAACGTAAGGCAACATAACACCTCGGATGTAATATTTTACAACATTCCTGGCGTGTCGTCGCCTGCTTCTCGATGGGGACATTATATACGTCTATAACGTTGTATATCCTAAACCAAAGAAACCTAACTTCTGGGATGTAATATTTTACAACATTCCTGGCATGTCGGTCCCTACATCTCGGTGGGAACATTCTATACGTCTATAACGTTGTATATCCTAACCTAAGGGAACCTAACATTTCGGGTGTAATATTTTACAACGTTCCTGACGCGTCGGCCCCTATTTCTCGGTGGGAATATTATATTCGTCTAGAACGTTATATATCCTAGCCTAAGGAAACCTAACATGTCGAATGTAATATTTTACAACATTCTGGCGTGTCGTCGCCTGCTTCTCGAAGGGGACATTATATAAGTCTATAACGTTGTATATCTTAACCTAACGCAACCTAACATCTGGGATGTCATATTTTACAACATTCCTGACGCGTCGGCCCCTATTTCTCGGTGGGTACATTATATACGTCTATCGCGTTATATATCCTAGCCTAAGGCAACCTAACATATCGGATGTAACATCTAGGATGTAATATTTTACAACATTCTGTCGTGTCGTCGCCTGCTTCTCGATGGGGACATTAGATACGTCTATAACGTTGTATATCCTAACCTAAGGGAACCTAACATCTAGGATGTAATATTTTACAACATTCTGGCGTGTCGTCGCCTGCCTCTCGATGGGGACATTATATACATCTCTAACGTTGTATATTCTAACCTAACGCAACCTAACATCTGGGATGTAATATTTTACAAGATTCCTGGCATGTCGGTCCCCTCGTCTCGGTGGGAACATTATATTAGTCTATAACGATATATATCCTAACCTAAAGCAACGTTGTATATCCTAACCCAAGGCAACCGAACATCTCGGATGTAATAGTTGATAACATTCCTGGCGTGTCGACCCGTACATCTCGGTGGTAACATTATATACGTCTATAACGTTATATATCCAAACTCAAATCAACATAACTTCTCGGATGTAATATTCTACAACATTCCTGGCGTGTCGTCGCCTGCTTTTCGATGGGGACATTATATACGTCTATAACGCTGTATATCCCAACCTAACGCAACCTAACATCTGGTATGTAATATTTTACAACATTCCTGACGCGTCGGCCCCTATTTCTCGGTGGGAACATTATACACGTCTATCACGTTATATATCCTAGCCTAAGGCAACCTAACATATCGGATGTAATATTTTACAACATTCTGGCCTGTCGTCGCATGCTTCTCGATGGGGACATTAGATACGTCTATAACGTTGTATATCCTAACCTAAGGGAACCTAACATCTAGGATGTAATATTTTACAACATTCTGGCGTGTCGTCGCCTGCTTCTCGATGGGGACATTAGATACGTCTATAACGTTGTATATCCTAACCTAACGCAACCTAACATCTGGGATGTAATATTTTACAATATTCCTGACTCGTCGGTCCCTACTTCTCGGTGGGAAGATTGTATACGTCTATAACGATGTATGTCCTAGCCTAAGGCAACCTAACATCTCGGATGTAATATTTTACAACATTCCTCGCATGTCGGTCCCTACATCTCGGTGGAAACATTCTATACGTCTATAACGTTGTATATCCTAACCTAAGGGTACCTAACATTTCGGGTGTGATATTTTACAACGTTCCTGACGCGTCGGCCCCTATTTCTCGGTGGGAATATTATATTCGTCTATAACGATATATATCCTAACCTAAAGCAACCTAACATCTCGTATGTAATATTTTACAACATTCCTGGCATGTCGGTCCCTACTTCTCGGTGGGGACATTATATACGTCTAAAACGTTATATATCCTAACGTAAGGCAACATAACACCTCGGATGTAATATTTTACAACATTCCTGGCGTGTCGTCGCCTGCTTCTCGATGGGGACATTATATACGTCTATAACGTTGTATATCCTAACCCAAAGAAACCTAACTTCTGGGATGTAATATTTTACAACATTCCTGGCATGTCGGTCCCTACATCTCGGTGGGAACATTCTATACGTCTATAACGTTGTATATCCTAACCTAAGGGAACCTAACATTTCGGGTGTAATATTTTACAACGTTCCTGACGCGTCGGCCCCTATTTCTCGGTGGGAATATTATATTCGTCTAGAACGTTATATATCCTAGCCTAAGGCAACCTAACATGTCGAATGTAATATTTTACTACATTCTGGCGTGTCGTCGCCTGCTTCTCGAAGGGGACATTATATAAGTCTATAACGTTGTATATCTTAACCTAACGCAACCTAACATCTGGGATGTCATATTTTACAACATTCCTGACGCGTCGGCCCCTATTTCTCGGTGGGTACATTATATACGTCTATCACGTTATATATCCTAGCCTAAGGCAACCTAACATATCGGATGTAATATTTTACAACATTCTGGCCTGTCGTCGCATGCTTCTCGATGGGGACATTAGATACGTCTATAACGTTGTATATCCTAACCTAAGGGAACCTAACATCTAGGATGTAATATTTTACAACATTCTGGCGTGTCGTCGCCTGGTTCTCGATGGGGACATTATATACGTCTATAACGTTGTATATTCTAACCTAACGCAACCTAACATCTGGGATGTAATATTTTACAAGATACCTGGTATGTCGGTCCCCACGTCTCGGTGGGAACATTATATTAGTCTACAACGATATATATCCTAACCTAAAGCAACGTAACATCTCAGATGTAATATTTTACAACATTCCTGGCATGTCGGTCCCTACATCTCCGTGGGAACTTTCAATACGTCTATAACGTTGTATATCCTAACCTAAGGGAACCTAACATCTCGGGTGTAATATTTTACAACATTCCTGACACGTCGGCCCCTATTTCTCGGTGGGAACATTCTATACGTCTATAACGTTGTATATCCTAACCTAAGGGAACCTAACATCTCGGGTGTAATATTTTACACCACTCCTGACGCGTCGGCCCCTATTTCTCGGTGGGAACATGCTATTCGTCTATAACGTTGTATATCCTAAGCTAAGGGAACCTAACATCTCGGGTGTAATATTTTACAACATTCCTGGCATGTCGGTCCCTACTTCTCGGTGAGAAAATTCTATACGTCTATAACGTTGTATATCCTAACCTAACGCAACCTAACATCTCGGATGTAATATTTTAAAACATTCCTGGCATGTCAGTCCCTACTTCTCGGTGGTAACATTATATACGTCTATAACGTTGTATATCCTAATCTAACGCAACCTAACATCTCGGATGTAATATTTTAAAACATTCCTGGCATGTCAGTCCCTACTTCTCGGTGGTAACATTATATACGTCTATAACGTTGTATATCCTAACCTAACGCAACCTAACTTCTGGCATGTAATATTTTACAACATTCCTGACGCGTCGGTCCCTACTTCTCAGTGGGAACATTGTATACGTCTATAACGATATATGTCCTAGCCTAAGCCAACCTAACATCTCGGATGTAATATTTTACAACATTCCTGGCATGTCGGTCCCTACATCTCGGTGGAAACATTCTATACGTCTATAACGTTGTATATCCTAACCTAAGGGTACCTAACATTTCGGGTGTAATATTTTACAACGTTCCTGACGCGTCGGCCCCTATTTCTCGGTGGGAATATTATATTCGTCTATAACGATATATATCCTAACCTAAAGCAACCTAACATCTCGTATGTAATATTTTACAACATTCCTGGCATGTCGGTCCCTACTTCTCGGTGGGAACATTATATACGTCTATAACGTTGTATATGCTAACCTAAGGGAACCTAACATCTCGGGTTTAATATTTTACAACATTCCTGACGCGTCGGCCCCTATTTCTCGGTGGGAATATTATATACGTCTATAACGTTATATATGCTAGCCTAAGGCAACCTAACATGTCGAATGTAATATTTTACAACATTCTGGCGTGTCGTCGCCTGCTTCTCGAAGGGGACATTATATACGTCTATAACGTTGTATATCTTAACCTAACGCAACCTAACATCTGGGATGTCATATTTTACAACATTCCTGACGCGTCGGCCCCTATTTCTCGGTGGTAACATTATATACGTCTATAACGTTATATATCCTAACGTAAAGCAACCTAACATTTCGGATGTTATATTTTACAACATTTCTGGCGTGACGGCACCTACTTCCCGATGGTGATATTATATACGTCTATAACGTTGTATACCCTAACCTAAGGCAACCGAACATCTCGGATGTAATAGTTGATAACATTCCTGGCCTGTCGGCCCGTACATCTCGGTGGGGACATTATATACGTCTATAACGTTATATATCGTAACGTAAGGCAACATAACACCTCGGATGTAATATTTTACAACATAACTGGCGTGTCGTCGCCTGCTTCTCGATGGGGACATTATATACGTATTTAACGTTGTATATCCTAACCCAAAGCAACCTAACTTCTGGGATGTAATATTTTACAACATTCCTGGCATGTCGGTCCCCACGTCTCGGTGGGAACATTATATAAGTCTATAACGATATATATCCTAACCTAAAGCAACATAACAACTCGGATGTAATATTTTACAACATTCCTGTCATGTCGGTCCCTACATCTCGGTGGGAACATTCTATACGTCTATAACGTTGTATATCCTAACCTAAGGGAACCTAACATTTCGGGTGTAATATTTTACACCGCTCCTGACGCGTCGGCCCCTATTTCTCGGTGGGAATATTATAATCGTCTATAACGTTACATATCCTAGCCTAAGGCAACCTAACATATCGGATGTAATATTTTACAACATTCTGGCGTGTCGTCGCCTGCTTCTCGATGGGGACATTAGATACGTTTATAACTTTGTATATCCTAACCTAAGGGAACCTAACATCTAGGATGTAATATTTTACAACATTCTGGCGTGTCGTCGCCTGCTTCTCGATGGGGACATTAGATTCGTCTGTAACGTTGTATATCCTAACCTAAGGGAACCTAACATCTAGGATGTAATATTTTACAACATTCTGGCGTGTCGTCGCCTGCTTCTCGATGGGGACATTATATACGTCTATAACGTTGTATATTCTAACCTAACGCAACCTAACATCTGGGATGTAATATTTTACAAGATTCCTGGCATGTCGGTCCCCACGTCTCGGTGGGAACATTATATAAGTCTATAACGATATATATCCTAACCTAAAGCAACTGAACAACTCGGATGTAATATTTCACAACATTCCTGGCATGTCGGTCCCTACATCTCGGTGGGAACATTATATACGTCTATAACGTTGTATATGCTAACCTAAGGGAACCTAACATCTCGGGTGTAATATTTTACAACATTCCTGACGCGTCGGCCCCTATTTCTCGGTGGGAATATTATATTCGTCTATAACGTTACATATCCTAGCCTAAGGCAACCTAGCATGTCGAATGTAATATTTTACAACATTCTGGCGGGTCGTCGCCTGCTTCTCGAAGGGGACATTATATACGTCTATAACGTTGTATATCTTAACCTAACGCAACCTAACATCTGGGATGTCATATTTTACAACATTCCTGACGCGTCGGCCCCTATTTCTCGGTGGGTACATTATATACGTCTATCACGTTATATATCCTAGCCTAAGGCAACCTAACATATCGGATGTAATATTTTACAACATTCTGGCGTGTCGTCGCCTGCTTCTCGATGGGGACATTAGATACGTTTATAACTTTGTATATCCTAACCTAAGGGAACCTAACATCTAGGATGTAATATTTTACAACACTCTGGCGTGTCGTCGCCTGCTTCTCGATGGGGACATTAGATTCGTCTGTAACGTTGTATATCCTAACCTAAGGGAACCTAACATCTAGGATGTAATATTTTACAACATTCTGGCGTGTCGTCGCCTGCTTCTCGATGGGGACATTAGATACGTCTATAACGTTGTATATTCTAACCTAACGCAACCTAACATCTGGGATGTAATATTTTACAAGATTCCTGGCATGTCGGTCCCCACGTCTCGGTGGGAACATTATATAAGTCTATAACGATATATATCCTAACCTAAAGCAACTGAACAACTCGGATGTAATATTTTACAACATTCCTGGCATGTCGGTCCCTACATCTCGGTGGGAACATTATATACGTCTATAACGTTGTATATGCTAACCTAAGGGAACCTAACATCTCGGGTGTAATATTTTACAACATTCCTGACGCGTCGGCCCCTATTTCTCGGTGGGAATATTATATTCGTCTATAACGTTACATATCCTAGCCTAAGGAAACCTAGCATGTCGAATGTAATATTTTACAACATTCTGGCGGGTCGTCGCCTGCTTCTCGAAGGGGACATTATATACGTCTATAACGTTGTATATCTTAACCTAACGCAACCTAACATCTGGGATGTCATATTTTACAACATTCCTGACGCGTCGGCCCCTATTTCTCGGTGGGTACATTATATACGTCTATCACGTTATATATCCTAGCCTAAGGCAACCTAACATATCGGATGTAATATTTTACAACATTCTGGCGTGTCGTCGCCTGCTTCTCGATGGGGACATTAGATACGTGTATAACGTTGTATATCCTAACCTACGGGAACCTAACATCTAGGATGTAATATTTTACAACAATCTGTCGTGTCGTCGCCTGCTTCTCGATGGGGACATTAGATACGTCTATAACGTTGTATATCCTAACCTAAGGGAACCTAACATCTAGGATGTAATATTTTACAACATTCTGGCGTGTCGTTGCCTGCTTCTCGATGGGGACATTATATACATCTCTAACGTTGTATATTCTAACCTAACGCAACCTAACATCTGGGATGTAATATTTTACAAGATTCCTGGCATGTCGGTCCCCTCGTCTCGGTGGGAACATTATATTAGTCTATAACGATATATATCCTAACCGAAAGCAACGTAACATTTCGGATGTAATATTTTACAACATTCCTGGCATGTCGGTCCCTACATCTCCGTGGGAACTTTCTATACGTCTATAACGTTGTATATCCTAACCCAAGGCAACCGAATATCTCGGATGTAATAGTTGATAACATTCCTGGCGTGTCGACCCGTACATCTCGGTGGTAACATTATATACGTCTATAACGTTATATATCCTAACTCAAGGCAACATAACTTCTCGGATGTAATATTCTACAACATTCCTGGCGTGTCGTCGCCTGCTTTTCGATGGGGACATTATATACGTCTATAACGCTGTATATCCCAACCTAACGCAACCTAACATCTGGTATGTAATATTTTACAATATTCCTGACGCGTCGGTCCCTACTTCTCGGTGGGAAGATTGTATACGTCTATAACGATATATGTCCTAGCCTGAGGCAACCTAACATCTCGGATGTAATATTTTACAACATTCCTGGCATGTCGGTCCCTACATCTCGGTGGAAACATTCTATACGTCTATAACGTTGTATATCCTAACCTAAGGGTACCTAACATTTCGGGTGTAATATTTTACAACGTTCCTGACGCGTCGGCCCCTATTTCTCGGTGGGAATATTATATTCGTCTATAACGATATATATCCTAACCTAAAGCAACCTAACATCTCGTATGTAATATTTTACAACATTCCTGGCATGTCGGTCCCTACTTCTCGGTGGGAACATTATATACGTCTATAACGTTGTATATGCTAACCTAAGGGAACCTAACATCTCGGGTGTAATATTTTACAACATTCCTGACGCGTCGGCCCCTATCTCTCGGTGGGAATATTATATACGTCTATAACGTTATATATGCTAGCCTAAGGCAACCTAACATGTCGAATGTAATATTTTACAACATTCTGGCGTGTCGTCGCCTGCTTCTCGAAGGGGACATTATATACGTCTATAACGTTGTATATCTTAACCTAACGCAACCTAACATCTGGGATGTCATATTTTACAACATTCCTGACGCGTCGGCCCCTATTTCTCGGTGGGAACATTATATACGTCTATAACGTTATATATCCTAACGTAAAGCAACCTAACATTTCGGATGTAATATTTTACAACATTTCTGGCGTGACGGCACCTACTTCCCGATGGGGATATTATATACGTCTATAACGTTGTATACCCTAACCTAAGGCAACCGAACATCTCGGATGTAATAGTTGATAACATTCCTGGCCTGTCGGCCCGTACATCTCGGTGGGGACATTATATACGTCTA
The DNA here is from genome assembly GCA_963969225.1 of Xylocopa violacea. Classification (NCBI taxonomy): domain Eukaryota; kingdom Metazoa; phylum Arthropoda; class Insecta; order Hymenoptera; family Apidae; genus Xylocopa; species Xylocopa violacea. The sequence goes on from CAXAJV010000001.1 coordinate 48,104,332, forward strand.
TAACGTTATATATCGTAACGTAAGGGAACATAACACCTCGGATGTAATATTTTACAGCATAACTGGCGTGTCGTCGCCTGCTTCTCGATGGGGACATTATATACGTATTTAACATTGTATATCATAACCCAAAGCAACCTAACTTCTGGGATGTAATATTTTACAACATTCCTGACGCGTCGGTCCCTACTTCTTGGTGGGAACATTGTATACGTCTATAACGATATATGTCCTAGCCTAAGGCAACCTAACATCTCGGATGTAATATTTTACAACATTCCTGGCATATCGGTCCCTACATCTCGGTGGGAACATTCTATACGTCTATAACGTTGTATATCCTAACCTAAGGGTACCTAACATTTCGGGTGTAATATTTTACAACGTTCCTGACGCGTCGGCCTCTATTTCTCGGTGGGAATATTATATTCGTCTATAACGATATATATCCTAACCTAAAGCAACCTAACATCTCGTATGTAATATTTTACAACATTCCTGGCATGTCGGTCCCTACTTCTCGGTGGGAACATTATATACGTCTATAACGTGGTATATGCTAACCTAAGGGAACCTAACATCTCGGGTGTAATATTTTACAACATTCCTGACGCGTCGGCCCCTATTTCTCGGTGGGAATATTATATACGTCTATAACGTTATATATCCTAGCCTAAGGCAACCTAACATGTCGAATGTAATATTTTACAACATTCTGGCGTGTCGTCGCCTGCTTCTCGAAGGGGACATTATATACGTCTATAACGTTGTATATCTTATCCTAACGCAACCTAAAATCTGGGATGTCATATATTACAACATTCCTGACGCGTCGGCACCTATTTCTCGGTGGGAACATTATATACGTCTATAACGTTATATATCCTAACGTAAAGCAACCTAACATTTCGGATGTAATATTTTACAACATTTCTGGCGTGACGGCACCTACTTCCCGATGGGGATATTATATACGTCTATAACGTTGTATACCCTAACCTAAGGCAACCGAACATCTCGGATGTAATAGTTGATAACATTCCTGGCCTGTCGGCCCGTACATCTCGGTGGGGACATTATATACGTCTATAACGTTATATATCCTAACGTAAGGCAACATAACATCTCGGATGTAATATTTTACAACATTCCTGGCGTGTCGTCGCCTGCTTCTCGATGGGGACATTATATACGTATTTAACGTTGTATATCCTAACCCAAAGCAACCTAACTTCTGGGATGTAATATTTTACAACATTCCTGGCATGTCGGTCCCCACGTCTCGGTGGGAACATTATATAAGTCTATAACGATATATATCCTAACCTAAAGCAACATAACAACTCGGATGTAATATTTTACAACATTCCTGTCATGTCGGTCCCTACATCTCGGTGGGAACATTCTATACGTCTATAACGTTGTATATCCTAACCTAAGGGAACCTAACATTTCGGGTGTAATATTTTACACCGTTCCTGACGCGTCGGCCCCTATTTCTCGGTGGGAATATTATAATCGTCTATAACGTTACATATCCTAGCCTAAGGCAACCTAACATATCGGATGTAATATTTTACAACATTCTGGCGTGTCGTCGCCTGCTTCTCGATGGGGACATTAGATACGTTTATAACGTTGTATATCCTAACCTAAGGGAACCTAACATCTAGGATGTAATATTTTACAACATTCTGGCGTGTCGTCGCCTGCTTCTCGATGGGGACATTAGATTCGTCTGTAACGTTGTATATCCTAACCTAAGGGAACCTAACATCTAGGATGTAATATTTTACAACATTCTGGCGTGTCGTCGCCTGCTTCTCGATGGGGACATTATATACGTCTATAACGTTGTATATTCTAACCTAACGCAACCTAACATCTGGGATGTAATATTTTACAAGATTCCTGGCATGTCGGTCCCCACGTCTCGGTGGGAACATTATATAAGTCTATAACGATATATATCCTAACCTAAAGCAACTGAACAACTCGGATGTAATATTTTACAACATTCCTGGCATGTCGGTCCCTACATCTCGGTGGGAACATTATATACGTCTATAACGTTGTATATGCTAACCTAAGGGAACCTAACATCTCGGGTGTAATATTTTACAACATTCCTGACGCGTCGGCCCCTATTTCTCGGTGGGAATATTATATTCGTCTATAACGTTACATATCCTAGCCTAAGGCAACCTAGCATGTCGAATGTAATATTTTACAACATTCTGGCGGGTCGTCGCCTGCTTCTCGAAGGGGACATTATATACGTCTATAACGTTGTATATCTTAACCTAACGCAACCTAACATCTGGGATGTCATATTTTACAACATTCCTGACGCGTCGGCCCCTATTTCTCGGTGGGTACATTATATACGTCTATCACGTTATATATCCTAGCCTAAGGCAACCTAACATATCGGATGTAATATTTTACAACATTCTGGCGTGTCGTCGCCTGCTTCTCGATGGGGACATTAGATACGTCTATAACGTTGTATATCCTAACCTACGGGAACCTAACATCTAGGATGTAATATTTTACAACATTCTGTCGTGTCGTCGCCTGCTTCTCGATGGGGACATTAGATACGTCTATAACGTTGTATATCCTAACCTAAGGGAACCTAACATCTAGGATGTAATATTTTACAACATTCTGGCGTGTCGTTGCCTGCTTCTCGATGGGGACATTATATACATCTCTAACGTTGTATATTCTAACCTAACGCAACCTAACATCTGGGATGTAATATTTTACAAGATTCCTGGCATGTCGGTCCCCTCGTCTCGGTGGGAACATTATATTAGTCTATAACGATATATATCCTAACCGAAAGCAACGTACCATTTCGGATGTAATATTTTACAACATTCCTGGCATGTCGGTCCCTACATCTCCGTGGGAACTTTCTATACGTCTATAACGTTGTATATCCTAACCCAAGGCAACCGAACATCTCGGATGTAATAGTTGATAACATTCCTGGCGTGTCGACCCGTACATCTCGGTGGTAACATTATATACGTCTATAACGTTATATATCCTAACTCAAGGCAACATAACTTCTCGGATGTAATATTCTACAACATTCCTGGCGTGTCGTCGCCTGCTTTTCGATGGGGACATTATATACGTCTATAACGCTGTATATCCCAACCTAACGCAACCTAACATCTGGTATGTAATATTTTACAACATTCCTGACGCGTCGGCCCCTATTTCTCGGTGGGAACATTATACACGTCTATCACGTTATATATCCTAGCCTAAGGCAACCTAACATATCGGATGTAATATTTTACAACATTCTGGCGTGTCGTCGCCTGCTTCTCGATGGGGACATTAGATACGTTTATAACGTTGTATATCCTAACCTAAGGGAACCTAACATCTAGGATGTAATATTTTACAACATTCTGGCGTGTCGTCGCCTGCTTCTCGATGGGGACATTAGATACGTCTATAACGTTGTATATCCTAACCTAACGCAACCTAACATCTGGGATGTAATATTTTACAATATTCCTGACGCGTCGGTCCCTACTTCTCGGTGGGAAGATTGTATACGTCTATAACGATATATGTCCTAGCCTGAGGCAACCTAACATCTCGGATGTAATATTTTACAACATTCCTGGCATGTCGGTCCCTACATCTCGGTGGAAACATTCTATACGTCTATAACGTTGTATATCCTAACCTAAGGGTACCTAACATTTCGGGTGTAATATTTTACAACGTTCCTGACGCGTCGGCCCCTATTTCTCGGTGGGAATATTATATTCGTCTATAACGATATATATCCTAACCTAAAGCAACCTAACATCTCGTATGTAATATTTTACAACATTCCTGGCATGTCGGTCCCTACTTCTCGGTGGGAACATTATATACGTCTATAACGTTGTATATGCTAACCTAAGGGAACCTAACATCTCGGGTGTAATATTTTACAACATTCCTGACGCGTCGGCCCCTATCTCTCGGTGGGAATATTATATACGTCTATAACGTTATATATGCTAGCCTAAGGCAACCTAACATGTCGAATGTAATATTTTACAACATTCTGGCGTGTCGTCGCCTGCTTCTCGAAGGGGACATTATATACGTCTATAACGTTGTATATCTTAACCTAACGCAACCTAACATCTGGGATGTCATATTTTACAACATTCCTGACGCGTCGGCCCCTATTTCTCGGTGGGAACATTATATACGTCTATAACGTTATATATCCTAACGTAAAGCAACCTAACATTTCGGATGTAATATTTTACAACATTTCTGGCGTGACGGCACCTACTTCCCGATGGGGATATTATATACGTCTATAACGTTGTATACCCTAACCTAAGGCAACCGAACATCTCGGATGTAATAGTTGATAACATTCCTGGCCTGTCGGCCCGTACATCTCGGTGGGGACATTATATACGTCTATAACGTTATATATCGTAACGTAAGGCAACATAACACCTCGGATGTAATATTTTACAGCATAACTGGCGTGTCGTCGCCTGCTTCTCGATGGGGACATTATATACGTATTTAACATTGTATATCATAACCCAAAGCAACCTAACTTCTGGGATGTAATATTTTACAACATTCCTGGCATGTCGGTCCCCACGTCTCGGTGGGAACATTATATAAGTCTATAACGATATATATCCTAACCTAAAGCAACATAACAACTCGGATGTAATATTTTACAACATTCCTGTCATGTCGGTCCCTACATCTCGGTGGGAACATTCTATACGTCTATAACGTTGTATATCCTAACCTAAGGGAACCTAACATTTCGGGTGTAATATTTTACACCGTTCCTGACGCGTCGGCCCCTATTTCTCGGTGGGAATATTATAATCGTCTATAACGTTACATATCCTAGCCTAAGGCAACCTAACATATCGGATGTAATATTTTACAACATTCTGGCGTGTCGTCGCCTGCTTCTCGATGGGGACATTAGATACGTTTATAACGTTGTATATCCTAACCTAAGGGAACCTAACATCTAGGATGTAATATTTTACAACATTCTGGCGTGTCGTCGCCTGCTTCTCGATGGGGACATTAGATTCGTCTGTAACGTTGTATATCCTAACCTAAGGGAACCTAACATCTAGGATGTAATATTTTACAACATTCTGGCGTGTCGTCGCCTGCTTCTCGATGGGGACATTATATACGTCTATAACGTTGTATATTCTAACCTAACGCAACCTAACATCTGGGATGTAATATTTTACAAGATTCCTGGCATGTCGGTCCCCACGTCTCGGTGGGAACATTATATAAGTCTATAACGATATATATCCTAACCTAAAGCAACTGAACAACTCGGATGTAATATTTTACAACATTCCTGGCATGTCGGTCCCTACATCTCGGTGGGAACATTATATACGTCTATAACGTTGTATATGCTAACCTAAGGGAACCTAACATCTCGGGTGTAATATTTTACAACATTCCTGACGCGTCGGCCCCTATTTCTCGGTGGGAATATTATATTCGTCTATAACGTTACATATCCTAGCCTAAGGCAACCTAGCATGTCGAATGTAATATTTTACAACATTCTGGCGTGTCGTCGCCTGCTTCTCGAAGGGGACATTATATACGTCTATAACGTTGTATATCTTAACCTAACGCAACCTAACATCTGGGATGTCATATTTTACAACATTCCTGACGCGTCGGCCCCTATTTCTCGGTGGGTACATTATATACGTCTATCACGTTATATATCCTAGCCTAAGGCAACCTAACATATCGGATGTAATATTTTACAACATTCTGGCGTGTCGTCGCCTGCTTCTCGATGGGGACATTAGATACGTCTATAACGTTGTATATCCTAACCTACGGGAACCTAACATCTAGGATGTAATATTTTACAACATTCTGGCGTGTCGTCGCCTGCTTCTCGATGGGGACATTATATACATCTCTAACGTTGTATATTCTAACCTAACGCAACCTAACATCTGGGATGTAATATTTTACAAGATTCCTGGCATGTCGGTCCCCTCGTCTCGGTGGGAACATTATATTAGTCTATAACGATATATATCCCAACCTAAAGCAACGTAACATTTCGGATGTAATATTTTACAACATTCCTGGCGTGTCGACCCGTACATCTCGGTGGTAACATTATATACGTCTATAACGTTATATATCCTAACTCAAGGCAACATAACTTCTCGGATGTAATATTCTACAACATTCCTGGCGTGTCGTCGCCTGCTTTTCGATGGGGACATTATATACGTCTATAACGCTGTATATCCCAACCTAACGCAACCTAACATCTGGTATGTAATATTTTACAACATTCCTGACGCGTCGGCCCCTATTTCTCGGTGGGAACATTATTCACGTCTATCACGTTATATATCCTAGCCTAAGGCAACCTAACATATCGGATGTAATATTTTACAACATTCTGGCCTGTCGTCGCATGCTTCTCGATGGGGACATTAGATACGTCTATAACGTTGTATATCCTAACCTAAGGGAACCTAACATCTAGGATGTAATATTTTACAACATTCTGGCGTGTCGTCGCCTGCTTCTCGAAGGGGACATTATATACGTCTATAATGTTGTATATCTTAACCTAACGCAACCTAACATCTGGGATGTCATATTTTACAACATTCCTGACGCGTCGGCCCCTATTTCTCGGTGGGTACATTATATACGTCTATCACGTTATATATCCTAGCCTAAGGCAACCTAACATATCGGATGTAATATTTTACAACATTCTGGCGTGTCGTCGCCTGCTTCTCGATGGGGACATTAGATACGTTTATAACGTTGTATATCCTAACCTAAGGGAACCTAACATCTAGGATGTAATATTTTACAACATTCTGGCGTGTCGTCGCCTGCTTCTCCATGGGGACATTAGATACGTCTATAACGTTGTATATCCTAACCTAACGCAACCTAACATCTGGGATGTAATATTTTACAATATTCCTGACGCGTCGGTCCCTACTTCTCGGTGGGAAGATTGTATACGTCTATAACGATATATGTCCTAGCCTAAGGCAACCTAACATCTCGGATGTAATATTTTACAACATTCTGGCGTGTCGTCGCCTGCTTCTCGAAGGGGACATTATATACGTCTATAACGTTGTATATCTTAACCTAACGCAACCTAACATCTGGGATGTCATATTTTACAACATTCCTGACGCGTCGGCCCCTATTTCTCGGTGGGAACATTATATACGTCTATAACGTTATATATCCTAACGTAAAGCAACCTAACATTTCGGATGTAATATTTTACAACATTTCTGGCGTGACGGCACCTACTTCCCGATGGGGATATTATATACGTCTATAACGTTGTATACCCTAACCTAAGGCAACCGAACATCTCGGATGTAATAGTTGATAACATTCCTGGCCTGTCGGCCCGTACATCTCGGTGGGGACATTATATACGTCTATAACGTTATATATCGTAACGTAAGGCAACATAACACCTCGGATGTAATATTTTACAGCATAACAGGCGTGTCGTCGCCTGCTTCTCGATGGGGACACTATATACGTATTTAACGTTGTATATCATAACCCAAAGCAACCTAACTTCTGGGATGTAATATTTTACAACATTCCTGACGCGTCGGTCCCTACTTCCCGATGGGGATATTATATACGTCTATAACGTTGTATACCCTAACCTAAAGCAACTTAACAACTCGGATGTAATATTTTACAACATTCCTGGCATGTCGGTCCCTACATCTCGGTGGGGACATTATATACGTCTATAACGTTATATATCCTAACCTAAGGGTACCTAACATTTCGGGTGTAATATTTTACAACGTTCCTGACGCGTCGGCCTGTATTTCTCGGTGGGAATATTATATTCGTCTATAACGATATATATCCTAACCTAAAGCAACCTAACATCTCGTATGTAATATTTTACAACATTCCTGGCATGTCGGTCCCTACTTCCCGGTGGGAACATTATATACGTCTATAACGTTGTATATGCTAACCTAAGGGAACCTAACATCTCGGGTGTAATATTTTACAACATTCCTGACGCGTCGGCCCCTATTTCTCGGTGGGAATATTATATTCGTCTATAACGTTACATATCCTAGCCTAAGGCAACCTAGCATGTCGAATGTAATATTTTACAACATTCTGGCGTGTCGTCGCCTGCTTCTCGAAGGGGAAATTATATACGTCTATAACGTTGTATATCTTAACCTAACGCAACCTAACATCTCGGGTGTAATATTTTACAACATTCCTGACCCGTCGGCCCCTATTTCTCGGTTCGTATATTATATACGTCTATAACGTTACATATCCTAGCCTAAGGCAACCTAACATATCGGATGTAATATTTTACAACATTCTGGCGTGTCGTCGCCTCCTTCTCGATGGGGACATTAGATACGTCTATAACGTTGTATATCCTAACCTAAGGGAACCTAACATCTCGGATGTAATATTTTACAACATTCTGGCGTGTCGTCGCCTGCTTCTCGATGGGGGCATTATATACGTCTATAACGTTGTATATCCTAACCCAAAGAAACCTATCTTCTGGGATGTAATATTTTACAACATTCCTGGCATGTCGGTCCCCACGTCTCGGTGGAAACATTATATAAGTCTATAACGATATACATCCTCACGTAAAGCAACCTCATAACTCGGATGTAATATTTTACAACATTCCTGGCATGTCGGTCCCTTCTTCTCGGTGGGAACATTCTATACGTCTATAACGTTGTATATCCTAGCCCAAGGCAACCTAACATCTCGGATGTAATATCTTAACACATTCCTGGCGTGTCGTCGCCTGCTTCTCGATGGGGACATTATATACGTCTATAACGTTGTATATCCTAACCTAAGGGAACCTAATATCTCGGATGTAATATTTTACAACATTCTGGCGTGTCGTCGCCTGCTTCTCGATGGGGACATTAGATACGTCTATAACGTTGTATATCCTATCCTAAGGGAACCTAACATCTAGGATGTAATATTTTACAACATTCATGGCGTGTCGTCGCCTGCTTCTCGATGGGGGCATTATATACGTCTATAACGTTGTATATCCTAACCCAAAGAAACCTAACTTCTGGGATGTAATATTTTACAACATTCCTTTCATGTCGGTCCCCACGTCACGGTGGGAACATTATATAAGTCTATAACGACATATATCCTAACCTAAAGCAACCTAACATCTCGGTTTTAATATTTTACAACATTCCTGGCATGTCGGTCCCTACATCTCGGTGGGAACATTCTATACGTCTATAACGTTGTATATCCTAGCCTAAGGCAACCTAACATCTCGGATGTAATATTTTACAACATTCCTGGCGTGTCGTAGCCTGCTTCTCGATGGGGATATTATATACGTCTATAACGTTGTATATCCTAACCCAAAGCAACCTAACTTCTGGGATGTAATATTTTACAAAATTCCTGGCATGTCGGTCCCTACACCTCGCTGGGAACTTTCTATACGTCTATAACGTTGTATATCCTAACCTAAGGGAACCTAACATCTCCGGTGTAATATTTTACAACATTCCTGACCCGTCGGCCCCAATTTCTCGGTGGGAACATTCTATACGTCTATAACGTTGTATATCCTAACCTAAGAGAACCTAACATCTCGGGTGTAATATTTTACAACATTCCTGGCATTTCGGTCCCTACTTCTCGGTGGGAACATTATATACGTCTCTCACGTTATATATCCTAGCCTAAGGCAACCTAACATGTCGAATGTAATATTTTACAACATTCTGGCGTGTCGGTCCCTACATCTCGCTGGGAACTTTCTATATGTCTATAACGTTGTATATCCTAACCTAAGGGAACCTAACATCTCGGATGTAATATTTTACAACATTCTGGCGTGTCGTCGCCTGCTTCTCGAAGGGGACATTATATACGTCTATAACGTTGTATATCCTATCCTAAGGGAACCTAACATCTAGGATGTAATATTTTACAACATTCCTGGCGTGTCGTCGCCTGCTTCTCGATGGGGACATTATATACGTCTATAACGTTGTATATCCTAACCCAAAGAAACCTAACTTCTGGGATGTAATATTTTACAACATTCCTGGCATGTCGGTCCCCACGTCTCGGTGGGAACATTATATAAGTCTATAACGATATATATCCTAACCTAAAGCAACCTAACAACTCGGTTGTAATATTTTACAACATTCCTGGCATGTCGGTCCCTACATCTCGGTGGGAACATTCTATACGTCTATAACGTTGTATATCCTAGCCTAAGGCAACCTAACATCTCGGATGTAATATTTTACAACATTCCTGGCGTGTCGTCGCCTGCTTCTCGATGGGGACATTATATACGTCTATAACGTTGTATATACTAACCCAAAGCAACCTAACTTCTGGGATGTAATATTTTACAAAATTCCTGGCATGTCGGTCCCTACATCTCGCTGGGAACTTTCTATATGTCTATAACGTTGTATATCCTAACCTAAGGGAACCTAACATCTCGGGTGTAATATTTTACAACATTCCTGACCCGTCGGCCCCAATTTCTCGGTGGGAACATTCTATACGTCTATAACGTTGTATATCCTAACCTAAGGGAACCTAACATCTCGGGTGTAATATTTTACAACATTCCTGGCATTTCGGTCCCTACTTCTCGGTGGGAACATTATATACGTCTCTCACGTTATATATCCTAGCCTAAGGCAACCTAACATATCGGATGTAATGTTTTACAACATTCTGGCGTGTCGTCGCCTGCTTCTCGATGGGGACATTATATACGTCTATAACGTTGTATATCCTAACCCAAAGCAACCTAACTTCTGGGATGTAATATTTTACAACATTCCTGGCATGTCGGTCCCTACATCTCGGTGGGAACATTCTATACGTCTATAACGTTGTATATCCTAGCCTAAGGCAACCTAACATCTCGGATGTAATATTTTACAACATTCTGGCGTGTCGTCGCCTGCTTCTCGATGGGGACATTAGATACGTCTATAACGTTGTATATCCTATCCTAAGGGAACCTAACATCTAGGATGTAATATTTTACAACATTCATGGCGTGTCGTCGCCTGCTTCCCGATGGGGGCATTATATACGTCTCTCACGTTATATACCCTAGCCTAAGGCAACCTAACATGTCGAATGTAATATTTTACAACATTCTGGCGTGTCGTGGCCTGCTTCTCGAAGGGGACATTATATACGTCTATAACGTTGTATATCTTAACCTAACGCAACCTATCTTTTGGGATGTCATATTTTACAACATTCCTGACGCTTCGGCCCCTATTTCTCGGTGGGAACATTATATACGTCTATCACGTTATATATCCTAGCCTAAGGCAACCTAACATATCGGATGTAACATTTCACAACATTCTGGCGTGTCGTCGCCTGCTTCTCGATGGGGACATTAGATACGTCTATAACGTTGTATATCCTATCCTAAGGGAACCTAACATCTAGGATGTAATATTTTACAACATTCCTGGCGTGTCGTCGCCTGCTTCTCGATGGGGACATTATATACGTCTATAACGTTGTATATCGTAACCCAAAGAAACCTAATTTCTGGGATGTAATATTTTACATCATTCCTGGCATGTCGGTCCCCACGTCTCGGTGGGAACTTTCTATACGTCTATAACGTTGTATATCCTAACCCAAAGCAACCTAACTTCTGGGATGTAATATTTTGCAACATTCCTGGCATGTCGGTCCCTACATCTCGCTGGGAACTTTCTATACGTTTATAACGTTGTATATCCTAACCTAAGGGAACCTAACATCTCGGGTGTAATATTTTACAACAATCCTGACCCGCCGGCTCCAATTTCTCGGTGGGAACATTATATACGTCTATAACGTTGTATATCCTAACCTAAGGGAACCTAACATCTCGGGTGTAATATTTTACAACAATCCTGACCCGCCGGCTCCAATTTCTCCGTGGGAACATTATATACATCTATAACGTTGTATATCCTAACCTAAGGGAACCTAACATCTCGGGTGTAATATTTTACAACATTCCTGGCATTTCGGTCCCTACTTCTCGGTGGGAACATTATATACGTCTATCACGTTATATATCCTAGCCTAAGGCAACCTAACATATCGGATGTAATATTTTACAACATTCTGGCGTGTCGTCGCCTGTTTCTCGATGGGGACATTAGATACGTCTATAACGTTGTACATCCTAGCCTAAGGCAACCTAACATCTCGGATGTAATATTTTACAACATTACTGCCGTGTCGTCGCCTGCTTCTCGATGGGGACATTATATACGTCTATAACGTTGTATATACTAACCCAAAGCAACCTCACTTCTGGGATGTAATATTTTACAAAATTCCTGGCATGCCGGTCCCTACATCTCGCTGGGAACTTTCTATACGTCTATAACGTTGTATATCCTAACCTAAGGGAACCTAACATCTCCGGTGTAATATTTTACAACATTCCTGACCCGTCGGCCCCAATTTCTCGGTGGGAACATTCTATACGTCTATAACGTTGTATATCCTAACCTAAGGGAACCTAACATCTCGGGTGTAATATTTTACAACATTCCTGGCATTTCGGTCCCTACTTCTCGGTGGGAACATTATATACGTCTCTCACGTTATATATCCTAGCCTAAGGCAACCTAACATATCGGATGTAATGTTTTACAACATTCTGGCGTGTCGTCGCCTGCTTCTCGATGGGGACATTATATACGTCTATAACGTTGTATATCCTAACCCAAAGCAACCTAACTTCTGGGATGTAATATTTTACAACATTCCTGGCATGTCGGTCCCCACGTCTCGGTGGGAACATTATATAAGTCTATAACGATATATATCCTCACCTAAAGCAACCTAATAACTCGGATGTAATATTTTACAACATTCCTGGCATGTCGGTCCCTTCTTCTCGGTGGGAACATTCTATACGTCTATAACGTTGTATATCCTAGCCTAAGGCAACCTAACATCTCGGATGTAATATCTTAACACATTCCGGGCGTGTCGTCGCCTGCTTCTCGATGGGGACATTATATACGTCTATAACGTTGCATATCCTAACCTAAGGGAACCTAATATCTCGGATGTAATATTTTACAACATTCTGGCGTGTCGTCGCCTGCTTCTCGGTGGGGACATTAGATACGTCTATAACGTTGTATATCCTATCCTAAGGGAACCTAACATCTAGGATGTAATATTTTACAACATTCATGGCGTGTCGTCGCCTGCTTCTCGATGGGGACATTATATACGTCTATAACGTTGTATATCGTAACCCAAAGAAACCTAACTTCTGGGATATAATATTTTATAACATTCCTTTCATGTCGGTACCCACGTCTCGGTGGGAACATTATATAAGTCTATAACGATATATATATTAACCTAAAGCAACCTAACAACTCGGTTGTAATATTTTACAACATTCCTGGCATGTCGGTCCCTACATCTCGGTGGGAACATTATATACGTCTATAACGTTGTATATGCTAACCTAAGGGAACCTAACATCTCGGGTGTTATATTTTACAACATTCCTGACGCGTCGGCCCCTATTTCTCGGTGGGAATATTATATTCGTCTATAACGTTACATATCCTAGCCTAAGGCAACCTAGCATGTCGAATGTAATATTTTACAACATTCTGGCGGGTCGTCGCCTGCTTCTCGAAGGGGACATTATATACGTCTATAACGTTGTATATCTTAACCTAACGCAACCTAACATCTGGGATGTCATATTTTACAACATTCCTGACGCGTCGGCCCCTATTTCTCGGTGGGTACATTATATACGTCTATCACGTTATATATCCTAGCCTAAGGCAACCTAACATATCGGATGTAATATTTTACAACATTCTGGCGTGTCGTCGCCTGCTTCTCGATGGGGACATTAGATACGTCTATAACGTTGTATATCCTAACCTACGGGAACCTAACATCTAGGATGTAATATTTTACAACATTCTGTCGTGTCGTCGCCTGCTTCTCGATGGGGACATTAGATACGTCTATAACGTTGTATATCCTAACCTAAGGGAACCTAACATCTAGGATGTAATATTTTACAACATTCTGGCGTGTCGTCGCCTGCTTCTCGATGGGGACATTATATACATCTCTAACGTTGTATATTCTAACCTAACGCAACCTAACTTCTGGGATGTAATATTTTACAAAATTCCTGGCATGTCGGTCCCTACATCTCGCTGGGAACTTTCTATACGTCTATAACGTTGTATATCCTAACCTAAGGGAACCTAACATCTCCGGTGTAATATTTTACAACATTCCTGACCCGTCGGCCCCAATTTCTCGGTGGGAACATTCTATACGTCTATAACGTTGTATATCCTAACCTAAGGGAACCTAACATCTCGGGTGTAATATTTTACAACATTCCTGGCATTTCGGTCCCTACTTCCCGGTGGGAACATTATATACGTCTCTCACGTTATATATCCTAGCCTAAGGCAACCTAACATGTCGAATGTAATATTTTACAACATTCTGGCGTGTCGTCGCCTGCTGCTCGAAGGGGACATTATATACGTCTATAACGTTGTATATCTTAACCTAACGCAACCTAACTTCTGGGATGTCATATTTTACAACATTCCTGACGCTTCGGCCCCTATTTCTCGGTGGGAACATTATATACGTCTATCACGTTATATATCCTAGCCTAAGGCAACCTAACATATCGGATGTAACATTTCACAACATTCTGGCGTGTCGTCGCCTGCTTCTCGATGGGTACATTATATACGTCTATAACGTTGTATATCCTAACCCAAAGAAACCTAATTTCTGGGATGTAATATTTTACATCATTCCTGGCATGTCGGTCCCCACGTCTCGGTGGGAACATTATATAAGTCTATAACGATGTATACCCAAACCTAAAGCAACTTAACAACTCGGATGTAATATTTTACAACATTCCTGGCATGTCGGTCCTTACATCTCGGTGGGAACATTCTATACGTCTATTACGTTGTATATCCTAGCCTAAGGCAACCTAACATCTCGGGTGTAATATTTTACAACATTCCTGGCATTTCGGTTCCTACTTCTCAGTGGGAACATTATATACATATATCACGTTATATATCCTGGCCTAAGGCAACCTAACATATCGGATGTAATGTTTTACAACATTCTGGCGTGTCGTCGCCTGCTTCTCGATGGGGACATTAGATACGTCTATAACGTTGTATATCCTAACCTAAGGGAACCTAACATCTCGGATGTAATATTTTACAACATTCTGGCGTGTCGTCGCCTGCTTCTCGATGGGGACATTATATACGTCTATAACGTTGTATATCCTAACCCAAAGCAACCTAACATCTCGTATGTAATATTTTACAACATTCCTGGCATGTCGGTCCCTACTTCTCGGTGGGAACATTATATACGTCTATAACGTTGTATATGCTAACCTAAGGGAACCTAACATCTCGGGTGTAATATTTTACAACATTCCTGACGCGTCGGCCCCTATTTCTCGGTGGGAATATTATATACGTCTATAACGTTGTATATGCTAGCCTAAGGCAGCCTAACATGTCGAATATAATATTTTACAACATTCTGGCGTGTCGTCGCCTGCTTCTCGAAGGGGACATTATATACGTCTGTAACGTTGTACATCCTAACCTAACGCAACTTAACATCTGGGATGTAATATATTACAACATTCCTGACGCGTCGGTCCCTACTTCTCGGTGGGAACATTGTATACGTCTATAACGATATATGTCCTAGCCTAAGGCAACCTAACATCTCGGATGTAATATTTTACAACATTCTGGCGTGTCGTCGCCTGCTTCTCGATGGGGACATTAGATACGTCTATAACGTTGTATATCCTATCCTAAGGGAACCTAACATCTAGGATGTAATATTTTACATTCCTGGCGTGTCGTCGCCTGCTTCTCGATGGGGACATTATAGACGTCTATAACGTTGTATATCCTAACCCAAAGAAGCCTAACTTCTGGGATGTAATATTTTACAACATTCCTGGCATGTCGGTCCCCACGTCTCGGTAGGAACATTATATAAGTCTATAACGATGTATATCCTAACCTAAAGCAACCTAACATCTCGGATGTAATATTTTACAACATTCCTGGCATGTCGGTCCCTACATCTCGGTGGGAACATTCTATACGTCTTTAACGTTGTATATCCTAGCCTAAGGCAACCTAACATCTCGGATGTAATATTTTACAACATTCCTGGCGTGTCGTCGCCTGCTTCTCGATGGGGACATTGTATACGTCTATAACGTTGTATATCCCAACCCAAAGCAACCTAACTTCTGGGATGTAATGTTTTACAACATTCCTGGCATGTCGGTCCCTACATCTCGCTGGGAACTTTCTATACGTCTATAACGTTGTATATCCTAACCTAAGGGAACCTAACATCTCGGGTGTAATATTTTACAACATTCCTGACTCGTCGGCCCCTATTTCTCGGTGGGAACATTCTATACGCCTATAACGTTGTATATCCTATCCTAAGGGAACTTAACATCTAGGATGTAATATTTTACATCATTCCTGACGCGTCGACGCCTATTTCTCGGTGGGATTATTATATACGTCTATAACGTTATATATCCTAGCCTAAGGCAACCTAACATGTCGAATGTAATATTTTACAACATTCTGGCGTGTCGTCGCCTGCTTCTCGAAGGGGACATTATATACGTCTATAACGTTGTATATCCTAATGTAAGGCAACCTAACATCTCGGATGTAATATTTTACAACATTCCTGTCATGTCGGTCCCTACTTCTCGGTGGGAACATTCTATACGTCTATAACGTTGTATATCCTAACCTAATGGAACCTAATATCTCGGATGTAATATTTTACAACATTATGGCGTGTCGTCGCCTGCTTCTCGATGGGGACATTAGATACGTCTATAGCGATGTATATCCTAACCTAAGGGAACCTAACATCTAGGATGTAATATTTTACAACATTCCTTTCGTGTCGTCGCCTGCTTCTCGATGGGGACATTATATACGTCTATAACGTTGTATATCCTAACCCAAAGCAACCTAACTTCTGGGATGTAATATTTTACAACATTCCTGGCATGTCGGTCCCTACATCTCGCTGGGAACTTTCTATACGTTTATAACGTTGTATATCCTAACCTAAGGGAACCTAACATCTCGGGTGTAATATTTTACAACAATCCTGACCCGTCGGCTCCAATTTCTCGGTGGGAACATTATATACGTCTATAACGTTGTATATCCAAACCCAAAGAAACCTAACTTCTGGGATGTAATATTTTACAACACTCCTGGCATGTCGGTCCCCACGTCTCGGTGGAAACATTATATAAGTCTATAACGATATATATCCTCACCTAAAGCAACCTAATAACTCGGATGTAATATTTTACAACATTCCTGGCATGTCGGTCCCTTCTTCTCGGTGGGAACATTCTATACGTCTATAACGTTGTATATCCTATCCTAAGGCAACCTAACATCTCGGATGTAATATTTTACAACATTCCTGGCGTGCCGTCGCCTGCTTCTCGAAGGGGACATTATATACGTCTATAACGTTGTATATCTTAACCTAACGCAACCTAACTTCTGGGATGTCATATTTTACAACATTCCTGACGCTTCGGCCCCTATTTCTCGGTGGGAACATTATATACGTCTATCACGTTATATATCCTAGCCTAAGGCAACCTAACATATCGGATGTAACATTTCACAACATTCTGGCGTGTCGTCGCCTGCTTCTCGATGGGTACATTATATACGTCTATAACGTTGTATATCCTAACCTAAGGGAACCTAACATCTCGGATGTAATATTTTACAACATTCTGGCGTGTCGTCGCCTGCTTCTCGATGGGGACATTATATACGTCTATAACGTTGTATATCCTAACCCAAAGCAACCTAACATCTCGTATGTAATATTTTACAACATTCCTGGCATGTCGGTCCCTACTTCTCGGTGGGAACATTATATACGTCTATAACGTTGTATATGCTAACCTAAGGGAACCTAACATCTCGGGTGTAATATTTTACAACATTCCTGACGCGTCGGCCCCTATTTCTCGGTGGGAATATTATATACGTCTATAACGTTGTATATGCTAGCCTAAGGCAGCCTAACATGTCGAATATAATATTTTACAACATTCTGGCGTGTCGTCGCCTGCTTCTCGAAGGGGACATTATATACGTCTGTAACGTTGTACATCCTAACCTAACGCAACTTAACATCTGGGATGTAATATATTACAACATTCCTGACGCGTCGGTCCCTACTTCTCGGTGGGAACATTGTATACGTCTATAACGATATATGTCCTAGCCTAAGGCAACCTAACATCTCGGATGTAATATTTTACAACATTCTGGCGTGTCGTCGCCTGCTTCTCGATGGGGACATTAGATACGTCTATAACGTTGTATATCCTATCCTAAGGGAACCTAACATCTAGGATGTAATATTTTACATTCCTGGCGTGTCGTCGCCTGCTTCTCGATGGGGACATTATAGACGTCTATAACGTTGTATATCCTAACCCCAAGAAGCCTAACTTCTGGGATGTAATATTTTACAACATTCCTGGCATGTCGGTCCCCACGTCTCGGTAGGAACATTATATAAGTCTATAACGATGTATATCCTAACCTAAAGCAACCTAACATCTCGGATGTAATATTTTACAACATTCCTGGCATGTCGGTCCCTACATCTCGGTGGGAACATTCTATACGTCTTTAACGTTGTATATCCTAGCCTAAGGCAACCTAACATCTCGGATGTAATATTTTACAACATTCCTGGCGTGTCGTCGCCTGCTTCTCGATGGGGACATTGTATACGTCTATAACGTTGTATATCCCAACCCAAAGCAACCTAACTTCTGGGATGTAATGTTTTACAACATTCCTGGCATGTCGGTCCCTACATCTCGCTGGGAACTTTCTATACGTCTATAACGTTGTATATCCTAACCTAAGGGAACCTAACATCTCGGGTGTAATATTTTACAACATTCCTGACTCGTCGGCCCCTATTTCTCGGTGGGAACATTCTATACGCCTATAACGTTGTATATCCTATCCTAAGGGAACTTAACATCTAGGATGTAATATTTTACATCATTCCTGACGCGTCGACGCCTATTTCTCGGTGGGATTATTATATACGTCTATAACGTTATATATCCTAGCCTAAGGCAACCTAACATGTCGAATGTAATATTTTACAACATTCTGGCGTGTCGTCGCCTGCTTCTCGAAGGGGACATTATATACGTCTATAACGTTGTATATCCTAATGTAAGGCAACCTAACATCTCGGATGTAATATTTTACAACATTCCTGTCATGTCGGTCCCTACTTCTCGGTGGGAACATTCTATACGTCTATAACGTTGTATATCCTAACCTAATGGAACCTAATATCTCGGATGTAATATTTTACAACATTATGGCGTGTCGTCGCCTGCTTCTCGATGGGGACATTAGATACGTCTATAGCGATGTATATCCTAACCTAAGGGAACCTAACATCTAGGATGTAATATTTTACAACATTCCTTTCGTGTCGTCGCCTGCTTCTCGATGGGGACATTATATACGTCTATAACGTTGTATATCCTAACCCAAAGCAACCTAACTTCTGGGATGTAATATTTTACAACATTCCTGGCATGTCGGTCCCTACATCTCGCTGGGAACTTTCTATACGTTTATAACGTTGTATATCCTAACCTAAGGGAACCTAACATCTCGGGTGTAATATTTTACAACAATCCTGACCCGTCGGCTCCAATTTCTCGGTGGGAACATTATATACGTCTATAACGTTGTATATCCAAACCCAAAGAAACCTAACTTCTGGGATGTAATATTTTACAACACTCCTGGCATGTCGGTCCCCACGTCTCGGTGGAAACATTATATAAGTCTATAACGATATATATCCTCACCTAAAGCAACCTAATAACTCGGATGTAATATTTTACAACATTCCTGGCATGTCGGTCCCTTCTTCTCGGTGGGAACATTCTATACGTCTATAACGTTGTATATCCTATCCTAAGGCAACCTAACATCTCGGATGTAATATTTTACAACATTCCTGGCGTGCCGTCGCCTGCTTCTCGAAGGGGACATTATATACGTCTATAACGTTGTATATCTTAACCTAACGCAACCTAACTTCTGGGATGTCATATTTTACAACATTCCTGACGCTTCGGCCCCTATTTCTCGGTGGGAACATTATATACGTCTATCACGTTATATATCCTAGCCTAAGGCAACCTAACATATCGGATGTAACATTTCACAACATTCTGGCGTGTCGTCGCCTGCTTCTCGATGGGTACATTATATACGTCTATAACGTTGTATATCCTAACCCAAAGAAACCTAACTTCTGGGATGTAATATTTTATAACATTCCTTTCATGTCGGTCCCCACGTCTCGGTGGGAACATTATATAAGTCTATAACGATATATATCCTAACCTAAAGCAACCTAACAACTCGGTTGTAATATTTTACAACATTCCTGGCATGTCGGTCCCTACATCTCGGTGGGAACATTCTATACGTCTATAACGTTGTACATCCTAGCCTAAGGCAACCTAACATCTCGGATGTAATATTTTACAACATTCCTGGCGTGCCGTCGCCTGCTTCTCGATGGGGACATTATATACGTCTATAACGTTGTATATCCTAACCCAAAGAAACCTAACTTCTGGGATGTAATATTTTACAACATTCCTTTCATGTCGGTCCCCACGTCTCGGTGGGAACATTATATAAGTCTATAACGACATATATCCTAACCTAAAGCAACCTAACAACTCGGTTGTAATATTTTACAACATTCCTGGCATGTCGGTCCCTACATCTCGGTGGGAACATTCTATACGTCTATAACGTTGTATATCCTAGCCTAAGGCTACCTAACATCTCGGATGTAATATTTTACAACATTCCTGGCGTGTCGTCGCCTGCTTCTCGATGGGGATATTATATACGTCTATAACGTTGTATATCCTAACCCAAAGCAACCTAACTTCTGGAATGTAATATTTTACAAAATTCCTGGCATGTCGGTCCATACATCTCGCTGGGAACTTTCTATACGTCTATAACGGTGTATATCCTAACCTAAGGGAACCTAACATCTCCGGTGTAATATTTTACAACATTCCTGACCCGTCGGCCCCAATTTCTCGGTGGGAAAATTCTATACGTCTATAACGATGTATATCCAAACCTAAAGCAACTTAACAACTCGGATGTAATATTTTACAACATTCCTGGCATGTCGGTCCCTACATCTCGGTGGGAACATTCTATACGTCTATAACGTTGTATATTCTAGCCTAAGGCAACCTAACATCTCGGGTGTAATATTTTACAACATTCCTGGCATTTCGGTCCCTACTTCTCGGTGGGAACATTATATACGTATATCACGTTATATATCCTAGCCTAAGGCAACCTAACATATCGGATGTAATGTTTTACAACATTCTGGCGTGTCGTCGCCTGCTTCTCGATGGGGACATTAGATACGTCTATAACGTTGTATATCCTAACCTAAGGGAACCTAACATCTAGGATGTAATATTTTACAACATTCCTGGCGTGTCGTCGCCTGCTTCTCGATGGGGACATTATATACGTCTATAACGTTGTATATCCAAACCCAAAGAAACCTAACTTCTGGGATGTAATATTTTACAACATTCCTGGCATGTCGGTCCCCACGTCTCGGTGGAAACATTATATAAGTCTATAACAATATATATCCTCACCTAAAGCAACCTAATAACTCAGATGTAATATTTTACAACATTCCTGGCATGTGGGTCCCTTCTTCTCGGTGGGAACATTCTATACGTCTATAACGTTGTATATCCTAGCCTAAGGCAACCTAACATCTCGGATGTAATATTTTAACACATTCCTGGCGTGTCGTCGCCTGCTTCTCGATGGGGACATTATATGCGTCTATAACGTTGTATATCCTAACCTAAGGGAAGCTAATATCTCGGATGTAATATTTCACAACATTCTGGCGTGTCGTCGCCTGCTTCTCGATGGGGACATTAGATACGTCTATAACGTTGTACATCCTAGCCTAAGGCAACCTAACATCTCGGATGTAATATTTTACAACATTCCTGGCGTGTCGTCGCCTGCTTCTCGATGGGGACATTATATACGTCTATAACGTTGTATATCCTAACCCAAAGCAACCTAACTTCTGGGATGTAATATTTTACAAAATTCCTGGCATGCCGGTCCCTACATCTCGCTGGCAACTTTCTATACGTCTATAACGTTGTATATCCTAACCTAAGGGAACCTAACATCTCCGGTGTAATATTTTACAACATTCCTGACCCGTCGGCCCCAATTTCTCGGTGGGAACATTCTATACGTCTATAACGTTGTATATCCTAACCTAAGGGAACCTAACATCTCGGGTGTAATATTTTACAACATTCCTGGCATTTCGGTCCCTACTTTCCGGTGGGAACATTATATACATCTCTCACGTTATATATCCTAGCCTAAGGCAACCTAACATGTCGAATGTAATATTTTACAACATTCTGGCGTGTTGTCGCCTGCTTCTCGAAGGGGACATTATATACGTCTATAACGTTGTATATCTTAACCTAACGCAACCTAACTTCTGGGATGTCATATTTTACAACATTCCCGTCGCTTCGGCCCCAATTTCTCGGTGGGAACATTCTATACGTCTATAACGTTGTATATCCTAACCTAAGGGAACCTAACATCTCGGGTGTAATATTTTACAACATTCCTGGCATTTCGGTCCCTACTTCCCGGTGGGAACATTATATACATCTCTCACGTTATATATCCTAGCCTAAGGCAACCTAACATGTCGAATGTAATATTTTACAACATTCTGGCGTGTTGTCGCCTGCTTCTCGAAGGGGACATTATATACGTCTATAACGTTGTATATCTTAACCTAACGCAACCTAACTTCTGGGATGTCATATTTTACAACATTCCTGACGCTTCGGCCCCTATTTCTCGGTGGGAACATTATATACGTCTATCACGTTATATATCCTAGCCTAAGGCAACCTAACATATCGGATGTAACATTTCACTACATTCTGGCGTGTCGTCGCCTGCTTCTCGATGGGGACATTAGATACGTCTATAACGTTGTATATCCTATCCTAAGGGAACCTAACATCTAGGATGTAATATTTTACAACATTCCTGGCGTGTCGTCGCCTGCTTCTCGATGGGGACATTATATACGTCTATAACGTTGTATATCGTAACCCAAAGAAACCTAATTTCTGGGATGTAATATTTTACATCATTCCTGGCATGTCGGTCCCCACGTCTCGGTGGGAACATTATATAAGTCTATAACGATGTATATCCAAACCTAAAGCAACTTAACAACTCGGATGTAATATTTTACAACATTCCTTTCATGTCGGTCCCCACGTCTCGGTGGGAACATTATATAAGTCTATAACGACATATATCCTAACCTAAAGCAACCTAACAACTCGGTTGTAATATTTTACAACATTCCTGGCATGTCGGTCCCTACATCTCGGTGGGAACATTCTATACGTCTATAACGTTGTATATCCTAGCCTAAGGCTACCTAACATCTCGGATGTAATATTTTACAACATTCCTGGCGTGTCGTCGCCTGCTTCTCGATGGGGATATTATATACGTCTATAACGTTGTATATCCTAACCCAAAGCAACCTAACTTCTGGAATGTAATATTTTACAAAATTCCTGGCATGTCGGTCCATACATCTCGCTGGGAACTTTCTATACGTCTATAACGGTGTATATCCTAACCTAAGGGAACCTAACATCTCCGGTGTAATATTTTACAACATTCCTGACCCGTCGGCCCCAATTTCTCGGTGGGAAAATTCTATACGTCTATAACGTTGTATATCCTAACCTAAGGGAACCTAACATCTCGGGTGTAATATTTTACAACAATCCTGACCCGCCGGCTCCAATTTCTCGGTGGGAACATTCTATACGTCTATAACGTTGTATATCCTAACCTAAGGGAACCTAACATCTCGGGTGTAATATTTTACAACATTCCTGGCATTTCGGTCCCTACTTCCCGGTGGGAACATTATATACGTCTCTCACGTTATATATCCTAGCCTAAGGCAACCTAACATGTCGAATGTAATATTTTACAACATTCTGGCGTGTCGTCGCCTGCTTCTCGAAGGGGACATTATATACGTCTATAACGTTGTATATCTTAACCTAACGCAACCTAACTTCTGGGATGTCATATTTTACAACATTCCTGACGCTTCGGCCCCTATTTCTCGGTGGGAACATTATATACGTCTATCACGTTATATATCCTAGCCTAAGGCAACCTAACATATCGGATGTAACATTTCACTACATTCTGGCGTGTCGTCGCCTGCTTCTCGATGGGGACATTAGATACGTCTATAACGTTGTATATCCTATCCTAAGGGAACCTAACATCTAGGATGTAATATTTTACAACATTCCTGGCGTGTCGTCGCCTGCTTCTCGATGGGGACATTATATACGTCTATAACGTTGTATATCGTAACCCAAAGAAACCTAATTTCTGGGATGTAATATTTTACATAGTTCCTGGCATGTCGGTCCCCACGTCTCGGTGGGAACATTATATAAGTCTATAACGATGTATATCCAAACCTAAAGCAACGTAACAACTCGGATGTAATATTTTACAACATTCCTGGCATGTCGGTCCCTACATCTCGGTGGGAACATTCTATACGTCTATAACGTTGTATATTCTAGCCTAAGGCAACCTAACATCTCGGGTGTAATATTTTACAACATTCCTGGCATTTCGGTCCCTACTTCTCGGTGGGAACATTATATACGTATATCACGTTATATATCCTAGCCTAAGGCAACCTAACATATCGGATGTAATGTTTTACAACATTCTGGCGTGTCGTCGCCTGCTTCTCGATGGGGACATTAGATACGTCTATAACGTTGTATATCCTAACCTAAGGGAACCTAACATCTAGGATGTAATATTTTACAACATTCCTGGCGTGTCGTCGCCTGCTTCTCGATGGGGACATTATATACGTCTATAACGTTGTATATCCAAACCCAAAGAAACCTAACTTCTGGGATGTAATATTTTACAACATTCCTGGCATGTCGGTCCCCACGTCTCGGTGGAAACATTATATAAGTCTATAACGATATATATCCTCACCTAAAGCAACCTAATAACTCAGATGTAATATTTTACAACATTCCTGGCATGTGGGTCCCTTCTTCTCGGTGGGAACATTCTATACGTCTATAACGTTGTATATCCTAGCCTAAGGCAACCTAACATCTCGGATGTAATATTTTAACACATTCCTGGCGTGTCGTCGCCTGCTTCTCGATGGGGACATTATATGCGTCTATAACGTTGTATATCCTAACCCAAAGCAACCTAACTTCTGGGATGTAATATTTTACAAAATTCCTGGCATGCCGGTCCCTACATCTCGCTGGGAACTTTCTATACGTCTATAACGTTGTATATCCTAACCTAAGGGAACCTAACATCTCCGGTGTAATATTTTACAACATTCCTGATCCGTCGGCCCCAATTTCTCGGTGGGAACATTCTATACGTCTATAACGTTGTATATCCTAACCTAAGGGAACCTAACATCTCGGGTGTAATATTTTACAACATTCCTGGCATTTCGGTCCCTACTTCCCGGTGGGAACATTATATACATCTCTCACGTTATATATCCTAGCCTAAGGCAACCTAACATGTCGAATGTAATATTTTACAACATTCTGGCGTGTTGTCGCCTGCTTCTCGAAGGGGACATTATATACGTCTATAACGTTGTATATCTTAACCTAACGCAACCTAACTTCTGGGATGTCATATTTTACAACATTCCAGACGCTTCGGCCCCTATTTCTCGGTGGGAACATTATATACGTCTATCACGTTATATATCCTAGCCTAAGGCAACCTAACATATCGGATGTAACATTTCACTACATTCTGGCGTGTCGTCGCCTGCTTCTCGATGGGGACATTAGATACGTCTATAACGTTGTATATCCTATCCTAAGGGAACCTAACATCTAGGATGTAATATTTTACAACATTCCTGGCGTGTCGTCGCCTGCTTCTCGATGGGGACATTATATACGTCTATAACGTTGTATATCGTAACCCAAAGAAATCTAATTTCTGGGATGTAATATTTTACATCATTCCTGGCATGTCGGTCCCCACGTCTCGGTGGGAACATTATATAAGTCTATAACGATGTATATCCAAACCTAAAGCAACTTAACAACTCGGATGTAATATTTTACAACATTCCTGGCATGTCGGTCCCTACATCTCGGTGGGAACATTCTATACGTCTATAACGTTGTATATCCTAGCCTATGTCAACCTAACATCTCGGGTGTAATATTTTACAACATTCCTGGCATTTCGGTCCCTACTTCTCGGTGGGAACATTATATACGTATATCACGTTATATATCCTAGCCTAAGGCAACCTAACATATCGGATGTAATGTTTTACAACATTCTGGCGTGTCGTCGCCTGCTTCTCGAAGGGGACATTATATACGTCTGTAACGTTGTATATCCTAACCTAGCGCAACTTAACATCTGGGATGTAATATATTACAACATTCCTGACGCGTCTGTCCCTACTTCTCGGTGGGAACATTGTATACGTCTATAACGATATATGTCCTAGCCTAAGGCAACCTAACATCTCGGATGTAATATTTTACAACATTCTGGCGTGTCGTTGCCTGCTTCTCGATGGGGACATTAGATACGTCTATAACGTTGTATATCCTATCCTAAGGGAACCTAACATCTAGGATGTAATATTTTACATTCCTGGCGTGTCGTCGCCTGCTTCTCGATGGGGACATTATATACGTCTATAACGTGGTATATCCTAACCCAAAGAAACCTAACTTCTGGGATGTAATATTTTACAACATTCCTGGCATGTCGGTCCCCACGTCTCGGTGGGAACATTATATAAGTCTATAACGATGTATATCCTAACCTAAAGCAACCTAACAACTCGGATGTAATATTTTACAACATTCCTGGCATGTCGGTCCCTACATCTCGGTGGGAACATTCTATACGTCTTTAACATTGTATATCCTAGCCTAAGGCAACCTAACATCTCGGATGTAATATTTTACAACATTCCTGGCGTGTCGTCGCCTGCTTCTCGATGGGGACATTGTATACGTCTATAACGTTGTATATCCCAACCCAAAGCAACCTAACTTCTGGGATGTAATGTTTTACAACATTCCTGACGCGTCGACGCCTATTTCTCGGTGGGATTATTATATACGTCTATAACGTTATATATCCTAGCCTAAGGCAACCTAACATGTCGAATGTAATATTTTACAACATTCTGGCGTGTCGTCGCCTGCTTCTCGAAGGGGACATTATATACGTCTATAACGTTGTATATCCTAATGTAAGGCAACCTAACATCTCGGATGTAATATTTTACAACATTCCTGTCATGTCGGTCCCTACTTCTCGGTGGGAACATTCTATACGTCTATAACGTTGTATATCCTAACCTAATGGAACCTAATATCTCGGATGTAATATTTTAC
Organism: Xylocopa violacea; assembly: GCA_963969225.1. Lineage (NCBI taxonomy): Eukaryota > Metazoa > Arthropoda > Insecta > Hymenoptera > Apidae > Xylocopa > Xylocopa violacea. Next base: position 48,132,215 of record CAXAJV010000001.1, read on the forward strand.
AACATTATGGCGTGTCGTCGCCTGCTTCTCGATGGGGACATTAGATACGTCTATAGCGATGTATATCCTAACCTAAGGGAACCTAACATCTAGGATGTAATATTTTACAACATTCTGGCGTGTCGCCGCCTGCTTCCCGATGGGGACATTATATACGTCTATAACGTTGTATATCCTAACCTAAGGGAACCTAACAACTCGGGTGTAATATTTTACAACAATCCTGACCCGCCGGCTCCAATTTCTCGGTGGGAACATTATATACGTCTATAACGTTGTATATCCTAACCTAAGGGAACATAACATCTCGGGTGTAATATTTTACAACATTCCTGGCATTTCGGTCCCTACTTCTCGGTGGGAACATTATATACGTCTATCACGTTATATATCCTAGCCTAAGGCAACCTAACATATCGGATGTAATATTTTAACACATTCCTGGCGTGTCGTCGCCTGCTTCTCGATGGGGACATTATATACGTCTATAACGTTGTACATCCTAACCTAAGGGAACCTAATATCTCGGATGTAATAGTTTACAACATTCTGGCGTGTCGTCGCCTGCTTCTCGATGGGGACATTAGATACGTCTATAACGTTGTATATCCTATCCTAAGGGAACCTAACATCTAGGATGTAATATTTTACAACATTCCTTTCATGTCGGTCCCCACGTCTCGGTGGGAACATTCTATACGTCTATAACGTTGTACATCCTAGCCTAAGGCAACCTAACATCTCGGATGTAATATTTTACAACATTCCTGGCGTGTCGTCGCCTGCTTCTCGATGGGGACATTATATACGTCTATAACGTTGTATATCCTAACCCAAAGCAACCTAACTTCTGGGATGTAATATTTTACAAAATTCCTGGCATGCCGGTCCCTACATCTCGCTGGGAACTTTCTATACGTCTATAACGTTGTATATCCTAACCTAAGGGAACCTAACATCTCCGGTGTAATATTTTACAACATTCCTGACCCGTCGGCCCCAATTTCTCGGTGGGAACATTCTATACGTCTATAACGTTGTATATCCTAACCTAAGGGAACCTAACATCTCGGGTGTAATATTTTACAACATTCCTGGCATTTCGGTCCCTACTTCCCGGTGGGAACATTATATACATCTCTCACGTTATATATCCTAGCCTAAGGCAACCTAACATGTCGAATGTAATATTTTACAACATTCTGGCGTGTTGTCGCCTGCTTCTCGAAGGGGACATTATATACGTCTATAACGTTGTATATCTTAACCTAACGCAACCTAACTTCTGGGATGTCATATTTTACAACATTCCTGACGCTTCGGCCCCTATTTCTCGGTGGGAACATTATATACGTCTATCACGTTATATATCCTAGCCTAAGGCAACCTAACATATCGGATGTAACATTTCACTACATTCTGGCGTGTCGTCGCCTGCTTCTCGATGGGGACATTAGATACGTCTATAACGTTGTATATCCTATCCTAAGGGAACCTAACATCTAGGATGTAATATTTTACAACATTCCTGGCGTGTCGTCGCCTGCTTCTCGATGGGGACATTATATACGTCTATAACGTTGTATATCGTAACCCAAAGAAACCTAATTTCTGGGATGTAATATTTTACATCATTCCTGGCATGTCGGTCCCCACGTCTCGGTGGGAACATTATATAAGTCTATAACGATGTATATCCAAACCTAAAGCAACTTAACAACTCGGATGTAATATTTTACAACATTCCTGGCATGTCGGTCCCTACATCTCGGTGGGAACATTCTATACGTCTATAACGTTGTATATCCTAGCCTAAGGCAACCTAACATCTCGGGTGTAATATTTTACAACATTCCTGGCATTTCGGTCCCTACTTCTCGGTGGGAACATTATATACGTATATCACGTTATATATCCTAGCCTAAGGCAACCTAACATATCGGATGTAATGTTTTACAACATTCTGGCGTGTCGTCGCCTGCTTCTCGAAGGGGACATTATATACGTCTGTAACGTTGTATATCCTAACCTAACGCAACTTAACATCTGGGATGTAATATATTACAACATTCCTGACGCGTCTGTCCCTACTTCTCGGTGGGAACATTGTATACGTCTATAACGATATATGTCCTAGCCTAAGGCAACCTAACATCTCGGATGTAATATTTTACAACATTCTGGCGTGTCGTTGCCTGCTTCTCGATGGGGACATTAGATACGTCTATAACGTTGTATATCCTATCCTAAGGGAACCTAACATCTAGGATGTAATATTTTACATTCCTGGCGTGTCGTCGCCTGCTTCTCGATGGGGACATTATATACGTCTATAACGTGGTATATCCTAACCCAAAGAAACCTAACTTCTGGGATGTAATATTTTACAACATTCCTGGCATGTCGGTCCCCACGTCTCGGTGGGAACATTATATAAGTCTATAACGATGTACATCCTAACCTAAAGCAACCTAACAACTCGGATGTAATATTTTACAACATTCCTGGCATGTCGGTCCCTACATCTCGGTGGGAACATTCTATACGTCTTTAACGTTGTATATCCTAGCCTAAGGCAACCTAACATCTCGGATGTAATATTTTACAACATTCCTGGCGTGTCGTCGCCTGCTTCTCGATGGGGACATTGTATACGTCTATAACGTTGTATATCCCAACCCAAAGCAACCTAACTTCTGGGATGTAATGTTTTACAACATTCCTGGCATGTCGGTCCCTACATCTCGCTGGGAACTTTCTATACGTCTATAACGTTGTATATCCTAACCTAAGGGAACCTAACATCTCGGGTGTAATATTTTACAACATTCCTGACTCGTCGGCCCCTATTTCTCGGTGGGAACATTCTATACGCCTATAACGTTGTATATCCTAACCTAAGGGAACTTAACATCTAGGATGTAATATTTTACAACATTCCTGACGCGTCGACGCCTATTTCTCGGTGGGATTATTATATACGTCTATAACGTTATATATCCTAGCCTAAGGCAACCTAACATGTCGAATGTAATATTTTACAACATTCTGGCGTGTCGTCGCCTGCTTCCCGATGGGGACATTATATACGTCTATAACGTTGTATATCCTAACCTAAGGGAACCTAACATCTCGGGTGTAATATTTTACAACAATCCTGACCCGCCGGCTCCAATTTCTCGGTGGGAACATTATATACGTCTATAACGTTGTATATCCTAACCTAAGGGAACATAACATCTCGGGTGTAATATTTTACAACATTCCTGGCATTTCGGTCCCTACTTCTCGGTGGGAACATTATATACGTCTATCACGTTATATATCCTAGCCTAAGGCAACCTAACATATCGGATGTAATATTTTAACACATTCCTGGCGTGTCGTCGCCTGCTTCTCGATGGGGACATTATATACGTCTATAACGTTGTACATCCTAACCTAAGGGAACCTAATATCTCGGATGTAATAGTTTACAACATTCTGGCGTGTCGTCGCCTGCTTCTCAATGGGGACATTAGATACGTCTATAACGTTGTATATCCTATCCTAAGGGAACCTAACATCTAGGATGTAATATTTTACAACATTCCTTTCATGTCGGTCCCCACGTCTCGGTGGGAACATTATATAAGTCTATAACGACATATATCCTAACCTAAAGCAACCTAACAACTCGGTTGTAATATTTTACAACATTCCTGGCATGTCGGTCCCTACATCTCGGTGGGAACATTCTATACGTCTATAACGTTGTATATCCTAGCCTAAGGCTAACTAACATCTCGGATGTAATATTTTACAACATTCCTGGCGTGTCGTCGCCTGCTTCTCGATGGGGATATTATATACGTCTATAACGTTGTATATCCTAACCCAAAGCAACCTAACTTCTGGGATGTAATATTTTACAAAATTCCTGGCATGTCGGTCCATACATCTCGCTGGGAACTTTCTATACGTCTATAACGTTGTATATCCTAACCTAAGGGAACCTAACATCTCCGGTGTAATATTTTACAACATTCCTGACCCGTCGGCCCCAATTTCTCGGTGGGAACATTCTATACGTCTATAACGTTGTATATCCTAACCTAAGGGAACATAACATCTCGGGTGTAATATTTTACAACAATCCTGACCCGCCGGCTCCAATTTCTCGGTGGGAACATTATATACGTCTATAACGTTGTATATCCTAACCTAAGGGAACCTAACATCTCGGGCGTAATATTTTACAACATTCCTGGCATTTCGGTCCCTACTTCTCGGTGGGAACATTATATACGTCTATCACGTTATATATCCTAGCCTAAGGCAACCTAACATATCGGATGTAATGTTTTACAACATTCTGGCGTGTCGTCGCCTGCTTCTCGATGGGGACATTCTATACGCCTATAACGTTGTATATCCTAACCTAAGGCAACCTAACATCTAGGATGTAATATTTTACAACATTCCTGGTGTGTCGTCGCCCGCTTCTCGATGGGGACATTAGATACGTCTATAACGTTGTATATCCTAATGTAAGGCAACCTAACATCTCGGATGTAATATTTTACAACATTCCTGTCATGTCGGTCCCTACTTCTCGGTGGGAACATTCTATACGTCTATAACGTTGTATATCCTAACCTAATGGAACCTAATATCTCGGATGTAATATTTTACAACATTATGGCGTGTCGTCGCCTGCTTCTCGATGGGGACATTAGATACGTCTATAGCGATGTATATCCTAACCTAAGGGAACCTAACATCTAGGATGTAATATTTTACAACATTCTGGCGTGTCGCCGCCTGCTTCCCGATGGGGACATTATATACGTCTATAACGTTGTGTATCCTAACCTAAGGGAACCTAACATCTCGGGTGTAATATTTTACAACAATCCTGACCCGCCGGCTCCAATTTCTCGGTGGGAACATTATATACGTCTATAACGTTTTATATCCTAACCTAAGGGAACATAACATCTCGGGTGTAATATTTTACAACATTCCTGGCATTTCGGTCCCTACTTCTCGGTGGGAACATTATATACGTCTATCACGTTATATATCCTAGCCTAAGGCAACCTAACATATCGGATGTAATATTTTAACACATTCCTGGCGTGTCGTCGCCTGCTTCTCGATGGGGACATTAGATACGTCTATAACGTTGTATATCCTATCCTAAGGGAACCTAACATCTAGGATGTAATATTTTACAACATTCCTGGCGTGTCGTCGCCTGCTTCTCGATGGGGACATTATATACGTCTATAACGTTGTATATCGTAACCCAAAGAAACCTAATTTCTGGGATGTAATATTTTACATCATTCCTGGCATGTCGGTCCCCACGTCTCGGTGGGAACATTATATAAGTCTATAACGATGTATATCCAAACCTAAAGCAACTTAACAACTCGGATGTAATATTTTACAACATTCCTGGCATGTCGGTCCCTACATCTCGGTGGGAACATTCTATACGTCTATAACGTTGTATATTCTAGCCTAAGGCAACCTAACATCTCGGGTGTAATATTTTACAACATTCCTGGCATTTCGGTCCCTACTTCTCGGTGGGAACATTATATACGTATATCACGTTATATATCCTAGCCTAAGGCAACCTAACATATCGGATGTAATGTTTTACAACATTCTGGCGTGTCGTCGCCTGCTTCTCGATGGGGACATTAGATACGTCTATAACGTTGTATATCCTAACCTAAGGGAACCTAACATCTAGGATGTAATATTTTACAACATTCCTGGCGTGTCGTCGCCTGCTTCTCGATGGGGACATTATATACGTCTATAACGTTGTATATCCAAACCCAAAGAAACCTAACTTCTGGGATGTAATATTTTACAACATTCCTGGCATGTCGGTCCCTACATCTCGCTGGGAACTTTCTATACGTCTATAACGTTGTATATCCTAACCTAAGGGAACCTAACATCTCTTGTGTAATATTTTACAACATTCCTGACCCGTCGGCCCCAATTTCTCGGTGGGAACATTCTATACGTCTATAACGTTGTATATCCTAACCTAAGGGAACCTAACATCTCGGGTGTAATATTTTACAACATTCCTGGCATTTCGGTCCCTACTTCCCGGTGGGAACATTATATACGTCTCTCACGTTATATATCCTAGCCTAAGGCAACCTAACATGTCGAATGTAATATTTTACAACATTCTGGCGTGTCGTCGCCTGCTTCTCGAAGGGGACATTATATACGTCTATAACGTTGTATATCTTAACCTAACGCAACCTAACTTCTGGGATGACATATTTTACAACATTCCTGACGCTTCGGCCCCTATTTCTCGGTGGGAACATTATATACGTCTATCACGTTATATATCCTAGCCTAAGGCAACCTAACATATCGGATGTAACATTTCACAACATTCTGGCGTGTCGTCGCCTGCTTCTCGATGGGTACATTATATACGTCTATAACGTTGTATATCCTAACCCAAAGAAACTTAACTTCTGGGATGTAATATTTTATAACATTCCTTTCATGTCGGTTCCCACGTCTCGGTGGGAACATTATATAAGTCTATAACGATATATATCCTAACCTAAAGCAACCTAACAACTCGGTTGTAATATTTTACAACATTCCTGGCATGTCGGTCCCTACATCTCGGTGGGAACATTCTATACATCTATAACGTTGTACATCCTAGCCTAAGGCAACCTAACATCTCGGATGTAATATTTTACAACATTCCTGGCGTGCCGTCGCCTGCTTCTCGATGGGGACATTATATACGTCTATAACGTTGTATATCCTAACCCAAAGAAACCTAACTTCTGGGATGTAATATTTTACAACATTCCTTTCATGTCGGTCCCCACGTCTCGGTGGGAACATTATATAAGTCTATAACGACATATATCCTAACCTAAAGCAACCTAACAACTCGGTTGTAATATTTTACAACATTCCTGGCATGTCGGTCCCTACATCTCGGTGGGAACATTCTATACGTCTATAACGTTGTACATCCTAGCCTAAGGCAACCTAACATCTCGGATGTAATATTTTACAACATTCCTGGCGTGCCGTCGCCTGCTTCTCGATGGGGACATTATATACGTCTATAACGTTGTATATCCTAACCCAAAGCAACCTAACTTCTGGGATGTAATATTTTACAAAATTCCTGGCATGACGGTCCCTACATCTCGCTGGGAACTTTCTATACGTCTATAACGTTGTATATCCTAACCTAAGGGAACCTAACTTCTCCGGTGTAATATTTTACAACATTCCTGACCCGTCGGCCCCAATTTCTCGGTGGGAACATTCTATACGTCTATAACGTTGTATATCCTAACCTAAGAGAACCTAACATCTCGGGTGTAATATTTTACAACATTCCTGGCATTTCGGTCCCTACTTCCCGGTGGGAACATTATATACGTCTCTCACGTTATATATCCTAGCCTAAGGCAACCTAACATGTCGAATGTAATATTTTACAACATTATGGCGTGTCGTCGCCTGCTTCTCGAAGGGGACATTATATACGTCTATAACGTTGTATATCTTAACCTAACGCAACCTAACTTCTGGGATGTCATATTTTTCAACATTCCTGACGCTTCGGCCCCTATTTCTCGGTGGGAACATTGTATACGTCTATAACGATATATGTCCTAGCCTAAGGCAACCTAACATCTCGGATGTAATATTTTACAACATTCTGGCGTGTCGTCGCCTGCTTCTCGATGGGGACATTAGATACGTCTATAACGTTGTATATCCTATCCTAAGGGAACCTAACATCTAGGATGTAATATTTTACATTCCTGGCGTGTCGTCGCCTGCTTCTCGATGGGGACATTATATACGTCTATAACGTTGTATATCCTAACCCAAAGAAACCTAACTTCTGGGATGTAATATTTTACAACATTCCTGGCATGTCGGTCCCCACGTCTCGGTGGGAACATTCTATACGTCTATAACGTTGTACATCCTAGCCTCAGGCAACCTAACATCTCGGATGTAATATTTTACAACATTCCTGGCGTGCCGTCGCCTGCTTCTCGATGGGGACATTATATACGTCTATAACGTTGTATATCCTAACCCAAAGCAACCTAACTTCTGGGATGTAATATTTTACAACATTCCTGGCGTGTCGTCGCCTGCTTCTCGATGGGGACATTGTATACGTCTATAACGTTGTATATCCCAACCCAAAGCAACCTAACTTCTGGGATGTAATGTTTTACAACATTCCTGGCATGTCCGTCCCTACATCTCGCTGGGAACTTTCTATACGTCTATAACGTTGTACATCCTAACCTAAGGGAACCTAACATCTCGGGTGTAATATTTTACAACATTCCTGACTCGTCGGCCCCTATTTCTCGGTGGGAACATTCTATACGCCTATAACGTTGTATATCCTAACCTAAGGGAACTTAACATCTAGGATGTAATATTTTACAACATTCCTGACGCTTCGACGCCTATTTCTCGGTGGGATTATTATATACGTCTATAACGTTATATATCCTAGCCTAAGGCAACCTAACATGTCGAATGTAATATTTTACAACATTCTGGCGTGTCGTCGCCTGCTTCTCGAAGGGGACATTATATACGTCTATAACGTTGTATATCCTAATGTAAGGCAACCTAACATCTCGGATGTAATATTTTACAACATTCCTGTCATGTCGGTCCCTACTTCTCGGTGGGAACATTCTATACGTCTATAACGTTGTATATCCTAACCTAATGGAACCTAATATCTCGGATGTAATATTTTACAACATTATGGCGTGTCGTCGCCTGCTTCTCGATGGGGACATTAGATACGTCTATAACGTTGTATATCCTATCCTAAGGGAACCTAACATCTAGGATGTAATATTTTACAACATTCCTGGCGTGTCGTCGCCTGCTTCTCGATGGGGACATTATATACGTCTATAACGTTGTATATCCAAACCCAAAGAAACCTAATTTCTGGGATGTAATATTTTACATCATTCCTGGCATGTCGGTCCCCACGTCTCGGTGGGAACATTATATAAGTCTATAACGATGTATATCCAAACCTAAAGCAACTTAACAACTCGGATGTAATATTTTACAACATTCCTGGCATGTCGGTCCCTACATCTCGGTGGGAACATTCTATACGTCTATAACGTTGTATATTCTAGCCTAAGGCAACCTAACATCTCGGGTGTAATATTTTACAACATTCCTGGCATTTCGGACCCTACTTCTCGGTGGGAACATTATATACGTATATCACGTTATATATCCTAGCCTAAGGCAACCTAACATATCGGATGTAATGTTTTACAACATTCTGGCGTGTCGTCGCCTGCTTCTCGATGGGGACATTAGATACGTCTATAACGTTGTATATCCTAACCTAAGGGAACCTAACATCTAGGATGTAATATTTTACAACATTCCTGGCGTGTCGTCGCCTGCTTCTCGATGGGGACATTATATACGTCTATAACGTTGTATATCCAAACCCAAAGAAACCTAACTTCTGGGATGTAATATTTTACAACATTCCTGGCATGTCGGTCCCTACATCTCGCTGGGAACTTTCTATACGTCTATAACGTTGTATATCCTAACCTAAGGGAACCTAACATCTCCGGTGTAATATTTTACAACATTCCTGACCCGTCGGCCCCAATTTCTCGGTGGGAACATTCTATACGTCTATAACGTTGTATATCCTAACCTAAGGGAACCTAACATCTCGGGTGTAATATTTTACAACATTCCTGGCATTTCGGTCCCTACTTCCCGGTGGGAACATTATATACGTCTCTCACGTTATATATCCTAGCCTAAGGCAACCTAACATGTCGAATGTAACATTTCACAACATTCTGGCGTGTCGTCGCCTGCTTCTCGATGGGGACATTAGATACGTCTATAACGTTGTATATCCTAACCTAAGGGAACCTAACATCTAGGATGTAATATTTTACAACATTCCTGGCGTGTCGTCGCCTGCTTCTCGATGGGGACATTATATACGTCTATAACGTTGTATATCCAAACCCAAAGAAACCTAACTTCTGGGATGTAATATTTTACAACATTCCTGGCATGTCGGTCCCCACGTCTCGGTGGAAACATTATATAAGTCTATAACGATATGTATCCTCACCTAAAGCAACCTAATAACTCGGATGTAATATTTTACAACATTCCTGGCATGTCGGTCCCTTCTTCTCGGTGGGAACATTCTATACGCCTATAACGTTGTATATCCTAGCCTAAGGCAACCTAACATCTCGGATGTAATATTTTACAACATTCCTGGCGTGTCGTCGCCTGCTTCTAGATGGGGACATTGTATACGTCTATAACGTTGTATATCCCAACCCAAAGCAACCTAACTTCTGGGATGCAATGTTTTACAACATTCCTGGCATGTCGGTCCCTACATCTCGCTGGGAACTTTCTATACGTCTATAACGTTGTATATCCTAACCTAAGGGAACCTAACATCTCGGGTGTAATATTTTACAACATTCCTGACTCGTCGGCCCCTATTTCTCGGTGGGAACATTCTATACGCCTATAACGTTGTATATCCTAACCTAAGGGAACTTAACATCTAGGATGTAATATTTTACAACATTCCTGACGCGTCGACGCCTATTTCTCGGTGGGATTATTATATACGTCTATAACGTTATATATCCTAGCCTAAGGCAACCTAACATGTCGAATGTAATATTTTACAACATTCTGGCGTGTCGTCGCCTGCTTCTCGAAGGGGACATTATATACGTCTATAACGTTGTATATCCTAATGTAAGGCAACCTAACATCTCGGATGTAATATTTTACAACATTCCTGTCATGTCGGTCCCTACTTCTCGGTGGGAACATTCTATACGTCTATAACGTTGTATATCCTAACCTAATGGAACCTAATATCTCGGATGTAATATTTTACAACATTATGGCGTGTCGTCGCCTGCTTCTCGATGGGGACATTAGATACGTCTATAGCGATGTATATCCTAACCTAAGGGAACCTAACATCTAGGATGTAATATTTTACAACATTCTGGCGTGTCGCCGCCTGCTTCCCGATGGGGACATTATATACGTCTATAACGTTGTGTATCCTAACCTAAGGGAACCTAACATCTCGGGTGTAATATTTTACAACAATCCTGACCCGCCGGCTCCAATTTCTCGTTGGGAACATTATATACGTCTATAACGTTTTATATCCTAACCTAAGGGAACATAACATCTCGGGTGTAATATTTTACAACATTCCTGGCATTTCGGTCCCTACTTCTCGGTGGGAACATTATATACGTCTATCACGTTATATATCCTAGCCTAAGGCAACCTAACATATCGGATGTAATATTTTAACACATTCCTGGCGTGTCGTCGCCTGCTTCTCGATGGGGACATTATATACGTCTATAACGTTGTATATCCTAACCTAAGGGAACCTAATATCACGGATGTAATAGTTTACAACATTCTGGCGTGTCGTCGCCTGCTTCTCGATGGGGACATTAGATACGTCTATAACGTTGTATATCCTATCCTAAGGGAACCTAACATCTAGGATGTAATATTTTACAACATTCATGGCGTGTCGTCGCCTGCTTCTCGATGGGGACATTATATACGTCTATAACGTTGTATATGCTAACCCAAAGAAACCTAACTTCTGGGATATAATATTTTATAACATTCCTTTCATGTCGGTCCCCACGTCTCGGTGGGAACATTATATAAGTCTATAACGATATATATCCTAACCTAAAGCGACCTAACAACTCGGTTGTAATATTTTACAACATTCCTGGCATGTCGGTCCCTACATCTCGGTGGGAACATTGTATACGTCTATAACGTTGTACATCCTAGCCTAAGGCAACCTAACATCTCGGATGTAATATTTTACAACATTCCTGGCGTGCCGTCGCCTGCTTCTCGATGGGGACATTATATACGTCTATAACGTTGTATATCCTAACCCAAAGCAACCTAACTTCTGGGATGTAATATTTTACAAAATTCCTGGCATGTCGGTCCCTACATCTCGCTGGGAACTTTCTATACGTCTATAACGTTGTATATCCTAACCTAAGGGAACCTAACATCTCCGGTGTAATATTTTACAACATTCCTGACCCGTCGGCCCCAATTTCTCGGTGGGAACATTCTATACGTCTATAACGTTGTATATCCTAACCTAAGGGAACCTAACATCTCGGGTGTAATATTTTACAACATTCCTGGCATTTCGGTTCCTACTTCCCGGTGGGAACATTATATACGTCTCTCACGTTATATATCCTAGCCTAAGGCAACCTAACATGTCGAATGTAATATTTTACAACATTCTGGCGTGTCGTCGCCTGCTTCTCGAAGGGGACATTATATACGTCTATAACGTTGTATATCTTAACCTAACGCAACCTAACTTCTGGGATGTCATATTTTACAACATTCCTGACGCTTCGGCCCCTATTTCTCGGTGGGAACATTATATACGTCTATCACGTTATATATCCTAGCCTAAGGCAACCTAACATATCGGATGTAACATTTCACTACATTCTGGCGTGTCGTCGCCTGCTTCTCGATGGGGACATTAGATACGTCTATAACGTTGTATATCCTATCCTAAGGGAACCTAACATCTAGGATGTAATATTTTACAACATTCCTGGCGTGTCGTCGCCTGCTTCTCGATGGGGACATTATATACGTCTATAACGTTGTATATCGTAACCCAAAGAAACCTAATTTCTGGGATGTAATATTTTACATCATTCCTGGCATGTCGGTCCCCACGTCTCGGTGGGAACATTATATAAGTCTATAACGATGTATATCCAAACCTAAAGCAACTTAACAACTCGGATGTAATATTGTACACGATTCCTGGCATGTCGGTCCCTACATCTCGGTGGGAACATTCTATACGTCTATAACGTTGTATATTCTAGCCTAAGGCAACCTAACATCTCGGGTGTAATATTTTACAACATTCCTGGCATTTCGGTCCCTACTTCTCGGTGGGAACATTATATACGTATATCACGTTATATATCCTAGCCTAAGGCAACCTAACATATCGGATGTAATGTTTTACAACATTCTGGCGTGTCGTCGCCTGCTTCTCGATGGGGACATTAGATACGTCTATAACGTTGTATATCCTAACCTAAGGGAACCTAACATCTAGGATGTAATATTTTACAACATTCCTGGCGTGTCGTCGCCTGCTTCTCGATGGGGACATTATATACGTCTATAACGTTGTATATCCCAACCCAAAGCAACCTAACTTCTGGGATGTAATGTTTTACAACATTCCTGGCATGTCGGTCCCTACATCTCGCTGGGAACTTTCTATACGTCTATAACGTTGTATATCCTAACCTAAGGGAACCTAACATGTCGAATGTAATATTTTACAACATTCTGGCGTGTCGTCGCCTGCTTCTCGAAGGGGACATTATATACGTCTATAACGTTGTATATCCTAACCTAAGGGAACCTAACATCTCGGGTGTAATATTTTACAACAATCCTGACCCGCCGGCTCCAATTTCTCGTTGGGAACATTATATACGTCTATAACGTTTTATATCCTAACCTAAGGGAACCTAACATCTCGGGTGTAATATTTTACAACATTCCTGGCATTTCGGTCCCTACTTCCCGGTGGGAACATTATATACGTCTCTCACGTTATATATCCTAGCCTAAGGCAACCTAACATGTCGAATGTAATATTTTACAACATTCTGGCGTGTCGTCGCCTGCTTCTCGAAGGGGACATTATATACGTCTATAACGTTGTATATCTTAACCTAACGCAACCTAACTTCTGGGATGTCATATTTTACAACATTCCTGACGCTTCGGCCCCTATTTCTCGGTGGGAACATTATATACGTCTATCACGTTATATATCCTAGCCTAAGGCAACCTAACATATCGGATGTAACATTTCACAACATTCTGGCGTGTCGTCGCCTGCTTCTCGATGGGTACATTATATACGTCTATAACGTTGTATATCCTAACCCAAAGAAACCTAACTTCTGGGATGTAATATTTTATAACATTCCTTTCATGTCGGTTCCCACGTCTCGGTGGGAACATTATATAAGTCTATAACGATATATATCCTAACCTAAAGCAACCTAACAACTCGGTTGTAATATTTTACAACATTCCTGGCATGTCGGTCCCTACATCTCGGTGGGAACATTCTATACATCTATAACGTTGTATATCCTAGCCTAAGGCTACCTAACATCTCGGATGTAATATTTTACAACATTCCTGGCGTGTCGTCGCCTGCTTCTCGATGGGGATATTATATACGTCTATAACGTTGTATATCCTAACCCAAGGCAACCTAACTTCTGGAATGTAATATTTTACAAAATTCCTGGCATGTCGGTCCATACATCTCGCTGGGAACTTTCTATACGTCTATAACGTTGTATATCCTAACCTAAGGGAACCTAACATCTCCGGTGTAATATTTTACAACATTCCTGACCCGTCGGCCCCAATTTCTCGGTGGGAACATTCTATACGTCTATAACGTTGTATATCCTAACCTAAGGGAACCTAACATCTCGGGTGTAATATTTTACAACAATCCTGACCCGCCGGCTCCAATTTCTCGGTGGGAACATTCTATACGTCTATAACGTTGTATATCCTAACCTAAGGGAACCTAACATCTCGGGTGTAATATTTTACAACATTCCTGCCATTTCGGTCCCTACTTCCCGGTGGGAACATTATATACGTCTCTCACGTTATATATCCTAGCCTAAGGCAACCTAACATGTCGAATGTAATATTTTACAACATTCTGGCGTGTCGTCGCCTGCTTCTCGAAGGGGACATTATATACGTCTATAACGTTGTATATCTTAACCTAACGCAACCTAACTTCTGGGATGTCATATTTTACAACATTCCTGACGCTTCGGCCCCTATTTCTCGGTGGGAACATTATATACGTCTATCACGTTATATATCCTAGCCTAAGGCAACCTAACATATCGGATGTAACATTTCACTACATTCTGGCGTGTCGTCGCCTGCTTCTCGATGGGGACATTAGATACGTCTATAACGTTGTATATCCTATCCTAAGGGAACCTAACATCTAGGATGTAATATTTTACAACATTCCTGGCGTGTCGTCGCCTGCTTCTCGATGGGGACATTATATACGTCTATAACGTTGTATATCGTAACCCAAAGAAACCTAATTTCTGGGATGTAATATTTTACATCATTCCTGGCATGTCGGTCCCCACGTCTCGGTGGGAACATTATATAAGTCTATAACGATGTATATCCAAACCTAAAGCAACTTAACAACTCGGATGTAATATTTTACAACATTCCTGGCATGTCGGTCCCTACATCTCGGTGGGAACATTCTATACGTCTATAACGTTGTATATTCTAGCCTAAGGCAACCTAACATCTCGGGTGTAATATTTTACAACATTCCTGGCATTTCGGTCCCTACTTCTCGGTGGGAACATTATATACGTCTATAACGTTATATATCCTAGCCTAAGGCAACCTAACATGTCGAATGTAATATTTTACAACATTCTGGCGTGTCGTCGCCTGCTTCTCGAAGGGGACATTATATACGTCTATAACGTTGTATATCCTAATGTAAGGCAACCTAACATCTCGGATGTAATATTTTACAACATTCCTGTCATGTCGGTCCCTACTTCTCGGTGGGAACATTCTATACGTCTATAACATTGTATATCCTAACCTAATGGAACCTAATATCTCGGATGTAATATTTTACAACATTATGGCGTGTCGTCGCCTGCTTCTCGATGGGGACATTAGATACGTCTATAGCGATGTATATCCTAACCTAAGGGAACCTAACATCTAGGATGTAATATTTTACAACATTCTGGCGCGTCGCCGCCTGCTTCCCGATGGGGACATTATATACGTCTATAACGTTGTGTATCCTAACCTAAGGGAACCTAACATCTCGGGTGTAATATTTTACAACAATCCTGACCCGCCGGCTCCAATTTCTCGTTGGGAACATTATATACGTCTATAACGTTTTATATCCTAACCTAAGGGAACATAACATCTCGGGTGTAATATTTTACAACATTCCTGGCATTTCGGTCCCTACTTCTCGGTGGGAACATTATATACGTCTATCACGTTATATATCCTAGCCTAAGGCAACCTAACATATCGGATGTAATATTTTAACACATTCCTGGCGTGTCGTCGCCTGCTTCTCGATGGGGACATTATATACGTCTATAACGTTGTATATCATAACCTAAGGGAACCTAATATCTCGGATGTAATAGTTTACAACATTCTGGCGTGTCGTCGCCTGCTTCTCGATGGGGACATTAGATACGTCTATAACGTTGTATATCCTATCCTAAGGGAACCTAACATCTAGGATGTAATATTTTACAACATTCCTTTCATGTCGGTCCCCACGTCTCGGTGGGAACATTATATAAGTCTATAACGACATATATCCTAACCTAAAGCAACCTAACAACTCGGTTGTAATATTTTACAACATTCCTGGCATGTCGGTCCCTACATCTCGGTGGGAACATTCTATACGTCTATAACGTTGTATATCCTAGCCGAAGGCTACCTAACATCTCGGATGTAATATTTTACAACATTCCTGGCGTGTCGTCGCCTGCTTCTCGATGGGGATATTATATACGTCTATAACGTTGTATATCCTAACCCAAAGCAACCTAACTTCTGGGATGTAATATTTTACAACATTCTGGCGTGTCGCCGCCTGCTTCCCGATGGGGACATTATATACGTCTATAACGTTGTATATCCTAACCTAAGGGAACCTAACATCTCGGGTGTAATATTTTACAACAATCCTGACCCGCCGGCTCCAATTTCTCGGTGGGAACATTATATACGTCTATAACGTTGTATATCCTAACCTAAGGGAACATAACATCTCGGGTGTAATATTTTACAACATTCCTGGCATTTCGGTCCCTCCTTTTCGGTGGGAACATTATATACGTCTATCACGTTATATATCCTAGCCTAAGGCAACCTAACATATCGGATGTAATATTTTAACACATTCCTGGCGTGTCGTCGCCTGCTTCTCGATGGGGACATTATATACGTCTATAACGTTGTATATCCTAACCTAAGGGAACCTAATATCTCGGATGTAATATTTTACAACATTCTGGCGTGTCGTCGCCTGCTTCTCGATGGGGACATTAGATACGTCTATAACGTTGTGTATCCTATCCTAAGGGAACCTAACATCTAGGATGTAATATTTTACAACATTCATGGCGTGTCGTCGCCTGCTTCTCGATGGGGACATTATATACGTCTATAACGTTGTATATCCTAACCCAAAGAAACCTAACTTCTGGGATATAATATTTTATAACATTCCTTTCATGTCGGTCCCCACGTCTCGGTGGGAACATTATATAAGTCTATAACGATATATATCCTAACCTAAAGCGACCTAACAACTCGGTTGTAATATTTTACAACATTCCTGGCATGTCGGTCCCTACATCTCGGTGGGAACATTGTATACGTCTATAACGTTGTACATCCTAGCCTAAGGCAACCTAACATCTCGGATGTAATATTTTACAACATTCCTGGCGTGCCGTCGCCTGCTTCTCGATGGGGACATTATATACGTCTATAACGTTGTATATCCTAACCCAAAGCAACCTAACTTCTGGGATGTAATATTTTACAAAATTCCTGGCATGTCGGTCCCTACATCTCGCTGGGAACTTTCTATACGTCTATAACGTTGTATATCCTAACCTAAGGGAACCTAACATCTCCGGTGTAATATTTTACAACATTCCTGACCCGTCGGCCCCAATTTCTCGGTGGGAACATTCTATACGTCTATAACGTTGTATATCCTAACCTAAGGGAACCTAACATCTCGGGTGTAATATTTTACAACATTCCTGGCATTTCGGTCCCTACTTCCCGGTGGGAACATTATATACGTCTCTCACGTTATATATCCTAGCCTAAGGCAACCTAACATGTCGAATGTAATATTTTACAACATTCTGGCGTGTCGTCGCCTGCTTCTCGAAGGGGACATTATATACGTCTATAACGTTGTATATCTTAACCTAACGCAACCTAACTTCTGGGATGTCATATTTTACAACATTCCTGACGCTTCGGCCCCTATTTCTCGGTGGGAACATTATATACGTCTATCACGTTATATATCCTAGCCTAAGGCAACCTAACATATCGGATGTAACATTTCACAACATTCTGGCGTGTCGTCGCCTGCTTCTCGATGGGTACATTATATACGTCTATAACGTTGTATATCCTAACCCAAAGAAACCTAACTTCTGGGATGTAATATTTTATAACATTCCTTTCATGTCGGTTCCCACGTCTCGGTGGGAACATTATATAAGTCTATAACGATATATATCCTAACCTAAAGCAACCTAACAACTCGGTTGTAATATTTTACAACATTCCTGGCATGTCGGTCCCTACATCTCGGTGGGAACATTCTATACATCTATAACGTTGTATATCCTAGCCTAAGGCTACCTAACATCTCGGATGTAATATTTTACAACATTCCTGGCGTGTCGTCGCCTGCTTCTCGATGGGGATATTATATACGTCTATAACGTTGTATATCCTAACCCAAAGCAACCTAACTTCTGGAATGTAATATTTTACAAAATTCCTGGCATGTCGGTCCATACATCTCGCTGGGAACTTTCTATACGTCTATAACGTTGTATATCCTAACCTAAGGGAACCTAACATCTCCGGTGTAATATTTTACAACATTCCTGACCCGTCGGCCCCAATTTCTCGGTGGGAACATTCTATACGTCTATAACGTTGTATATCCTAACCTAAGGGAACCTAACATCTCGGGTGTAATATTTTACAACAATCCTGACCCGCCGGCTCCAATTTCTCGGTGGGAACATTCTATACGTCTATAACGTTGTATATCCTAACCTAAGGGAACCTAACATCTCGGGTGTAATATTTTACAACATTCCTGCCATTTCGGTCCCTACTTCCCGGTGGGAACATTATATACGTCTCTCACGTTATATATCCTAGCCTAAGGCAACCTAACATGTCGAATGTAATATTTTACAACATTCTGGCGTGTCGTCGCCTGCTTCTCGAAGGGGACATTATATACGTCTATAACGTTGTATATCTTAACCTAACGCAACCTAACTTCTGGGATGTCATATTTTACAACATTCCTGACGCTTCGTCCCCTATTTCTCGGTGGGAACATTATATACGTCTATCACGTTATATATCCTAGCCTAAGGCAACCTAACATATCGGATGTAACATTTCACTACATTCTGGCGTGTCGTCGCCTGCTTCTCGATGGGGACATTAGATACGTCTATAACGTTGTATATCCTATCCTAAGGGAACCTAATATCTAGGATGTAATATTTTACAACATTCCTGGCGTGTCGTCGCCTGCTTCTCGATGGGGACATTATATACGTCTATAACGTTGTATATCGTAACCCAAAGAAACCTAATTTCTGGGATGTAATATTTTACATCATTCCTGGCATGTCGGTCCCCACGTCTCGGTGGGAACATTATATAAGTCTATAACGATGTATATCCAAACCTAAAGCAACTTAACAACTCGGATGTAATATTGTTCAACATTCCTGGCATGTCGGTCCCTACATCTCGGTGGGAACATTCTATACGTCTATAACGTTGTATATTCTAGCCTAAGGCAACCTAACATCTCGGGTGTAATATTTTACAACATTCCTGGCATTTCGGTCCCTACTTCTCGGTGGGAACATTATATACGTATATCACGTTATATATCCTAGCCTAAGGCAACCTAACATATCGGATGTAATGTTTTACAACATTCTGGCGTGTCGTCGCCTGCTTCTCGATGGGGACATTAGATACGTCTATAACGTTGTATATCCTAACCTAAGGGAACCTAACATCTAGGATGTAATATTTTACAACATTCCTGGCGTGTCGTCGCCTGCTTCTCGATGGGGACATTATATACGTCTATAACGTTGTATATCCCAACCCAAAGCAACCTAACTTCTGGGATGTAATGTTTTACAACATTCCTGGCATGTCGGTCCCTACATCTCGCTGGGAACTTTCTATACGTCTATAACGTTGTATATCCTAACCTAAGGGAACCTAACATCTCGGGTGTAATATTTTACAACATTCCTGACTCGTCGGCCCCTATTTCTCGGTGGGAACATTCTATACGCCTATAACGTTGTATATCCTAACCTAAGGGAACTTAACATCTAGGATGTAATATTTTACAACATTCCTGACGCGTCGACGCCTATTTCTCGATGGGATTATTATATACGTCTATAACGTTATATATCCTAGCCTAAGGCAACCTAACATGTCGAATGTAATATTTTACAACATTCTGGCGTGTCGTCGCCTGCTTCTCGAAGGGGACATTATATACGTCTATAACGTTGTATATCCTAATGTAAGGCAACCTAACATCTCGGATGTAATATTTTACAACATTCCTGTCATGTCGGTCCCTACTTCTCGGTGGGAACATTCTATACGTCTATAACGTTGTATATCCTAACCTAATGGAACCTAATATCTCGGATGTAATATTTTACAACATTATGGCGTGTCGTCGCCTGCTTCTCGATGGGGACATTAGATACGTCTATAGCGATGTATATCCTAACCTAAGGGAACCTAACATCTAGGATGTAATATTTTACAACATTCTGGCGTGTCGCCGCCTGCTTCCCGATGGGGACATTATATACGTCTATAACGTTGTGTATCCTAACCTAAGGGAACCTAACATCTCGGGTGTAATATTTTACAACAATCCTGACCCGCCGGCTCCAATTTCTCGTTGGGAACATTATATACGTCTATAACGTTTTATATCCTAACCTAAGGGAACCTAACATCTCGGGTGTAATATTTTACAACATTCCTGGCATTTCGGTCCCTACTTCCCGGTGGGAATATTATATACGTCTCTCACGTTATATATCCTAGCCTAAGGCAACCTAACATGTCGAATGTAATATTTTACAACATTCTGGCGTGTCGTCGCCTGCTTCTCGAAGGGGACATTATATACGTCTATAACGTTGTATATCGTAACCCAAAGAAACCTAATTTCTGGGATGTAATATTTTACATCATTCCTGGCATGTCGGTCCCCACGTCTCGGTGGGAACATTATATAAGTCTATAACGATGTATATCCAAACCTAAAGCAACTTAACAACTCGGATGTAATATTTTACAACATTCCTGGCATGTCGGTCCCTACATCTCGGTGGGAACATTCTATACGTCTATAACGTTGTATATTCTAGCCTAAGGCAACCTAACATCTCGGGTGTAATATTTTACAACATTCCTGGCATTTCGGTCCCTACTTCTCGGTGGGAACATTATATACGTATATCACGTTATATATCCTAGCCTAAGGCAACCTAACATATCGGATGTAATGTTTTACAACATTCTGCCGTGTCGTCGCCTGCTTCTCGATGGGGACATTAGATACGTCTATAACGTTATATATCCTAGCCTAAGGCAACCTAACATGTCGAATGTAATATTTTACAACATTCTGGCGTGTCGTCGCCTGCTTCTCGAAGGGGACATTATATACGTCTACAACGTTGTATATCCTAATGTAAGGCAACCTAACATCTCGGATGTAATATTTTACAACATTCCTGTCATGTCGGTCCCTACTTCTCGGTGGGAACATTCTATACGTCTATAACGTTGTATATCCTAACCTAATGGAACCTAATATCTCGGATGTAATATTTTACAACATTATGGCGTGTCGTCGCCTGCTTCTCGATGGGGACATTAGATACGTCTATAGCGATGTATATCCTAACCTAAGGGAACCTAACATCTAGGATGTAATATTTTACAACATTCTGGCGTGTCGCCGCCTGCTTCCCGATGGGGACATTATATACGTCTATAACGTTGTATATCGTAACCCAAAGAAACCTAATTTCTGGGATGTAATATTTTACATCATTCCTGGCATGTCGGTCCCCACGTCTCGGTGGGAACATTATATAAGTCTATAACGATGTATATCCAAACCTAAAGCAACTTAACAACTCGGATGTAATATTTTACAACATTCCTGGCATGTCGGTCCCTACATCTCGGTGGGAACATTCTATACGTCTATAACGTTGTATATTCTAGCCTAAGGCAACCTAACATCTCGGGTGTAATATTTTACAACATTCCTGGCATTTCGGTCCCTACTTCTCGGTGGGAACATTATATACGTATATCACGTTATATATCCTAGCCTAAGGCAACCTAACATATCGGATGTAATGTTTTACAACATTCTGGCGTGTCGTCGCCTGCTTCTCGATGGGGACATTAGATACGTCTATAACGTTGTATATCCTAACCTAAGGGAACCTAACATCTAGGATGTAATATTTTACAACATTCCTGGCGTGTCGTCGCCTGCTTCTCGATGGGGACATTATATACGTCTATAACGTTGTATATCCCAACCCAAAGCAACCTAACTTCTGGGATGTAATGTTTTACAACATTCCTGGCATGTCGGTCCCTACATCTCGCTGGGAACTTTCTATACGTCTATAACGTTGTATATCCTAACCTAAGGGAACCTAACATCTCGGGTGTAATATTTTACAACAATCCTGACCCGCCGGCTCCAATTTCTCGGTGGGAACATTATATACGTCTATAACGTTTTATATCCTAACCTAAGGGAACATAACATCTCGGGTGTAATATTTTACAACATTCCTGGCATTTCGGTCCCTACTTCTCGGTGGGAACATTATATACGTCTATCACGTTATATATCCTAGCCTAAGGCAACCTAACATATCGGATGTAATATTTTAACACATTCCTGGCGTGTCGTCGCCTGCTTCTCGATGGGGACATTATATACGTCTATAACGTTGTATATCCTAACCTAAGGGAACCTAATATCTCGGATGTAATAGTTTACAACATTCTGGCGTGTCGTCGCCTGCTTCTCGATGGGGACATTAGATACGTCTATAACGTTGTATATCCTATCCTAAGGGAACCTAACATCTAGGATGTAATATTTTACAACATTCCTGGCGTGTCGTCGCCTGCTTCTCGATGGGGACATTATATACGTGTATAACGTTGTATATCGTAACCCAAAGAAACCTAATTTCTGGGATGTAATATTTTACATCATTCCTGGCATGTCGGTCCCCACGTCTCGGTGGGAACATTATATAAGTCTATAACGATGTATATCCAAACCTAAAGCAACTTAACAACTCGGATGTAATATTTTACAACATTCCTGGCATGTCGGTCCCTACATCTCGGTGGGAACATTCTATACGTCTATAACGTTGTATATTCTAGCCTAAGGCAACCTAACATCTCGGGTGTAATATTTTACAACATTCCTGGCATTTCGGTCCCTACTTCTCGGTGGGAACATTATATACGTATATCACGTTATATATCCTAGACTAAGGCAACCTAACATATCGGATGTAATGTTTTACAACATTCTGGCGTGTCGTCGCCTGCTTCTCGATGGGGACATTAGATACGTCTATAACGTTGTATATCCTAACCTAAGGGAACCTAACATCTAGGATGTAATATTTTACAACATTCCTGGCGTGTCGTCGCCTGCTTCTCGATGGGGACATTATATACGTCTATAACGTTGTATATCCAAACCCAAAGAAACCTAACTTCTGGGATGTAATATTTTACAACATTCCTGGCATGTCGGTCCCCACGTCTCGGTGGAAACATTATATAAGTCTATAACGATATATATCCTCACCTAAAGCAACCTAATAACTCGGATGTAATATTTTACAACATTCCTGGCATGTCGGTCCCTTCTTCTCGGTGGGAACATTCTATACGTCTATAACGTTGTATATCCTAGCCTAAGGCAACCTAACATCTCGGATGTAATATTTTACAACATTCCTGGCGTGTCGTCGCCTGCTTCTCGATGGGGACATTGTATACGTCTATAACGTTGTATATCCCAACCCAAAGCAACCTAACTTCTGGGATGTAATGTTTTACAACATTCCTGGCATGTCGGTCCCTACATCTCGCTGGGAACTTTCTATACGTGTATAACGTTGTATATCCTAACCTAAGGGAACCTAACATCTCGGGTGTAATATTTTACAACATTCCTGACTCGTCGGCCCCTATTTCTCGGTGGGAACATTCTATACGCCTATAACGTTGTATATCCTAACCTAAGGGAACTTAACATCTAGGATGTAATATTTTACAACATTCCTGACGCGTCGACGCCTATTTCTCGGTGGGATTATTATATACGTCTATAACGTTATATATCCTAGCCTAAGGCAACCTAACATGTCGAATGTAATATTTTACAACATTCTGGCGTGTCGTCGCCTGCTTCTCGAAGGGGACATTATATACGTCTATAACGTTGTATATCCTAATGTAAGGCAACCTAACATCTCGGATGTAATATTTTACAACATTCCTGTCATGTCGGTCCCTACTTCTCGGTGGGAACATTCTATACGTCTATAACGTTGTATATCCTAACCTAATGGAACCTAATATCTCGGATGTAATATTTTACAACATTATGGCGTGTCGTCGCCTGCTTCTCGATGGGGACATTAGATACGTCTATAGCGATGTATATCCTAACCTAAGGGAACCTAACATCTAGGATGTAATATTTTACAACATTCTGGCGTGTCGCCGCCTGCTTCCCGATGGGGACATTATATACGTCTATAACGTTGTGTATCCTAACCTAAGGGAACCTAACATCTCGGGTGTAATATTTTACAACAATCCTGACCCGCCGGCTCCAATTTCTCGGTGGGAACATTATATACGTCTATAACGTTGTATATCCTAACCTAAGGGAACATAACATCTCGGGTGTAATATTTTACAACATTCCTGGCATTTCGGTCCCTACTTCTCGGTGGGAACATTATATACGTCTATCACGTTATATATCCTAGCCTAAGGCAACCTAACATATCGGATGTAATATTTTAACACATTCCTGGCGTGTCGTCGCCTGCTTCTCGATGGGGACATTATATACGTCTATAACGTTGTATATCCTAACCTAAGGGAACCTAATATCTCGGATGTAATAGTTTACAACATTCTGGCGTGTCGTCGCCTGCTTCTCGATGGGGACATTAGATACGTCTATAACGTTGTATATCCTATCCTAAGGGAACCTAACATCTAGGATGTAATATTTTACAACATTCCTTTCATGTCGGTCCCCACGTCTCGGTGGGAACATTATATAAGTCTATAACGACATATATCCTAACCTAAAGCAACCTAACAACTCGGTTGTAATATTTTACAACATTCCTGGCATGTCGGTCCCTACATCTCGGTGGGAACATTCTATACGTCTATAACGTTGTATATCCTAGCCTAAGGCTACCTAACATCTCGGATGTAATATTTTACAACATTCCTGGCGTGTCGTCGCCTGCTTCTCGATGGGGATATTATATACGTCTATAACGTTGTATATCCTAACCCAAAGCAACCTAACTTCTGGGATGTAATATTTTACAAAATTCCTGGCATGTCGGTCCATACATCTCGCTGGGAACTTTCTATACGTCTATAACGTTGTATATCCTAACCTAAGGGAACCTAACATCTCCGGTGTAATATTTTACAACATTCCTGACCCGTCGGCCCCAATTTCTCGGTGGGAACATTCTATACGTCTATAACGTTGTATATCCTAACCTAAGGGAACCTAACATCTCGGGTGTAATATTTTACAACAATCCTGACCCGCCGGCTCCAATTTCTCGGTGGGAACATTATATACGTCTATAACGTTGTATATCCTAACCTAAGGGAACCTAACATCTCGGGTGTAATATTTTACAACATTCCTGGCATTTCGGTCCCTACTTCTCGGTGGGAACATTATATACGTCTATCACGTTATATATCCTAGCCTAAGGCAACCTAACATATCGGATGTAATGTTTTACAACATTCTGGCGTGTCGTCGCCTGCTTCTCGATGGGGACATTAGATACGTCTATAACGTTGTATATCCTAACCTAAGGGAACCTAACATCTAGGATGTAATATTTTACAACATTCCTGGTGTGTCGTCGCCTGCTTCTCGATGGGGACATTATATACGTCTATAACGTTGTATATCCAAACCCAAAGAAACCTAACTTCTGGGATGTAATATTTTACAACATTCCTGGCATGTCGGTCCCCACGTCTCGGTGGAAACATTATATAAGTCTATAACGATATATATCCTCACCTAAAGCAACCTAATAACTCGGATGTAATATTTTACAACATTACTGGCATGTCGGTCCCTTCTTCTCGGTGGGAACATTCTGTACGTCTATAACGTTGTATATCCTAGCCTAAGGCAACCTAACATCTCGGATGTAATATTTTAACACATTCCTGGCGTGTCGTCGCCTGCTTCTCGATGGGGACATTATATACGTCTATAACGTTGTATATCCTAACCTAAGGGAACCTAATATCTCGGATGTAATATTTTACAACATTCTGGCGTGTCGTCGCCTGCTTCTCGATGGGGACATTATATACGTCTATAACGTTGTATATCCTAACCCAAAGCAACCTAACATCTCGTATGTAATATTTTACAACATTCCTGGCATGTCGGTCCCTACTTCTCGGTGGGAACATTATATACGTCTATAACGTTGTATATGCTAACCTAAGGGAACCTAACATCTCGGGTGTAATATTTCACAACATTCCTGACGCGTCGGCCCCTATTTCTCGGTGGGAATATTATATACGTCTATAACGTTGTATATCCTAGCTTAAGGCAGCCTAACATGTCGAATATAATATTTTACAACATTCTGGCGTGTCGTCGCCTGCTTCTCGAAGGGGACATTATATACGTCTGTAACGTTGTATATCCTAACCTAACGCAACTTAACATCTGGGATGTAATATATTACAACATTCCTGACGCGTCTGTCCCTACTTCTCGGTGGGAACATTGTATACGTCTATAACGATATATGTCCTAGCCTAAGGCAACCTAACATCTCGGATGTAATATTTTACAACATTCTGGCGTGTCGTCGCCTGCTTCTCGATGGGGACATTAGATACGTCTATAACGTTGTATATCCTATCCTAAGGGAACCTAACATCTAGGATGTAATATTTTACATTCCTGGCGTGTCGTCGCCTGCTTCTCGATGGGGACATTATATACGTCTATAACGTTGTATATCCTAACCCAAAGAAACCTAACTTCTGGGATGTAATATTTTACAACATTCCTGGCATGTCGGTCCCCACGTCTCGGTGGGAACATTATATAAGTCTATAACGATGTATATCCTAACCTAAAGCAACCTAACAACTCGGATGTAATATTTTACAACATTCCTGGCATGTCGGTCCCTACATCTCGGTGGGAACATTCTATACGTCTTTAACGTTGTATATCCTAGCCTAAGGCAACCTAACATCTCGGATGTAATATTTTACAACATTCCTGGCGTGTCGTCGCCTGCTTCTCGATGGGGACATTGTATACGCCTATAACGTTGTATATCCCAACCCAAAGCAACCTAACTTCTGGGATGTAATGTTTTACAACATTCCTGGCATGTCGGTCCCTACATCTCGCTGGGAACTTTCTATACGTCTATAACGTTGTATATCCTAACCTAAGGGAACCTAACATCTCGGGTGTAATATTTTACAACATTCCTGACTCGTCGGCCCCTATTTCTCGGTGGGAACATTCTATACGCCTATAACGTTGTATATCCTAACCTAAGGGAACATAACATCTCGGGTGTAATATTTTACAACATTCCTGGCATTTCGGTCCCTACTTCTCGGTGGGAACATTATATACGTCTATCACGTTATATATCCTAGCCTAAGGCAACCTAACATATCGGATGTAATATTTTAACACATTCCTGGCGTTTCGTCGCCTGCTTCTCGATGGGGACATTATATACGTCTATAACGTTGTATATCCTAACCTAAGGGAACCTAATATCTCGGATGTAATATTTTACAACATTCTGGCGTGTCGTCGCCTGCTTCTCGATAGGGACATTAGATACGTCTCTAACGTTGTATATCCTATCCTAAGGGAACCTAACATCTCGGATGTAATATTTTACAACATTCTGGCGTGTCGTCGCCTGCTTCTCGATGGGGACATTATATACGTCTATAACGTTGTATATCCTAACCCAAAGCAACCTAACATCTCGTATGTAATATTTTACAACATTCCTGGCATGTCGGTCCCTACTTCTCGGTGGGAACATTATATACGTCTATAACGTTGTATATGCTAACCTAAGGGAACCTAACATCTCGGGTGTAATATTTTACAACATTCCTGACGCGTCGGCCCCTATTTCTCGGTGGGAATATTATATACGTCTATAACGTTGTATATCCTAGCTTAAGGCAGCCTAACATGTCGAATATAATGTTTTACAACATTCTGGCGTGTCGTCGCCTGCTTCTCGACGGGGACATTATATACGTCTGTAACGTTGTATATCCTAACCTAACGCAACTTAACATCTGGGATGTAATATATTACAACATTCCTGACGCGTCTGTCCCTACTTCTCGGTGGGAACATTGTATACGTCTATAACGATATATGTCCTAGCCTAAGGCAACCTAACATCTCGGATGTAATATTTTACAACATTCTGGCGTGTCGTCGCCTGCTTCTCGATGGGGACATTAGATACGTCTATAACGTTGTATATCCTATCCTAAGGGAACCTAACATCTAGGATGTAATATTTTACATTCCTGGCGTGTCGTCGCCTGCTTCTCGATGGGGACATTGTATACGTCTATAACGTTGTATATCCCAACCCAAAGCAACCTAACTTCTGGGATGTAATGTTTTACAACATTCCTGGCATGTCGGTCCCTACATCTCGCTGGGAACTTTCTATACGTCTATAACGTTGTATATCCTAACCTAAGGGAACCTAACATCTCGGGTGTAATATGTTACAACATTCCTGACTCGTCGGCCCCTATTTCTCGGTGGGAACATTCTATACGCCTATAACGTTGTATATCCTAACCTAAGGGAACATAACATCTCGGGTGTAATATTTTACAACATTCCTGGCATTTCGGTCCCTACTTCTCGGTGGGAACATTATATACGTCTATCACGTTATATATCCTAGCCTAAGGCAACCTAACATATCGGATGTAATATTTTAACACATTCCTGGCGTGTCGTCGCCTGCTTCTCGATGGGGACATTATATACGTCTATAACGTTGTATATCCTAACCTAAGGGAACCTAATATCTCGGATGTAATATTTTACAACATTCTGGCGTGTCGTCGCCTGCTTCTCGATGGGGACATTAGATACGTCTCTAACGTTGTATATCCTATCCTAAGGGAACCTAACATCTAGGATGTAATATTTTACAACATTCATGGCGTGTCGTCGCCTGCTTCTCGATGGGGACATTATATACGTCTATAACATTGTATATCCTAACCCAAAGAAACCTAACTTCTGGGATGTAATATTTTATAACATTCCTTTCATGTCGGTCCCCACGTCTCGGTGGGAACATTATATAAGTCTATAACGATATATATCCTAACCTAAAGCAACCTAACAACTCGGTTGTAATATTTTACAACATTCCTGGCATGTCGGTCCCTACATCTCGGTGGGAACATTCTATACGTCTATAACGTTGTACATCCTAGCCTAAGGCAACCTAACATCTCGGATGTAATATTTTACAACATTCCTGGCGTGCCGTCGCCTGCTTCTCGATGGGGACATTATATACGTCTATAACGTTGTATATCCTAACCCAAAGCAACCTAACTTCTGGGATGTAATATTTTACAAAATTCCTGGCATGTCGGTCCCTACATCTCGCTGGGAACTTTCTATACGTCTATAACGTTGTATATCCTAACCTAAGGGAACCTAACATCTCCGGTGTAATATTTTACAACATTCCTAACCCGTCGGCCCCAATTTCTCGGTGGGAACATTCTATACGTCTATAACGTTGTATATCCTAACCTAAGAGAACCTAACATCTCGGGTGTAATATTTTACAACATTCCTGGCATTTCGGTCCCTACTTCCCGGTGGGAACATTATATACGTCTCTCACGTTATATATCCTAGCCTAAGGCAACCTAACATCTCGGATGTAATATTTTACAACATTCTGGCGTGTCGTCGCCTGCTTCTCGATGGGGACATTAGATACGTCTATAACGTTGTATATCCTATCCTAAGGGAACCTAACATCTAGGATGTAATATTTTACATTCCTGGCGTGTCGTCGCCTGCTTCTCGATGGGGACATTATATACGTCTATAACGTTGTATATCCTAACCCAAAGAAACCTAACTTCTGGGATGTAATATTTTACAACATTCCTGGCATGTCGGTCCCCACGTCTCGGTGGGAACATTATATAAGTCTATAACGATGTATATCCTAACCTAAAGCAACCTAACAACTCGGATGTAATATTTTACAACATTCCTGGCATGTCGGTCCCTACATCTCGGTGGGAACATTCTATACGTCTTTAACGTTGTATATCCTAGCCTAAGGCAACCTAACATCTCGGATGTAATATTTTACAACATTCCTGGCGTGTCGTCGCCTGCTTCTCGATGGGGACATTGTATACGTCTATAACGTTGTATATCACAACCCAAAGCAACCTAACTTCTGGGATGTAATGTTTTACAACATTCCTGGCATGTCGGTCCCTACATCTCGCTGGGAACTTTCTATACGTCTATAACGTTGTATATCCTAACCTAAGGGAACCTAACATCTCGGGTGTAATATTTTACAACATTCCTGACTCGTCGGCCCCTATTTCTCGGTGGGAACATTCTATACGCCTATAACGTTGTATATCCTAACCTAAGGGAACATAACATCTCGGGTGTAATATTTTACAACATTCCTGGCATTTCGGTCCCTACTTCTCGGTGGGAACATTATATACGTCTATCACGTTATATATCCTAGCCTAAGGCAACCTAACATATCGGATGTAATATTTTAACACATTCCTGGCGTGTCGTCGCCTGCTTCTCGATGGGGACATTATATACGTCTATAACGTTGTATATCCTAACCTAAGGGAACCTAACATCTAGGATGTAATATTTTACAACATTCCTGGTGTGTCGTCGCCTGCTTCTCGATGGGGACATTATATACGTCTATAACATTGTATATCCTAACCCAAAGAAACCTAACTTCTGGGATGTAATATTTTATAACATTCCTTTCATGTCGGTCCCCACGTCTCGGTGGGAACATTATATAAGTCTATAACGATATATATCCTAACCTAAAGCAACCTAACAACTCGGTTGTAATATTTTACAACATTCCTGGCATGTCGGTCCCTACATCTCGGTGGGAACATTCTATACGTCTATAACGTTGTACATCCTAGCCTAAGGCAACCTAACATCTCGGATGTAATATTTTACAACATTCCTGGCGTGCCGTCGCCTGCTTCTCGATGGGGACATTATATACGTCTATAACGTTGTATATCCTAACCCAAAGCAACCTAACTTCTGGGATGTAATATTTTACAAAATTCCTGGCATGTCGGTCCCTACATCTCGCTGGGAACTTTCTATACGTCTATAACGTTGTATATCCTAACCTAAGGGAACCTAACATCTCCGGTGTAATATTTTACAACATTCCTGACCCGTCGGCCCCAATTTCTCGGTGGGAACATTCTATACGTCTATAACGTTGTATATCCTAACCTAAGGGAACCTAACATCTCGGGTGTAATATTTTACAACATTCCTGGCATTTCGGTCCCTACTTCCCGGTGGGAACATTATATACGTCTCTCACGTTATATATCCTAGCCTAAGGCAACCTAACATGTCGAATGTAATATTTTACAACATTCTGGCGTGTCGTCGCCTGCTTCTCGAAGGGGACATTATATACGTCTATAACGTTGTATATCTTAACCTAACGCAACCTAACTTCTGGGATGTCATATTTTACAACATTCCTGACGCTTCGGCCCCTATTTCTCGGTGGGAACATTATATACGTCTATCACGTTATATATCCTAGCCTAAGGCAACCTAACATATCGGATGTAACATTTCACAACATTCTGGCGTGTCGTCGCCTGCTTCTCGATGGGGACATTAGATACGTCTATAACGTTGTATATCCTATCCTAAGTGAACCTAACATCTAGGATGTAATGTTTTACAACATTCATGGCGTGTCGTCGCCTGCTTCTCGATGGGGACATTATATACGTCTATAACGTTGTATATCCTAACCCAAAGAAACCTAACTTCTGGGATGTAATATTTTACAACATTCCTTTCATGTCGGTCCCCACGTCTCGGTGGGAACATTATATAAGTCTATAACGACATATATCCTAACCTAAAGCAACCTAACAACTCGGTTGTAATATTTTACAACATTCCTGGCATGTCGGTCCCCACGTCTCGGTGGAAACATTATATAAGTCTATAACGATATATATCCTCACCTAAAGCAACCTAATAACTCGTATGTAATATTTTACAACATTCCTGGCATGTCGGTCCCTTCTTCTCGGTGGGAACATTCTATACGTCTATAACGTTGTATATCCTAGCCTAAGGCAACCTAACATCTCGGATGTAATATTTTAACACATTCCTGGCGTGTCGTCGCCTGCTTCTCGATGGGGACATTATATACGTCTATAACGTTGTACATCCTAACCTAAGGGAACCTAATATCTCGGATGTAATATTTTACAAAATTCTGGCGTGTCGTCGCCTGCTTCTCGATGGGGACATTAGATACGTCTATAACGTTGTATATCCTATCCTAAGGGAAGCTAACATCTAGGATGTAATACTTTATAACATTCATGGCGTGTCGTCGCCTGCTTCTCGATGGGGATATTATATACGTCTATAACGTTGTATATCCTAACCCACAGCAACCTAACTTCTGGGATGTAATATTTTACAAAATTCCTGGCATGTCGGTCCATACATCTCGCTGGGAACTTTCTATACGTCTATAACGTTGTATATCCTAACCTAAGGGAACCTAACATCTCCGGGGT
The DNA here is from genome assembly GCA_963969225.1 of Xylocopa violacea. Classification (NCBI taxonomy): domain Eukaryota; kingdom Metazoa; phylum Arthropoda; class Insecta; order Hymenoptera; family Apidae; genus Xylocopa; species Xylocopa violacea. The sequence goes on from CAXAJV010000001.1 coordinate 48,165,581, forward strand.
AATATTTTACAACATTCCTGACCCGTCGGCCCCAATTTCTCGGTGGGAACATTCTATACGTCTATAACGTTGTATATCCTAACCTAAGGGAACCTAACATCTCGGGTGTAATATTTTACAACAATCCTGACCCGCCGGCTCCAATTTCTCGGTGGGAACATTATATACGTCTATAACGTTGTATATCCTAACCTAAGGGAACCTAACATCTCGGGTGTAATATTTTACAACATTCCTGGCATTTCGGTCCCTACTTCTCGGTGGGAACATTATATACGTCTATCACGTTATATATCCTAGCCTAAGGCAACCTAACATATCGGATGTAATGTTTTACAACATTCTGGCGTGTCGTCGCCTGCTTCTCGATGGGGACATTAGATACGTCTATAACGTTGTATATCCTAACCTAAGGGAACCTAACATCTAGGATGTAATATTTTACAACATTCCTGGTGTGTCGTCGCCTGCTTCTCGATGGGGACATTATATACGTCTATAACGTTGTATATCCAAACCCAAAGAAACCTAACTTCTGGGATGTAATATTTTACAACATTCCTGGCATGTCGGTCCCCACGTCTCGGTGGAAACATTATATAAGTCTATAACGATATATATCCTCACCTAAAGCAACCTAATAACTCGGATGTAATATTTTACAACATTCCTGGCATGTCGGTCCCTTCTTCTCGGTGGGAACATTCTATACGTCTATAACGTTGTATATCCTAGCCTAAGGCAACCTAACAGCTCGGATGTAATATTTTAACACATTCCTGGCGTGTCGTCGCCTGCTTCTCGATGGGGACATTATATACGTCTATAACGTTGTATATCCTAACCTAAGGGAACCTAATATCTCGGATGTAATATTTTACAACATTCTGGCGTGTCGTCGCCTGCTTCTCGATGGGGACATTAGATACGTCTATAACGTTGTATATCCTAACCCAAAGAAACCTAACTTCTGGGATGTAATATTTTACAACATTCCTTTCATGTCGGTCCCCACGTCTCGGTGGGAACATTCTATACGTCTATAACGTTGTATATCCTAACCTAAGGGAACCTAACATCTCGGGTGTAATATTTTACAACATTCCTGACCCGTCGGCCCCAATTTCTCGGTGGGAACATTCTATACGTCTATAACGTTGTATATCCTAACCTAAGGGAACCTAACATCTCGGGTGTAATATTTTACAACATTTCTGGCATTTCGGTCCCTACTTCTCGGTGGGAACATTATATACGTCTCTCACGTTGTATATCCTAGCCTAAGGCAACCTAACATATCGGATGTAATGTTTTACAACATTCTGGCGTGTCGTCGCCTGCTTCTCGATGGGGACATTATATACGTCTATAACGTTGTATATCCTAACCTAACGCAACCTAACATCTGGGATGTAATATATTACAACATTCCTGACGCGTCCGTCCCTACTACTCGGTGGGAACATTGTATACGTCTATAACGATATATGTCCTAGCCTAAGGCAAAATAACATCTCGGATGTAATATTTTACAACATTCCTGGCATGTCGGTCCCTACATCTCGGTGGGAACATTATATTAGTCTATAACGATATATATCCTACCCTAAAGCAACGTAACATCTCGGATGTAATATTTTACCACATTCCTGGCATGTCGGTCCCTACACCTCCGTGGGAACTTTCTATACGCCTATAACGTTGTATATCCTAACCTATGGGAACCCAACATCTAGGGTGTAATATTTTACAACATTCCTGTCCCGTCGGCCCCTATTTCTCGGTGGGAACATTCTATATGTCTATAACGTTGTATTTCCTAACCCAAAGAAACCTAACTTCTGGGATGTAATATTTTACAACATTCCTGGCATGTCGGTCCCTACATCTCGATGGGAACATTCTATACGTCTATGACGTTGTATATCCTAGGCTAAGGCAACCTAACATCTCGGATGTAATATTTTACATCATTCCTGGCGTGTCGTCGCCTGCTTCTCGATGGGGACATTGTATACGTCTATAACGTTGTATATCCTAACCCAAAGCAACCTAACTTCTGGGATGTAATATTTTATAACATTCCTGGCATGTCGGTCCCTACATCTCGCTGGGAACTTACTATACGTCTATAACGTTGTATATCCTAACCTAAGGGAACCTAACATCTCGGGTGTAATATTTTACAACATTCCGGACCCGTCGGCCCCAATTTCTCGGTGGGAACATTCTATACGTCTATAACGTTGTATATCCTAACCTAAGGGAACCTAACATCTCGGGTGTAATATTTTACAACATTTCTGGCATGTCGGTCCCCACGTCTCGGTGGGAACATTATAGAAGTCTATAACGATATATATCCTAACCTAAAGCAACGTAACATCTCGGATGTAATATTTTACAACATTCCTGGCATGTCGGCCCCTACATCTCCGTGGGAACTTTCTATACGTCTATAACGTTGTATATCCTAACCTAAGGGAATCTAACATCTCGGGTGTAATATTTTACAACATTCCTCTCCCGTCGGCCCCTATTTCTCGGTGGGAACATTCTATATGTCTATAACGTTATATATTCTAACCTAAGGAAACCTAACATCTCGGGTGTAATACTTTACAAAATTCCTGACGCGTCGTCGCCTGCTTCTCGATGGGGACATTATATACGTCTATAACGTTGTATATCCTAACCCAAAGCAACCTAACATCTCGTATGTAATATTTTACAACATTCCTGGCATGTCGGTCCCCACGTCTCGGTGGGAACATTATATAAGTCTATAACGATATATATCCTAACCTAAAGCAACCTAACAACTCGGATGTAATATTTTACAACATTCCTGGCATGTCGGTCCCTACATCTCGGTGGGAACATTCTATACGTCTATAACGTTGTATATCCTAGCCTGAGGCAACCGAAAATCTCGGATGTAATATTTTACAACATTCTGGCGTGTCGTCGCCTGCTTCTCGAAGGGGACATTATATACGTCTATAACGTTGTATATCCTAACCTAAGGGAACCTAACATCTAGGATGTAATATTTTACAACATTCCTGGTGTGTCGTCGCCTGCTTCTCGATGGGGACATTATATACGTTTATAACGTTGTATATCCAAACCCAAAGAAACCTAACTTCTGGGATGTAATATTTTACAACATTCCTGGCATGTCGGTCCCCACGTCTCGGTGGAAACATTATATAAGTCTATAACGATATATATCCTCACCTAAAGCAACCTAATAACTCGGATGTAATATTTTACAACATTCCTGGCATGTCGGTCCCTTCTTCTCGGTGGGAACATTCTATACGTCTATAACGTTGTATATCCTAGCCTAAGGCAACCTAACAGCTCGGATGTAATATTTTAACACATTCCTGGCGTGTCGTCGCCTGCTTCTCGATGGGGACATTATATACGTCTATAACGTTGTATATCCTAACCTAAGGGAACCTAATATCTCGGATGTAATATTTTACAACATTCTGGCGTGTCGTCGCCTGCTTCTCGATGGGGACATTAGATACGTCTATAACGTTGTATATCCTAACCCAAAGAAACCTAACTTCTGGGATGTAATATTTTACAACATTCCTTTCATGTCGGTCCCCACGTCTCGGTGGGAACATTCTATACGTCTATAACGTTGTATATCCTAACCTAAGGGAACCTAACATCTCGTGTGTAATATTTTACAACATTCCTGACCCGTCGGCCCCAATTTCTCGGTGGGAACATTCTATACGTCTATAACGTTGTATATCCTAACCTAAGGGAACCTAACATCTCGGGTGTAATATTTTACAACATTTCTGGCATTTCGGTCCCTACTTCTCGGTGGGAACATTATATACGTCTCTCACGTTGTATATCCTAGCCTAAGGCAACCTAACATATCGGATGTAATGTTTTACAACATTCTGGCGTGTCGTCGCCTGCTTCTCGATGGGGACATTATATACGTCTATAACGTTGTATATCCTAACCTAACGCAACCTAACATCTGGGATGTAATATATTACAACATTCCTGACGCGTCCGTCCCTACTACTCGGTGGGAACATTGTATACGTCTATAACGATATATGTCCTAGCCTAAGGCAAAATAACATCTCGGATGTAATATTTTACAACATTCCTGGCATGTCGGTCCCTACATCTCGGTGGGAACATTATATTAGTCTATAACGATATATATCCTACCCTAAAGCAACGTAACATCTCGGATGTAATATTTTACCACATTCCTGGCATGTCGGTCCCTACACCTCCGTGGGAACTTTCTATACGCCTATAACGTTGTATATCCTAACCTATGGGAACCCAACATCTAGGGTGTAATATTTTACAACATTCCTGTCCCGTCGGCCCCTATTTCTCGGTGGGAACATTCTATATGTCTATAACGTTGTATTTCCTAACCCAAAGAAACCTAACTTCTGGGATGTAATATTTTACAACATTCCTGGCATGTCGGTCCCTACATCTCGATGGGAACATTCTATACGTCTATGACGTTGTATATCCTAGGCTAAGGCAACCTAACATCTCGGATGTAATATTTTACATCATTCCTGGCGTGTCGTCGCCTGCTTCTCGATGGGGACATTGTATACGTCTATAACGTTGTATATCCTAACCCAAAGCAACCTAACTTCTGGGATGTAATATTTTATAACATTCCTGGCATGTCGGTCCCTACATCTCGCTGGGAACTTACTATACGTCTATAACGTTGTATATCCTAACCTAAGGGAACCTAACATCTCGGGTGTAATATTTTACAACATTCCTGGCATGTCGGTCCCCACGTCTCGGTGGGAACATTATAGAAGTCTATAACGATATATATCCTAACCTAAAGCAACGTAACATCTCGGATGTAATATTTTACAACATTCCTGGCATGTCGGCCCCTACATCTCCGTGGGAACTTTCTATACGTCTATAACGTTGTATATCCTAACCTAAGGGAATCTAACATCTCGGGTGTAATATTTTACAACATTCCTGTCCCGTCGGCCCCTATTTCTCGGTGGGAACATTCTATATGTCTATAACGTTATATATTCTAACCTAAGGGAACCTAACATCTCGGGTGTAATATTTTACAAAATTCCTGACGCGTCGTCGCCTGCTTCTCGATGGGGACATTATATACGTCTATAACGTTGTATATCCTAACCCAAAGCAACCTAACATCTCGTATGTAATATTTTACAACATTCCTGGCATGTCGGTCCCCACGTCTCGGTGGGAACATTATATAAGTCTATAACGATATATATCCTAACCTAAAGCAACCTAACAACTCGGATGTAATATTTTACAACATTCCTGGCATGTCGGTCCCTACATCTCGGTGGGAACATTCTATACGTCTATAACGTTGTATATCCTAGCCTGAGGCAACCGAACATCTCGGATGTAATATTTTACAACATTCTGGCGTGTCGTCGCCTGCTTCTCGAAGGGGACATTATATACGTCTATAACGTTGTATATCCTATCCTAAGGGAACCTAACATCTAGGATGTAATATTTTACAACATTCCTGGCGTGTCGTCGCCTGCTTCTCGATGGGGACATTATATACGTCTATAACGTTGTATATCCTAACCCAAAGAAACCTAACTTCTGGGATGTAATATTTTACAACATTCCTGGCATGTCGGTCCCCACGTCTCGGTGGAAACATTATATAAGTCTATAACGATATATATCCTCACCTAAAGCAACCTAATAACTCGGATGTAATATTTTACAACATTCCTGGCATGTCGGTCCCTTCTTCTCGGTGGGAACATTCTATACGTCTATAACGTTGTATATCCTAGCCTAAGGCAACCTAACATCTCGGATGTAATATTTTAACACATTCCTGGCGTGTCGTCGCCTGCTTCTCGATGGGGACATTATATACGTCTATAACGTTGTATATCCTAACCTAAGGGAACCTAATATCTCGGATGTAATATTTTACAACATTCTGGCGTGTCGTCGCCTGCTTCTCGATGGGGACATTAGATACGTCTATAACGTTGTATATCCTAGCCTAAGGCAACCTAACATCTCGGATGTAATATTTTACAACATTCCTGGCGTGTCGTCGCCTGCTTCTCGATGGGGACATTATATACGTCTATAACGTTGTATATCCTAACCCAAAGCAACCTAACTTCTGGGATGTAATATTTTACAAAATTCCTGGCATGTCGGTCCCTACATCTCGCTGGGAACTTTCTATACGTCTATAACGTTGTATATCCTAACCTAAGGGAACCTAACATCTCGGGTGTAATATTTTACAACATTCCTGACGCGTCGGCCCCTATTTCTCGGTGGGAATACTATATACGTCTATAACGTTGTATATCCTAGCCTAAGGCAGCCTACCATGTCGAATATAATATTTTACAACATTCTGGCGTGTCGTCGCCTGCTTCTCGAAGGGGACATTATATACGTCTGTAACGTTGTATATCCTAACCTAACGCAACCCAACATCTGGGATGTAATATATTACAACATTCCTGACGCGTCGGTCCCTACTTCTCGGTGGGAACATTGTATGCGTCAATAACGATATATGTCCTAGCCTAAGGCAACCTAACATCTCGGATGTAATATTTTACAACATTCTGGCGTGTCGTCGCCTGCTTCTCGATGGGGACATTAGATACGTCTATAACGTTGTATATCCTATCCTAAGGGAACCTAACATCTAGGATGTAATATTTTACATTCCTAGGGTGTCGTCGCCTGCTTCTCGATGGGGACATTATATACGTCTATAACGTTGTATATCCTAACCTAATGGAACCTAATATCTCGGATGTAATATTTTACAACATTCTGGCGTGTCGTCGCCTGCTTCTCGATGGGGACATTAGATACGTCTATAACGATGTATATCCTAACCTAAGGGAACCTAACATCTAGGATGTAATATTTTACAACATTCTGGCGTGTCGCCGCCTGCTTCCCGATGGGGACATTATATACGTCTATAACGTTGTATATCCTAACCTAAGGGAACCTAACATCTCGGGTGTAATATTTTACAACATTCCTGACCCCTCGGCCCCTATTTCTCGCTGGGAACATTCTATACGTCTATAACGTTGTATATCCTAACCTAAGGGAACCTAACATCTCGGGTGTAATATTTTACAACATTCCTGACCCGTCGGCCCCAATTTCTCGGTGGGAACATTGTATACGTCTATAACGATATATGTCCTAGCCTAAGGCAACCTAACATCTCGGATGTAATATTTTACAATATTCCTGGCATGTCGGTCCCTACATCTCGGTGGGAACATTCTATACGTCTATGACGTTGTATATCCTAGCCTAAGGCAACCTAACATGTCGAATGTAATATTTTACAACATTCTGGCGTGTCGTCGCCTGCTTCTCGAAGGGGACATTATATACGTCTATAACGTTGTATATCTTAACCTAAAACAACCTAACATCTGGGGTGTCATCTTTTACAACATTCCTGACGTGTCGGCCCCTATTTCTCGGTGGGAACATTATATACGTCTATCACGTTATATATCCTAGCCTAAGGCAACCTAACATAACGGATGTAATGTTTTACAACATTCTGGCGTGTCGTCGCCTGCTTCTCGATGGGGACATTAGATACGTCTATAACGTTGTATATCCTAACCTAAGGGAACCTAACATCTCGGATGTAATATTTTACAACATTCCTGGCGTGTCGTCGCCTGCTTCTCGATGGGGACATTATATACGTCTATAACGTTGTATATCCTAACCCAAAGAAACCTAACTTCTGGGATGTAATATTTTACAACATTCCTGGCATGTCGGTCCCCACGTCTCGGTGGGAACATTATATAAGTCTATAACGATATATATCCTAACCTAAAGCAACCTAACAACTCGGATGTAATATTTTACAACATTCCTGGCATGTCGGTCCCTACATCTCGGTGGGAACATTCTGTACGTCTATAACGTTGTATATCCTAGCCTAAGGCAACCTAACATCTCGGATGTAATATTTTACATCATTCCTGGCGTGTCGTCGCCTGCTTCTCGATGGGGACATTGTATACGTCTATAACGTTGTATATCCTAACCCAAAGCAACCTAACTTCTGGGATGTAATATTTTACAACATTCCTGGCATGTCTGCCCCTACATCTCGCTGGGAACTTTCCATACGTCTATAACGTTGTATATCCTAACCTAAGGGAACCTAACATCTCGGGTGTAATATTTTACAACATTCCGGACCCGTCGGCCCCAATTTCTCGGTGGGAACATTCTATACGTCTATAACGTTGTATATCCTAACCTAAGGGAACCTAACATCTCGGGTGTAATATTTTACAACATTCCTGGCATGTCGGTCCCCACGTCTCGGTGGGAACATTATATAAGTCTATAACGATATATATCCTAACCTAAAGCAACCTAACAACTCGGATGTAATATTTTACAACATTCCTGGCATGTCGGTCCCTACATCTCGGTGGGAACATTCTATACGTCTATAACGTTGTATATCCTAGCCTAAGGCAACCTAACATCTCGGATGTAATATTTTACATCATTCCTGGCGTGTCGTCGCCTGCTTCTCGATGGGGACATTGTATACGTCTATAACGTTGTATATCCTAACCCAAAGCAACCTAACTTCTGGGATGTAATATTTTACAACATTCCTGGCATGTCTGCCCCTACATCTCGCTGGGAACTTTCCATACGTCTATAACGTTGTATATCCTAACCTAAGGGAACCTAACATCTCGGGTGTAATATTTTACAACATTCCGGACCCGTCGGCCCCAATTTCTCGGTGGGAACATTCTATACGTCTATAACGTTGTATATCCTAACCTAAGGGAACCTAACATCTCGGGTGTAATATTTTACAACATTCCTGGCATGTCGGTCCCCACGTCTCGGTGGGAACATTATATAAGTCTATAACGATATATATCCTAACCTAAAGCAACCTAACAACTCGGATGTAATATTTTACAACATTCCTGGCATGTCGGTCCCTACATCTCGGTGGGAACATTCTATACGTCTATAACGTTGTATATCCTAGCCTAAGGCAACCTAACATCTCGGATGTAATATTTTACATCATTCCTGGCGTGTCGTCGCCTGCTTCTCGATGGGGACATTGTATACGTCTATAACGTTGTATATCCTAACCCAAAGCAACCTAACTTCTGGGATGTAATATTTTACAACATTCCTGGCATGTCTGCCCCTACATCTCGCTGGGAACTTTCCATACGTCTATAACGTTGTATATCCTAACCTAAGGGAACCTAACATCTCGGGTGTAATATTTTACAACATTCCGGACCCGTCGGCCCCAATTTCTCGGTGGGAACATTCTATACGTCTATAACGTTGTATATCCTAACCTAAGGGAACCTAACATCTCGGGTGTAATATTTTACAACATTCCTGGCATGTCGGTCCCCACGTCTCGGTGGGAACATTATATAAGTCTATAACGATATATATCCTAACCTAAAGCAACGTAACATCTCGGATGTAATATTTTACAACATTCCTGGCATGTCGGCCCCTACATCTCCGTGGGAACTTTCTATACGTCTATAACGTTGTATATCCTAACCTAAGGGAATCTAACATCTCGGGTGCAATATTTTACAACATTCCTGTCCCGTCGGCCCCTATTTCTCGGTGGGAACATTCTATATGTCTATAACGTTGTATATTCTAACCTAAGGGAACCTAACATCTCGGGTGTAATATTTTACAACATTCCTGACGCGTCGTCGCCTGCTTCTCGATGGGGACAGTATATACGTCTATAACGTTGTATATCCTAACCCAAAGCAACCTAACATCTCGTATGTAATATTTTACAACATTCCTGGCATGTCGGTCCCCACGTCTCGTTGGGAACATTATATAAGTCTATAACGATATATATCCTAACCTAAAGCAACCTAACAACTCGGATGTAATATTTTACAACATTCCTGGCATGTCGGTCCCTACATCTCGGTGGGAACATTCTATACGTCTATAACGTTGTATACCCTAGCCTGAGGCAACCGAACATCTCGGATGTAATATTTTACAACATTCTGGCGTGTCGTCGCCTGCTTCTCGAAAGGGACATTATATACGTCTATAACGTTGTATATCCTATCCTAAGGGAACCTAATATCCAGGATGTAATATTTTACAACATTCATGGCGTGTCGTCGCCTGCTTCTCGATGGGGCATTATATACGTCTATAACGTTGTATATCCTAACCCAAAGAAACCTAACTTCTGGGATGTAATATTTTACAACATTCCTTTCATGTCGGTCCCCACGTCTCGGTGGGAACATTATATAAGTCTATAACGATATATATCCTAACCTAAAGCAACCTAACACCTCGGTTGTAATATTTTACAACATTCCTGGCATGTCGGTCCCTACATCTCGGTGGGAACATTCTATACGTCTATAACGTTGTATATCCTAGCCTAAGGCAACCTAACATCTCGGATGTAATATTTTACAACATTCCTGGCGTATCGTGGCCTGCTTCTCGATGGGGACATTATATACGTCTATAACGTTGTATATCCTAACCCAAAGCAACCTAACTTCTGGGATGTAATATTTTACAAAATTCCTGGCATGTCGGTCCCTACATCTCGCTGGGAACTTTCTATACGTCTATAACGTTGTATATCCTAACCTAAGGGAACCTAACATCTCGGGTGTAATATTTTACAACATTCCTGACCCGTCGGCCCCAATTTCGCGGTGGGAACATTCTATACGTCTATAACGTTGTACCTCCTAACCCAAAGCAACCTAACATCTCGTATGTAATATTTTACAACATTCCTGGCATGTCGGTCCCAAATTCTCGGTGGGAACATTATATACGTCTATAACGTTGTATATGCTAACCTAAGGGAAGCTAACATCTCGGGTGTAACATTTTACAACATTCTGGCCTGTCGTCGCCTGCTTCTCGAAGGTGACATTATATACGTCTATAACGTTGTATATCTTAACCTAACGCAACGTAACATCTGGGATGTCATATTTTACAACATTCCTGACGCGTCGGCCCCTATTTCTCGGTGGGAACATTATATACGTCTAGCACGTTATATATCCTAGCCTAAGGCAACCTAACATCTCGGATGTAATATTTTACAACATTCCTGGCGTATCGTGGCCTGCTTCTCGATGGGGACATTATATACGTCTATAACGTTGTATATCCTAACCCAAAGCAACCTAACTTCTGGGATGTAATATTTTAAAACGTTCCTGGCATGTCGGTCCCTACATCTCGGTGGGATCATTATATACGTCTATAACGTTATATATCATAACCTAAGGCAACCTAACATCTCGGATGTAATAGTTGATAACATTCCCGTAGTGTCGTCGCCTGTTTCTCGATGGGGACATTATATACGTCTATAACGTTGTATATCCTAACCCAAAGCAACCTAACATTTGGGATGTAATATTTTACAACATTCCTGGCATGTCGGGCCCTACTTCTCGGTGGGAACATTATATACGTCTATAACGTTGTATATGCTAACCTAAGGGAGCCTAACATCTCGGGTGTAATATTTTACAACATTCCTGACTCGTCGGCCCCTATTTCTCGGTGGGAATATTATATACGTCTATAACGTTGTATATCCTAGCCTAAGGCAACCTAACATATCGGATGTAACATTTCACAACATTCTGGCGTGTCGTCGCCTGCTTCTCGATGGGGACATTAGATACGTCTATAACGTTGTATGTCCTATCCTAAGGGAACCTAACATCTAGGATGTAATATTTTACAACATTCCTGGCGTGTCGTCGCCTGCTTCTCGATGGGGACATTATATACGTCTATAACGTTGTATATCCTAACCCAAAGAAACCTAACTTCTGGGATGTAATATTTTACAACATTCCTGGCATGTCGGTCCCCACGTCTCGGTGGGAACATTATATAAGTCTATAACGATATATATCCTAACCCAAAGCAACCTAACAACTCGGATGTAATATTTTACAACATTCCTGGCATGTCGGTCCCTACATCTCGGTGGGAACATTGTATACGTCTATAACGTTGTATATCCTAGCCTAAGGCAACCTAACATGTCGAATGTAATATTTTACAACATTCTGGCGTGTCGTCGACTGCTTCTCGAAGGGGACATTATATACGTCTATAACGTTGTATATCCTAACCTAACGCAACCTAACATCCGGGATGTAATGTATTACAACATTCCTGACGCGTCGGTCCCTACTTCTTGGTGGGAACATTGTATACGTCTATAACGATATATGTCCTAGCCTAAGGCAAAATAACATCTCGGATGTAATATTTTACAACATTCTGGCGTGTCGTCGCCTGCTTCTCGATGGGGACATTATATACGTCTATAACGTTGTATATCCTAACCTAAGGGAACCTAAAATCTCGTATGTAATATTTTACAACATTCCTGGCATGTCGGTCCCTACTTCTCGGTGGGAACATTATATACGACTATAACGTTGTATATGCTAACCTAAGGGAACCTAACATCTCGGGTGTAATATTTTACAACATTCCTGACGCGTCGGCTCCTATTTCTCGGTGGGAATATTATATACGTCTATAACGTTGTATATCCTAACCTAAGGCAACCCAACACCTCGGATGTAATAGTTCACAACATTCCTGGTATGTCGGTCCCTACTTCTCGGTGGGAACATTGTATACGTCTATAACGATATATATCCTAGCCTAAGGCAACCTAACATTTCGGATGTAATATTTTACAACATTCTGGCGTGTCGTCGCCTGCTTCTCGATGGGGACATTATATACGTCTATAACGTTGTATATCCTAACCCAAAGCAACCTAACATCTCGTATGTAATATTTTACAATATTCCTGGCATGTCGGTCCCTACTCCTCGATGGGAACATTATATACGTCTATAACGTTGTATATGTTAACCTAAGGGAACCTAACATGTCGAATGTAATATTTTACAACATTCTGGCGTGTCGTCGCCTGCTTCTCGATGGGGACATTAGATACGTCTATAACGTTGTATATCCTATCCTAAGGGATCCTAACATCTAGGATGTAATATTTTACAACATTCTGGCGTGCCGTCGCCTGCTTCTCGATGGGGACATTCTATACGTCTATAACGTTGTATATCCTAACCTAAGGGAACCTAACATCTCGGGTGTAATATTTTACAACATTCCTGACGCGTCGGCCCCTATTTCTCGGCGGGAATATTATATACGTCTATCACGTTATATATCCTAGCCTAAGGCAACCTAACATATCGGATGTAATATTTTACAAGATTCCTGGCATGTCGGTCCCTATGTCTCGGTGGGAACATTATATTAGTCTATAAGGATATATATCCTAGCCTAAGGCAACCTAACATATCGGATGTAATATTTTACAACATTCCTGGCATGTGGGACCCTACATCACGGTGGGAACATTCTATACGTCTATAACGTTTTATATCCTAACCTAAGGGAACCTAACATTTCGGGTGTAATATTTTACAACATTCCTGACGCGTCTGCCCCTATTTCTCGGTGGGAATATTATATTCGTCTATAACGTTGTATATCCTAGCCTAAGGCAACCTAACATGTCGAATGTAATATTTTACAACATTCTGGCGTGTCGTCGCCTGCTTCTCGGTGGGAACATTATATACGTCTATAACGTTATATATCCTAGCCTAAGGCAACCTAACATCTCGGATGTAATATTTCACTATATTCCTGGCGCGCATTCCCCTACTTCTCGCGGGGAACATTATATACGTCTAAAACGCTATATGTCCTAGCTTAAGGCAACCTAACATGTCGAATTTAATATTTTACAACATTCCTGGCGCGCCGGCCACTACTTCTCGGTGGGAACATTATATACGTCTATAACGTGATATACCCTAGCCTAAGGCAATCCTAACATCTCGGATGTAATATTTTACAACATTCCTGGCGCGTCGGCACCTACTTCTCGGAGGGAACAGTATATAAGTCTATAACGTTATATATCCTAGCCTAAGGCAACCTGACATCTCGGATGTAATATTTTACTACATTCGTGGCGCGCCGACCGCTACTTCTCGATGGGAACATTATATACGTCTATATCGCTATATGTCCTAGCCTAAGGCAACTTAACGTGTCGAGCGTAATATTTTACAACATTCCTGGCTCGTCGGCCCCTATTTCTAGGTGGGAGCATTATATACGTCTATAATGTTACATATCCTATCCTAAGGCAACCTAACATGTCGAATGTAATATTTGACAACATACCTATCGCGTCGGCCCCTATTTCTAGGTGGGAACATTATATAAGTCAATAACTTTATATATCCTAACCTAAGGGAACCTAACATCTCGGATGTAATGTTTGACAACATTCCTGGCGTGTAGGCCCGTACTTCTCGGTGGGAATATCGTATACGTCTATAACGTTATATATCCTAGCCTAAGGCACTCCTAACACGTCAAATGTAATATATTACAACATTCCTGGCGCGTCGGCCCCTACTTCTCGGTGGGAACATTATATAAGTTAATAACGTTATGTATCCTAACCTAAGGTAACCTAACATGCGGAATGTAATATTTTACAACATTCCTGGCACGTCGGCCCCTACTTCTCGGTGGGAATATTATATACGTCTATAACGCCATATATCCTAGCTTAAGGCAACCCAATATTTCGGATGTAATATTTTACAACATGCCTGGCGTGTCGCCATGCACTTCTCGGTGGGAACATTATATACGTCTATAACGTTGTATATCCTAACCTAAGGGAACCTAACATCTCGGATGTAATATTTTACTACATTCCTGGCTCGTCGGCCCCTACTTCACGGTGGGAACATTATATACGTCTATAATGTTACATATCCTAGCCTAAGGCAACCTAACATGTCGATTGTAATATTTTACTACATTCCTGGCGCGCCGGCCCCTACTTTTCGGTGGGAACATTATATACGTCTGTAACGCTATATATCCTAGCCTAAGGCAACCTATTTTGTCGAGCGTAAAATTTTACAACATTCCTGGCTCGTTGGCCTCTACCTCTCGGTGGGAACATTGTATACGTCTATAACGATATATGTCCTAGCCTAAGGCAACCTAACATCTCGGATGTAATATTTTACAACATTCCTGGCATGTCGGTCCCCACGTCTCGGTGGGAACATTATATATGTCTATAACGATATATATCCTAACCCAAAGCAACCTAACAACTCGGATGTAATATTTTACAACATTCCTGGCATGTCGGTCCCTACATCTCGCTGGGAACTTTCTATACGTCTATAACGTTGTATATCCTAACCTAAGGGAACCTAACATCTCGGGTGTAATATTTTACAACATTCCTGGCATTTCGGTCCCTACTTCTCGGTGGGAACATTATATACGTCTATCACGTTATATATCCTAGCCTAAGGCAATCTAACATGTCGAATGTAATATTTAACAACATTCTGGCGTGTCGTCGCCTGCGTCTCGATGGGGAATTACATACGTCTATAACGTTGTATATCCTAACCTAAAGCAACCTAACATCTCGGGTGTAATATTTTACAACATTCCTGACATGTCGGTCCCTACATCTCGGTGGGAACATTCTATACGTCTATAACGTTGTATATTCTAACCTAAGGGAACCTAACATATCGGTTGTAATATTTTACAACATTCCTGACCCGTAGGCCCCTATTTCTCGGTGGGAACATTCTATATGTCTATAACGTTGTATATCCTAACCTAAGGGAACCTAACATCTCGGGTGTAATATTTTACAACATTCCTGACGCGTCGGCCCCTATTTCTCGGTGGGAACATTCTGTACGTCTATAACGTTGTATATCCTAACCTAAGGGAACCTAACATCTCGGGTGTAATATTTTACAACATTCCTGGCATGTCGGTCCCTACTTCTCAGTGAGAACATTCTATGAGTCTATAACGTTGTATATCTTAACATAACGCAACCTAACATCTCGGATGTAATATTTTGCAACATTCCTAGCATGTCAGTCCCTACTTCTCGGTGGTAACATTATATACGTCTATAACGTTATATATCATAACCTAAGGCAACCGAACATCTCGGATGTAATAGTTGATAACATTCCTGGCGTGTCGTCGCCTGCTTCCCGATGTGGACATTATATACATCTATAAGGTTGTATATCCTAACCTAAGGCAACCTAACATCTCGGATGTAATATTTTACAACATTCCTGGCGTGTCGTCGCCTGCGTCTCGATGGGGAAATTACATACGTCTATAACGTTGTATATCCTAACCTAAAGCAACCTAACATCTCGGATATAATATTTTACAACATTCGTGGCATGTCGGTCCCTACGTCTCGGTGGGTACATTATATACGTCTATGACGTTGTATGTCCTAACCTAACGCAACCTAACGTCTGGGATGTAATATTTTAAAACGTTCCGGGCATGTCGGTCCCTCCGTCTCGGTGGGAACATTATATACATCTATAACGATATATATCCTAACCTAAGGCAACCCAACACCTCGGATGTAATAGTTCACAACATTCCTGGTATGTCGGTCCCTACTTCTCGGTGGGAACATTGTATACGTCTATAACGATATATATCCTAGCCTAAGGCAACCTAACATATCGGATGTAATATTTTACAACATTCTGGCGTGTCGTCGCCTGCTTCTCGATGGGGACATTATATACGTCTATAACGTTGTATATCCTAACCTAAGGCAACCCAACACCTCGGATGTAATAGTTCACAACATTCCTGGTATGTCGGTCCCTACTTCTCGGTGGGAACATTGTATACGTCTATAACGATATATATCCTAGCCTAAGGCAACCTAACATATCGGATGTAATATTTTACAACATTCTGGCGTGTCGTCGCCTGCTTCTCGATGGGGACATTATATACGTCTATAACGTTGTATATCCTAATCCAAAGCAACCTAACATCTCGTATGTAATATTTTACAACATTCCTGGCATGTCGGTCCCTACTCCTCGATGGGAACATTATATACGTCTATAACGTTGTATATGTTAACCTAAGGGAACCTAACATGTCGAATGTAATATTTTACAACATTCTGGCGTGTCGTCGCCTGCTTCTCGATGGGGACATTAGATACGTCTATAACGTTGTATATCCTATCCTAAGGGATCCTAACATCTAGGATGTAATATTTTACAACATTCTGGCGTGCCGTCGCCTGCTTCTCGATGGGGACATTCTATACGTCTATAACGTTGTATATCCTAACCTAAGGGAACCTAACATCTCGGGTGTAATATTTTACAACATTCCTGACGCGTCGGCCCCTATTTCTCGGCGGGAATATTATATACGTCTATCACGTTATATATCCTAGCCTAAGGCAACCTAACATATCGGATGTAATATTTTACAAGATTCCTGGCATGTCGGTCCCCATGTCTCGGCGGGAACATTATATTAGTCTATAAGGATATATATCCTAGCCTAAGGCAACCTAACATATCGGATGTAATATTTTACAACATTCCTGGCATGTGGGACCCTACATCTCGGTGGGAACATTCTATACGTCTATAACGTTGTATATCCTAACCTAAGGGAACCTAACATTTCGGGTGTAATATTTTACAACATTCCTGACGCGTCTGCCCCTATTTCTCGGTGGGAATATTATATTCGTCTATAACGTTGTATATCCTAGCCTAAGGCAACCTAACATGTCGAATGTAATATTTTACAACATTCTGGCGTGTCGTCGCCTGCTTCTCGGTGGGAACATTATATACGTCTATAACGTTATATATCCTAGCCTAAGGCAACCTAACATCTAGGATGTAATATTTCACTATATTCCTGGCGCGCATTCCCCTACTTCTCGCGGGGAACATTATATACGTCTAAAACGCTATATATCCTAGCTTAAGGTAACCTAACATGTCGAATGTAATATTTTACAACATTCTGGCGTGTCGTCGCCTGCTTCTCGGTGGGAACATTATATACGTCTATAACGTTATATATCCTAGCCTAAGGCAACCTAACATCTAGGATGTAATATTTCACTATATTCCTGGCGCGCATTCCCCTACTTCTCGCGGGGAACATTATATACGTCTAAAACGCTATATATCCTAGCTTAAGGCAACCTAACATGTCGAATGTAATATTTTACAACATTCCTGGCGCGCCGGCCACTACTTCTCGGTGGGAACATTATATACGTCTATAACGTGATATACCCTAGCCTAAGGCAATCCTAACATCTCGGATGTAATATTTTACAACATTCCTGGCGCGTCGGCACCTACTTCTCGGTGGGAACAGTATATAAGTCTATAACGTTATATATCCTAGCCTAAGGCAACCTAACATCTCGGATGTAATATTTTACTACATTCGTGGCGCGCCGACCGCTACTTCTCGATGGGAACATTATATACGTCTATATCGCTATATGTCCTAGCCTAAGGCAACCTAACGTGTCGAGCGTAATATTTTACAACATTCCTGGCTCGTCGGGCCCCTACTTCTCGGTGGGAACATTATATACGTCTATAACGTTATATATCCTAGCCTAATGCAACCTAACATGTCGAGCGTAATATTTTACAACATTCCTGACTCGTCGGCCCCTATTTCTAGGTGGGAACATTATATACGTCTATAATGTTACATATCCTATCCTAAGGCAACCTAACATGTCGAATGTAATATTTGACAACATACCTATCGCGTCGGCCCCTATTTCTAGGTGGGAACATTATATAAGTCAATAACTTTATATATCCTAACCTAAGGGAACCTAACATCTCGGATGTAATGTTTGACAACATTCCTGGCGTGTCGGCCCGTACTTCTCGGTGGGAATATCGTATACGTCTATAACGTTATATATCCTAGCCTAAGGCAATCCTAACACGTCAAATGTAATATATTACAACATTCCTGGCGCGTCGGCCCCTACTTCTCGGTGGGAACATTATATAAGTTAATAACGTTATATATCCTAACCTAAGGTAACCTAACATGCGGAATGTAATATTTTACAACATTCCTGGCACGTCGGCCCCTACTTCTCGGTGGGAATATTATATACGTCTATAACGCCATATATCCTAGCTTAAGGCAACCCAACATTTCGGATGTAATATTTTACAACATGCCTGGCGTGTCGCCATGCACTTCTCGGTGGGGACATTGTATGCGTCTATAACGTTATATATCCTAACCTAAGGCAACCTAACATCTCGGATGTAGTATTTTACAACATTCCTGGCGGGTCGGCCCCTAATTCTCGTTGGGTACATTATATACGTCTATAACGTAATATAACCTATCCTAACTCATCTGGCCCCTCGCTGGTACTGTTTTACAGAATCCCGGTCTTGTCGGAACGTACTTCTCGGTGGGGACATTATATGCGTCTAGAACGTTATATATCCTAACCTAAGGCAACCTAACATCTCGGATGTAGTATTTTACGACATTCCTGGCGGGTCGGCCCCTAATTCTGGTTGGGTACACTATATACGACTATAACGTAATATAACCTAACCTAACCCATCTAGCTCCTCGCTGGTAATGTTTTACAGAATCCCGGTCGTGTCGTCCCGTACGTCTCGGTGGGGACATAACATGCGTCTATAACTTTATATATCCTAACCTAAGGCAACCAAACATCTCGAATGTAGTACTTTAAAACATTCCAGGCGGGTGGCCCCAACATCTCGGTGGGCACATTATATACGTCTATATCGTAATATAACCTAACCTAACCCATCTAGCACCTCGCTGGTAATGTTTTACAGAATCCCGTTCGTGTCGTCCCGCACGTCTCGGTGGGAACATTATATACGTCTATAACGATATATATCCTAACCTACGGCAACCAAACATCTCGTATGTAATATTTTAGAACATTCCTGGCATAACGGTCCCGACGTCCCGGCGGGAACATTATATATGTCTATAACGATATATATCGTAACCTAAGGCAACCTAACATCTCGGATGTAATATTTCACAACATTCCTGGCGTGTCGTCGCCTACTTCTTGATGCGGACATTATATACGTCTATAACGTTATATATCCTAACGTAAGGCCAGATAACATCTCGTATGTAATATCTTACAACATTCCTGGAATGTCGGTCCCTACGACGGCGGGAACATTATATACGTCTATAACGATATATACCTTAACCTGAGGCAACCTAACATCTCGGATTTATTATTTAACAACATTCCTTGCATGTCAGTCCCCACGTCTCGGTGGGAACATTATATTAGTCTACAACGATATATATCCTAACCTAAAGCAACGTAACATCTCGGATGTATTATTTTACAACATTCCTGGCATGTCGGTCCCTACATCTCGGTGGGAACATTCTATACGTCTATAACGTTGTATATCCTAACCTAAGGGAACCTAACATCTCGGGTGTAATATTTTACCACATTCCTGACGCGTCGGTCCCTATTTCTCGGTGGGAACATTCTATACGTCTATAACGTTGTATATCCTAACCTAAGGGAACCTAAACATCTGGGATGTCATATTTTACAACATTCCTGACGCGTCGGCCCCTATTGCTCGGTGGGAACATTATATACGTCTATCACGTTATATATCCTAGCCTAAGGCAACCTAACATATCGGATGTAATATTATACAACATTCTGGCGTGTCGTCGCCTGCTTCTCGATGGGGACATTACATACGTCTAAAACGTTGTATATCCTAACCTAAGGGAACCTAACATCTCGGATGTAGTATTTTACAACATTCTGGCGTGTCGTCGCCTGCTTCTCTATGGGGAAATTATATACGTCTATAACGTTGTATATCCTAACCCAAAGCAATCTAACTTCTGGGATGTAACATTTTACAACATTCCTGGCATATCGGTCCCCACGTCTCGGTGGGAACATTATATAAGTCTATAACGATATATATCCTAACCTAAAGCAACCTAACATCTCGGACGTAATATTTTACAACATTCCTGGCATGTCGGTCCCTACTTCTCGGTGGGAACATTATATACGTCTATAACGTTGTATATCCTAACCTAAGGGAACCTAACATCTCGTATGTAATATTTTACAACATTCTGGCGTGTCGTCGCCTGCTTCTCGATGGGAACATTATATACGCCTATAACGTTGTATATGCTAACCTAAGGGAACCTAACATCTCGGGTGTAATATTTTACAACATTCCTGACGCGTCGGCCCCTATTTCTCGGTGGGAATATTATATACGTCTATAACGTTATATATCCTAGCCTAAGGCAACCTAACATGTCGAATGTAGTATTTTACAACATTCTGGCGTGTCGTCGCCTGCTTCTCGAAGGGGACATTATATACGTCTATAACGTTGTATATGCTAACCTAAGGGAACCTAACATCTCGGGTGTAATATTTTACAACATTCCTGACGCGTCGGCCCCTATTTCTCGGTGGGAATATTACATACGTCTATAACGTTATATATCCTAGCCTAAGGCAACCTAACATGTCGAATGTAATATTTTACAACATTCTGGCGTGTCGTCGCCTGCTTCTCGAAGGGGACATTATATACGTCTATAAGGTTGTATATCCTAACCTAACGCAGCCTAACATCTGGGATGTAATATTTTACAACATTCCTGACGCGTCTGCCCCTATTTCTAAGTGGGAATATTATATACGTCTACAACGTTGTATATCCTAACCTAACGCAACCTAACATCTGGGATGTTTTATTTTACAACATTCCTGACGCGTCGGTCCCTACCTCTCGGTGGGAACATTGTATACGTCTATAACGATATATATCCTAACCTAAAGCAACCTAACAGCTCGGATGTATTATTTTACAACATTCCTGGCATGTCGGTCCCTACATCTCGGTGGGAACATTCTATACGTCTATAACGTTGTATATCCTAACCTAAGGGAACCTAACATTTCGGGTGTAATATTTTACAACATTCCTGACGCGCCGGCCCCTACTTCTCGGTGGGAACATTATATACGTCTATAACGTTGTATATGCTAACCTAAGGGAACCTAACATCTCGGGTGTAATATTTTACAACATTCCTGGCATTTCGGTCCCTACTTCTCGGTGGGAACATTGTATACGTCTATAACGATATATATCGTAGCATAAGGCAACCTAAGATATCGGATGTAATATTTTACAACATTCTGGCGTGTCGTCGCCTGCTTCTCGAAGGGGACATTATATACGTCTCTAACGTTGTATATCCTAACCTAACGCAACCTAACATCGGGGATGTAATATTTTACAACATTCCTGACGCGTCAGGCCCCTATGTCTCGGTGGGAACATTATATACGTCTATCACGTTATATATCCTAGCCTAAGGCAACCTAACATATCGGATGTAATATTTTACAACATTCTGACGTGTCGTCGCCTGCTTCTCAATGGGGACATTAGATACGTCTATAACGTTGTATATCCTAACCTAAGGGAACCTAACATCTCGGATGTAATATTTTACAACATTCCTGGCATTTCGGCCCCTACTTCTCGGTGGGAACATTGTATACGTCTATAACGATATATATCGTAGCATAAGGCAACCTAACATATCGGATGTGATATTTTACAACATTCTGGCGTGTCGTCGCCTGCTTCTCGATGGGGACATTAGATACGTCTATAACGTTGTATGTCCAAACCTAACGCAACCTAACATCTCGGATGTAATGTTTTACAACATTCCTGGCATGTCGGTCCCTACTTCTCGGTGGCAAAATTGTATACGTCTATAACGTTGTATATCCTAGCCTAAGGCAACCTAGCATATCGGATGTAATATTTTACAACATTCTGGCGTGTCGTCACCTGCTTCTCGAAGGGGACATTATATACGTCTATAACGTTATATATCCTAACCTAACGCAACCTAACACCTCGGATGTAATATTTTACATCATTCCTGGCATGTCGGTCCCTACATCTCGGTGGGAACATTCTATACGTCTATAACGTTGTATATCCTATCCTAAGGGAACCTAACATTTCGGGTGTAATATTTTACAACATTCCTGACGCGTCGGCCCCTATTTCTCGGTGGGAATATTATATACGTCTATAACGTTGTATGTCCTAACCTAACGCAACCTAACATCTGGGATGTAATGTTTTACAACATTCCTGGCATGTCGGTCCTTACTTCTCGGTGGCAAAATTGTATACGTCTATAACGTTGTATATCCTAGCCTAAGGCAACCTAACATGTCGAATGTAATATTTTACATCATTCTGGCGTGTCGTCGCCTGCTTCTCGAAGGGGACATTATATACGTCTATAACGTTGTATATCCTAACCTAACGCAACCTAACATCTGGAATGTAATATTTTACAACATTCCTGACGCGTCAGGCCCCTATTTCTCGGTGGGAACATTATGTACGTCTATCACGTTATATATCCTAGCCTAAGGCAACCTAACATATCGGATGTAATATTTTACAACATTCTGACGTGTCGTCGCCTGCTTCTCAATGGGGACATTAGATACGTCTATAAAGTTGTATATCCTAACCTAAGGGAACCTAACATCTCGGATGTAATATTTTACAAAATTCTGGCGTGTCGTCGCCTGCTTCTCGATGGGGACATTATATACGTCTATAACGTTGTATATCCTAACCCAAAGCAGTCTAACTTCTGGGATGTAACATTTTACAACATTCCTGGCATGTCGGTCCCCACGTCTCGGTGGGAACATTATATAAGTCCACAACGATATATGTCCTAATCTAAAGCAACCTAACATCTCGGATGTAATATTTTACAACATTCCTGGCATGCCGGTCCCTACTTCTCGGTGGGAACATTATATACGTCTATAACGTTGTATATGCTAACCTAAGGAACCTAAC
Organism: Xylocopa violacea; assembly: GCA_963969225.1. Classification (NCBI taxonomy): domain Eukaryota; kingdom Metazoa; phylum Arthropoda; class Insecta; order Hymenoptera; family Apidae; genus Xylocopa; species Xylocopa violacea. The sequence continues at coordinate 48,189,613 of CAXAJV010000001.1, forward strand.
ATCTCGGGTGTAATATTTTACAACATTCCTGACGCGTCGGCCCCTATTTCTCGGTGGGAATATTATATACGTCTATAACGTTATATATCCTAGCCTAAGGCAACCTAACATGTCGAATGTAATATTTTACATCATTCTGGCGTGTCGTCTCCTGCTTCTCGAAGGTTACATTATATACGTCTGCAACGTTGTATATCCTAACCTAACGCAACCTAACATCTGGGATGTTTTATTTTACAACATTCCTGACGCGTCGATCCCTACCTCTCGGTGGGAACATTGTATACGTCTATAACGATATATGTCCTAGCCTAAGGCAACCTAACATCTCGGATGTAATAATTTACAACATTCCTGGCGTGTCGTCGCCTGCTTCTCGATGGGGACATTATATACGTCTATAACGTTGTATATCCTAACCCAAAGCAACCTAACTTCTGGGATGTAATATTTTACAACATTCCTGGCATGTCGGTCCCAACGTCTCGGTGGGAACATTATATAAATCTATAACGATATATATCCTAACCTAAAGCAACCTAACAACTCGGATGTAATATTTTACAACATTCCTGGCATGTTGGCCCCTACATCTCGGTGGGAACATTCTATACGTCTATAACGTTGTATATCCTAACCTAAGGGAACCTAACATTTCGGGTGTAATATTTTACAACATTCCTGACGCGCCGGCCCCTACTTCTCGGTGGGAACATTATATACGACTATAACGTTGTATATGCTAACCTAAGGGAACCTAAAATCTCGGGTGTAATATTTTACAACATTCCTCGCATTTCGGTCCCTACTTCTCGGTGGGAATATTATATACGTCTATAACGTTATATATCCTAGCCTAAGGCAACCTAACATGTCGAATGTAATATTTTACAACATTCTGGCGTGTCGTCGCCTGCTTCTCGAAGGGGACATTATATACGTCTATAACGTTGTATATCCTAACCTAACGCAACCTAACATCTGGCATGTAATATTTTACAACATTCCTGACGCATCGGTCCCTACTTCTCGGCGGGAACATTGTATACGTCTATAACGCTATATATCATAGCCTAAAGCAACGCAACATGTCGAATGTAATATTTTACAGCATTCCCGGCGCGTCGGCACCTACTTCTCGGTGGGAACATTATATATGTCAATAATGTTATATATCCTAACCTAAGGCAACCTGACATCGCGGATGTAATATTTTACTACATTCCTGGCACGTCGGCCCCTACTTGTTGGTGGGAACATTATATACGTCTATAACGCTATATATCCTAGCCTAAGGCAACCTAATATGTCGAATGTAGTATTTTATAACATTCCTGGCTAGTCGGCCCCCACTTCTCGGTGGGAACATTATATACGTCTATAACGTTATATATCCTAACGTAAGGCAACCTAACATCTCGGATGTAATATTTTACTACGTTCCTGACACGTCGGCCCCTACTTGTTGCTGGGAACATTATATACGTCTATAACGCTATATATCCTAGCCTAAGGCAACCTAATATGTCGAATGTAGTATTTTATAACATTCCTGGCTAGTCGGCCCCAACTTCTCGGTGGGAACATTATATACGTCTATAACGTTATATATCCTAACGTAAGGCAACCTAACATGTCGAATGTAATATTTTACAACATACCTGGCGCGGCGGCACCTACTTCTCGGTGGGAACAGTATATACGCCTATAACGTTATATATCCTAAACTAAGGCAAACTATCATCTCCACCGTAATATTTTACAACATTCCTGTATTGCAAGTGCCTAGTTCTCTGTGGTAACATTATATACGTCTATAACGTTATATATCCTAACCTAAGGCAACCTAACATCTCGGATGTAATATTTTACAACATTCCTGGCATTAAAGTGCCTAGTTCTCTGTGGTAACATTATATAAGTCAATAACGTTATGTATCCTAACCTAAGGCAACCTAACATCGCGGATGTAATATTTTACTTCATTCCTGGCACGTCGGCACCTACTTGTTGGTGGGAACATTATATACGTCTATAACGCTATATATCCTAGCCTAAGGCAACCTAATATGTCGAATGTAGTATTTTATAACATTCCTGGCTAGTCGGCCACCACTTCTCGGTGGGAACATTATATACGTCTATAACGCTATATATCCTAGCCTAGGGTAACCTAACATGTCGAGCGCAATATTTTACAACATTCCCGGCTCGTCGGCTCCTACTTCTCGGTGGGAACGTTATATAAGACAATAACGTTATATATCCTAACCTAAGGCAAGCTAACATCTCGGATGTAATATTTTACAACATTCCTGACGCGTCAGGCCCCTATTTCTCGGTGGGAACATTATATACGTCTATAACGCTATATATCCTAGCCTAAGGCAACCTAACATGTCGAATGTAATATTTTACAGCACACCTGGCGCGTCGGCACCTACTTCTCGGTGGGAACAGTATATACTTCTATAACGTTATATATCCTAAACTATGGCAACCTATCATCTCTACCGTAATATTTTACAACATTCGTGGCATGCAAGTGCCTTGTTCTCTGTGGTAACATTATATACGTCTATAACGTTATATATCCTATCCTAAGGCAACCTAACATCTCGGATGTAATATTTTACTACATTCCTGGCACGTCCGCACCTACATCTCTGTGGTAACATTATATACGTCTAAAACGTTATATATCCTAACCTAAGGCAACCTAACATGCCGAATGTAATATTTTACAACATACCTGGCGCGTCGGCACCTACTTCTCGGTGGGAACAGTATATACGCCTATAACGTTATATATCCTAAACTAAGGCAAACTGTCATCTCTACCGTAATATTTTACAACATTCCTGGCATGCAAGTGCCTAGTTCTCTGTGGTAACATTATATACGTCTATAACGTTATATATCCTAACCTAAGGCAACCTAACATCTCGGATGTAATATTTTACTACATTTCTGGCCCGTCGGACCCTACTTCTCGGTGGGAACATTATATACGTCTATAACGCTATATATCCTAGCCTAAGGCAACCTAACATGTCGAATGTAATATTTCACAGCATTCCCGGCGCGTCGGCGCCTATTTCTCGGTGGGAAAGTTATATAAGGCAATAACGTTATATATCCTAACCTAAGGCAACCTAATATCTCGGATGTAATATTTTACAACATTCCTGGCGCGTCGGCTCCGACTTTTCGGTGGGAACATTATATACGTCTATAACGTTATATATCCTAACGTAAGGCAACCTAACATCTCGGATGTAATATTTTACTACGTTCCTGACACGTCGACCCCTGCTTCTCGGTGGGAACATTATATAAGTCTATAACGCTATATATCCTAGCCTAAGGCAACCTAACATGTCGAATGTAATATTTTACAACACACCTGGCGCGTCGGACACTACTTCTCGTTGGGAACACTATATACGTCTATAACGCTATATATCCTAGCCTAGGGTAACCTAACATGTCGAGCGCAATATTTTACAACATTCCTGGCTCGTCGGCTCCTACTTCTCGGTGGGAACGTTATATAAGACAATAACGTTATATATCCTAACCTAAGGCAACCTAACATATCGGATGTAATATTTTACAACATTCCTGACGCGTCAGGCCCCTATTTCTCGGTGGGAACATTATATAAGTCTATAACGATATATATCCTAACATAAAGCAACCTAACATCTCGGATGTAATATTTTACAACATTCCTGACGCGCCGGCCCCTACTTCTCGGTGGGAACATTATATACGTCTATAACGTTGTATATGCTAACCTAAGGGAACCTAAAATCTCGGGTGTAATATTTTACAACATTCCTGGCATTTCGGTCCCTACTTCTCGGTGGGAACATTGTATACGTCTATAACGATATATATCGTAGCATAAGGCAACCTAACATATCGGATGTAATATTTCACAACATTCTGGCGTGTCTTCGCCTGCTTCTCAATGGGGACATTAGATACGTCTATAAAGTTGTATATCCTAACCTAAGGGAACCTAACATCTCGGATGCAATATTTTACAACATTCTGGCGTGTCGTCGCCTGCTTCTCGATGGGGACATTATATACGTCTATAACGTTGTATATCCTAGCCTAAGGCAACCTAACATGCCGAATGTAATATTTTACAACATACCTGGCGCGTCGGCACCTACTTCTCGGTGGGAACAGTATATAAGCCTATAACGTTATATATCCTAAACTAAGGCAAACTGTCATCTCTACCGTAATATTTTACAACATTCCTGGCATGCCGGTCCCTACTTCTCGGTGGGAACATTATATACGTCTATAACGTTGTATATGCTAACCTAAGGGAACCTAACATCTCGGGTGTAATATTTTACAACATTCCTGACGCGTCGGCCCCTATTTCTCGGTGGGAATATTATATACGTCTATAACGTTATATATCCTAACCTAAGGGAACCTAACATCTCGGGTGTAATATTTTACAACATACCTGGCGCGGCGGCACCTACTTCTCGGTGGGAACAGTATATACTTCTATAACGTTATATATCCTAAACTATGGCAACCTATCATCTCTACCGTAATATTTTACAACATTCGTGGCATGCAAGTGCCTTGTTCTCTGTGGTAACATTATATACGTCTATAACGTTATATATCCTATCCTAAGGCAACCTAACATCTCGGATGTAATATTTTACTACATTCCTGGCACGTCCGCACCTACATCTCTGTGGTAACATTATATACGTCTAAAACGTTATATATCCTAACCTAAGGCAACCTAACATGCCGAATGTAATATTTTACAACATACCTGGCGCGTCGGCACCTACTTCTCGGTGGGAACAGTATATACGCCTATAACGTTATATATCCTAAACTAAGGCAAACTGTCATCTCTACCGTAATATTTTACAACATTCCTGGCATGCAAGTGCCTAGTTCTCTGTGGTAACATTATATACGTCTATAACGTTATATATCCTAACCTAAGGCAACCTAACATCTCGGATGTAATATTTTACTACATTTCTGGCCCGTCGGACCCTACTTCTCGGTGGGAACATTATATACGTCTATAACGCTATATATCCTAGCCTAAGGCAACCTAACATGTCGAATGTAATATTTCACAGCATTCCCGGCGCGTCGGCGCCTATTTCTCGGTGGGAAAGTTATATAAGGCAATAACGTTATATATCCTAACCTAAGGCAACCTAATATCTCGGATGTAATATTTTACAACATTCCTGGCGCGTCGGCTCCGACTTTTCGGTGGGAACATTATATACGTCTATAACGTTATATATCCTAACGTAAGGCAACCTAACATCTCGGATGTAATATTTTACTACGTTCCTGACACGTCGACCCCTGCTTCTCGGTGGGAACATTATATAAGTCTATAACGCTATATATCCTAGCCTAAGGCAACCTAACATGTCGAATGTAATATTTTACAACACACCTGGCGCGTCGGACACTACTTCTCGTTGGGAACACTATATACGTCTATAACGCTATATATCCTAGCCTAGGGTAACCTAACATGTCGAGCGCAATATTTTACAACATTCCTGGCTCGTCGGCTCCTACTTCTCGGTGGGAACGTTATATAAGACAATAACGTTATATATCCTAACCTAAGGCAACCTAACATATCGGATGTAATATTTTACAACATTCCTGACGCGTCAGGCCCCTATTTCTCGGTGGGAACATTATATAAGTCTATAACGATATATATCCTAACATAAAGCAACCTAACATCTCGGATGTAATATTTTACAACATTCCTGACGCGCCGGCCCCTACTTCTCGGTGGGAACATTATATACGTCTATAACGTTGTATATGCTAACCTAAGGGAACCTAAAATCTCGGGTGTAATATTTTACAACATTCCTGGCATTTCGGTCCCTACTTCTCGGTGGGAACATTGTATACGTCTATAACGATATATATCGTAGCATAAGGCAACCTAACATATCGGATGTAATATTTCACAACATTCTGGCGTGTCTTCGCCTGCTTCTCAATGGGGACATTAGATACGTCTATAAAGTTGTATATCCTAACCTAAGGGAACCTAACATCTCGGATGCAATATTTTACAACATTCTGGCGTGTCGTCGCCTGCTTCTCGATGGGGACATTATATACGTCTATAACGTTGTATATCCTAACCCAAAGCAACCTAACTTCTGGGATGTAACATTTTACAACATTCCTGGCATGTCGGTCCCCACGTCTCGGTGGGAACATTATATAAGTCTATAACGATATATATCCTAACCTAAAGCAACCTAACATCTCGGATGTAATATTTTACAACATTCCTGGCATGCCGGTCCCTACTTCTCGGTGGGAACATTATATACGTCTATAACGTTGTATATGCTAACCTAAGGGAACCTAACATCTCGGGTGTAATATTTTACAACATTCCTGACGCGTCGGCCCCTATTTCTCGGTGGGAATATTATATACGTCTATAACGTTATATATCCTAACCTAAGGGAACCTAACATCTCGGGTGTAATATTTTACAACATACCTGGCGCGGCGGCACCTACTTCTCGGTGGGAACATTATATACGTCTATAACGCTATATATCCTAGCCTAAGGCAACCTAATATGTCGAATGTAGTATTTTATAACATTCCTGGCTAGTCGGCCACCACTTCTCGGTGGGAACATTATATACGTCTATAACGCTATATATCCTAGCCTAGGGTAACCTAACATGTCGAGCGCAATATTTTACAACATTCCTGGCTCGTCGGCTCCTACTTCTCGGTGGGAACGTTATATAAGACAATAACGTTATATATCCTAACCTAAGGCAACCTAACATCTCGGATGTAATATTTTACTACATTCCTGGCACGTCGGCCCCTACTTCTCGGTGGGAACATTATATACGTCTATAACGCTATATATCCTAGCCTAAGGCAACCTAACATGTCGAATGTAATATTTTACAGCACACCTGGCGCGTCGGCACCTACTTCTCGGTGGGAACAGTATATACTTCTATAACGTTATATATCCTAAACTATGGCAACCTATCATCTCTACCGTAATATTTTACAACATTCGTGGCATGCAAGTGCCTTGTTCTCTGTGGTAACATTATATACGTCTACAACGTTATATATCCTATCCTAAGGCAACCTAACATCTCGGATGTAATATTTTACTACATTCCTGGCACGTCCGCACCTACATCTCTGTGGTAACATTATATACGTCTATAACGCTATATATCCTAGCCTAAGGCAACCTAACATGTCGAATGTAATATTTCACAGCATTCCCGGCGCGTCGGCGCCTATTTCTCGGTGGGAAAGTTATATAAGGCAATAACGTTATATATCCTAACCTAAGGCAACCTAACACCGCGGATGTAATGTTTTACAACATTCCTGGCGCGTCGGCAACTACTTCTCAGGGGGAACAGTATATACGTCTATAAAGTTATATCTCCTAACCTAAGGCAACCTAATATCTCGGATGTAATATTTTACAACATTCCTGGCGCGTCGGCTCCGACTTTTCGGTGGGAACATTATATACGTCTATAACGTTATATATCCTAACGTAAGGCAACCTAACATCTCGGATGTAATATTTTACTCCGTTCCTGACACGTCGGCCCCTGCTTCTCGGTGGGAACATTATATAAGTCTATAACGCTATATATCCTAGCCTAAGGCAACCTAACATGTCGAATGTAATATTTTACAACACACCTGGCGCGTCGGCACCTACTTCTCGGTGGGAACAGTATATACGTATATAACGTTATATATCCTAAACCAAGGCAACCTATCATCCCTACCGTAATATTTTACAACATTCCTGGCATGCAAGTGCCTAGTTCTCTGTGGTAACACTATATACGTCTATAACGTTATATATACTAACCTAAGGCAACCTAATATCTCGGATGTTATATTTTACTATATTCCTGGCGCGGCGGCACCTACTTCTCGGTGGGAACAGTATATACGTCTAAAACGTTATATATCCTAACCTAAGGCAACCTAACATGCCGAATGTAATATTTTACAACATTCCCGGCGCTTCGGTCCCTACTTCTCTGTGGTAACATTATATACGTCTAAAACGTTATATATCCTAACCTAAGGTAACCTTACATGCCGAGTGTAATATTTTACTACATTTCTGGCCCGTCGGACACTACTTCTCGTTGGGAACACTATATACGTCTATAACGCTATATATCCTAGCCTAAGGCAACCTAACATGCCGAATGTAATATTTTACAACATACCTGGCGCGTCGGCACCTACTTCTCGGTGGGAACAGTATATAAGCCTATAACGTTATATATCCTAAACTAAGGCAAACTGTCATCTCTACCGTAATATTTTACAACATTCCTGGCATGCAAGTGCCTAGTTCTCTGTGGTAACATTATATACGTCTATAACGTCATATATCCTAACCTAAGGCAACCTAACATCTCGGATGTAATATTTTACTACATTTCTGGCCCGTCGGACCCTACTTCTCGGTGGGAACATTATATACGTCTATAACGCTATATATCCTAGCCTAAGGCAACCTAACATGTCGAATGTAATATTTCACAGCATTCCCGGCGCGTCGGCGCCTATTTCTCGGTGGGAAAGTTATATAAGGCAATAACGTTATATATCCTAACCTAAGGCAACCTAACACCGCGGATGTAATGTTTTACAACATTCCTGGCGCGTCGGCAACTACTTCTCAGGGGGAACAGTATATACGTCTATAAAGTTATATCTCCTAACCTAAGGCAACCTAATATCTCGGATGTAATATTTTACAACATTCCTGGCGCGTCGGCTCCGACTTTTCGGTGGGAACATTATATACGTCTATAACGTTATATATCCTAACGTAAGGCAACCTAACATCTCGGATGTAATATTTTACTACGTTCCTGACACGTCGGCCCCTGCTTCTCGGTGGGCACATTATATAAGTCTATAACGCTATATATCCTAGCCTAAGGCAACCTAACATGTCGAATGTAATATTTTACAACACACCTGGCGCGTCGGCACCTACTTCTCGGTGGGAACAGTATATACGTCTATAACGTTATATATCCTAAACCAAGGCAACCTATCATCCCTACCGTAATATTTTACAACATTCCTGGCATGCAAGTGCCTAGTTCTCTGTGGTAACACTATATACGTCTATAACGTTATATATACTAACCTAAGGCAACCTAATATCTCGGATGTTATATTTTACTATATTCCTGGCGCGGCGGCACCTACTTCTCGGTGGGAACAGTATATACGTCTAAAACGTTATATATCCTAACCTAAGGCAACCTAACATGCCGAATGTAATATTTTACAACATTCCCGGCGCTTCGGTCCCTACTTCTCTGTGGTAACATTATACACGTCTATAACGTTATATATCCTAACCTAAGGCAACCTAACATCTCGGATGTAATATTTAACTACATTTCTGGCCCGTCGGACCCTACTTCTCGGTGGGAACATTATATACGTCTATAACGCTATATATCCTAGCCTAAGGCAACCTAACTTGACGAATGTAATATTTTACAGCATTCCCGGCGCGTCGGCGCCTATTTCTCGGTGGGAAAGTTATATAAGCCAATAACGTTATATATCCTAACCTAAGGCAACCTAACACCGCGGATGTAATGTTTTACAACATTCCTGGCGCGTCGGCAACTACTTCTCTGGGGGAACAGTATATACGTCTATAAAGTTATATCTCCTAACCTAAGGGAACCTAACATCTCGGATGTAATATTTTACAACATTCCTGGCGTGTCAGTCCCTACTTCTCGGTGGGAACATTGTATACGTCTATAACGATATATATCCTAGCCTAAGCCAACCTAACGTATCGGATATAATATTTTACAACATTCTGGCTTGTCGGTCCCCACGTCTCGATCTGGAAATTATACACGTCTATAACGATATATATCCTAACCTAAAGCAACCTAACATCTCGGATGTAATATTTTACAACATTCCTGGCATGTCGGTCCCTACTTCTCGATCTGCACATTATATACGTCTATAACGATATATATCCTAACCTAAAGCAACCTAACATCTCGGATGTAATATTTTACAACATTCCTGGCATTTCGGTCCCTACTTCTCGGTGGGAACATTATATACGTCTGTAACGTTATATATCATAACCTAAGGCAACCTTACTTCTCTACCGTAATATTTTAGAACAATCCTGGCGCTACGGCACCTACTTCCCGATAGGGACATTATATACGTCTATAACGTTGTATATCCTACCCTAAGGCAACTTAACATCTCGGATGTAATAGTTGATAACATTCCTTGCGTGTCGGCCCATACTTCTCAGTGGGAACATTATATACGTCTATAGCGTTATATATCCTAGCCTAGGGCAACCTAACATCTCGGATGTAATATTTTACTACATTCCTGGCGCGCCGGCCCCTACTTCTCGGTGGGAATATTATATACGTCTATAACGCTATATATCCTAGCTTAACAACCCAACATGTGGAATGCAATATTTTACAACATTCCTGGCGTGTCGGAACCTACTTCTCGGTGGGAACAGTATATACGTCTATAACGTTATATATCCTATCCTAAGGCAACCTAACACCTCGGATGTAATATTTTACTACATTCCTGGCGCGCCGGCCCCTACTTCTCGGTGGGAATATTATATACGTCTATAACGCTATATATCCTAGCTTAACAACCCAACATGTGGAATGCAATATTTTACAACATTCCTGGCGTGTCGGAACCTACTTCTCGGTGGGAACAGTATATACGTCTATAACGTTATATATCCTATCCTAAGGCAACCTAACACCTCGGATGTAATATTTTACTACATTCCTGGCTCGTCGGCCCCTACTTCTCGGTGGGAACATTATATACGTCTATAACGCTATATATCCTAGCCTAGGGTAACCTAACATGTCGAGCGCAATATTTTACAACATTCCTGGCTCGTCAGCTACTACTTCTCGGTGGTAACATTATATACGTCTATAATGTTATATATCCTATCCTAAGGCAACCTAACATCTCAGATGTAATATTTTACTACATTCCTGGCACGTCGGCCCCTACTTCTAGGTGGGAACATTATATACTTCTATAACGCTATATATCCTAGCCTAAGGCAACCTAACATGTCGATTGTAATATTTTACAACATACCAGGCGCGTCGGCACCTACTTCTCGGTGGGGACATTATATAAGTCAATAACGTTATGTATCCTAACCTAAGGCAACCTAACATCTCGGATGTAATATTTTACTACATTCCTGGCACGTCGGCCCCTACTTCTCGGTGGGAACATTATATACGTCTATAACGCTATATATCCTAGCCTAAGGCAACCTAACATGTCGAATGTAATATTTTACAACATAACTGGCGCGGCGGCACCTACTTCTCGGTGGGAACAGTTTATACGCCTATAACGTTATATATCCTAAACTAAGGCAAACTATCATCTCAACCGTAATATTTTACAACATTCCTGGCATGCAAGTGCCTAGTTCTCTGTGGTAACATTATATACGTCTATAACGTTATATATCCTAACCTAAGGCAACCTAACATCTCGGATGTAATATTTTACTACATTTCTGGCCCGTCGGACCCTACTTCTCGGTGGGAACATTATATACGTCTACAACGCTATATATCCTAGCCTAAGGCAACCTAACATGTCGAATGTAATATTTTACAACATACCTGGCGCGGCGGCACCTACTTCTCGGTGGGAACAGTTTATACGCCTATAACGTTATATATCCTAAACTAAGGCAAACTATCATCTCTACCGTAATATTTTATAACATTCCTGGCATGCAAGTGCCTAGTTCTCTGTGGTAACATTATATACGTCTATAAAGTTATATATCCTAACCTAAGGCAACCTAACATCTCGGATGTAATATTTAACTACATTTCTGGCCCGTCGGACCCTACTTCTCGGTGGGAACATTATATACGTCTATAACGCTATATATCCTAACCTAAGGCAACCTAACATGTCGAATGTAATATTTTACAGCATTCCCGGCGCGTCGGCGCCTATTTCTCGGTGGGAAAGTTATATAAGCCAATAACGTTATATATCCTAACCTAAGGCAACCTAACACCGCGAATGTAATGTTTTACAACATTCCTGGCGCGTCGGCAACTACTTCTCTGGGGGAACAGTATATACGTCTATAAAGTTATATCTCCTAACCTAAGGCAACCTAATATCTCGGATGTAATATTTTACAACATTCCTGGCGTGTCAGTCCCTACTTCTCGGTGGGAACATTGTATACGTCTATAACGATATATATCCTAGCCTAAGCCAACCTAACGTATCGGATATAATATTTTACAACATTCTGGCTTGTCGGTCCCCACGTCTCGATCTGGAAATTATACACGTCTATAACGATATATATCCTAACCTAAAGCAACCTAACATCTCGGATGTAATATTTTACAACATTCCTGGCATGTCGGTCCCTACTTCTCGATCTGCACATTATATACGTCTATAACGATATATATCCTAACCTAAAGCAACCTAACATCTCGGATGTAATATTTTACAACATTCCTGGCATTTCGGTCCCTACTTCTCGGTGGGAACATTATATACGTCTGTAACGTTATATATCATAACCTAAGGCAACCTTACTTCTCTACCGTAATATTTTAGAACAATCCTGGCGCTACGGCACCTACTTCCCGATAGGGACATTATATACGTCTATAACGTTGTATATCCTACCCTAAGGCAACTTAACATCTCAGATGTAATAGTTGATAACATTCCTTGCGTGTCGGCCCATACTTCTCAGTGGGAACATTATATACGTCTATAGCGTTATATATCCTAGCCTAGGGCAACCTAACATCTCGGATGTAATATTTTACTACATTCCTGGCGCGCCGGCCCCTACTTCTCGGTGGGAATATTATATACGTCTATAACGCCATATATCCTAGCTTAAGGCAACCCAACATTTCGGATGTAATATGTTACAACATGCCTGGCGCGTCGCCATGCACTTCTCGGTGGGAACATTATATACGTCTATAACGTTATATATCCTAGCCTAAGGCAACCTAACATCTCGGATGTAATATTTTACTACATTCCTGGCGCGCCGGCCCCTACTTCTCGGTGGGAATATTATATACGTCTATAACGCTATATATCCTAGCTTAACAACCCAACATGTGGAATGCAATATTTTACAACATTACTGGCGTGTCGGAACCTACTTCTCGGTGGGAACAGTATATACGTCTATAACGTTATATATCCTATCCTAAGGCAACCTAACACCTCGGATGTAATATTTTACTACATTCCTGGCTCGTCGGCCCCTACTTCTCGGTGGGAACATTATATACGTCTATAACGCTATATATCCTAGCCTAGGGTAACCTAACATGTCGAGCGCAATATTTTACAACATTCCTGGCTCGTCAGCTACTACTTCTCGGTGGTAACATTATATACGTCTATAATGTTATATATCCTATCCTAAGGCAACCTAACATCTCAGATGTAATATTTTACTACATTCCTGGCACGTCGGCCCCTACTTCTAGGTGGGAACATTATATACTTCTATAACGCTATATATCCTAGCCTAAGGCAACCTAACATGTCGATTGTAATATTTTACAACATACCAGGCGCGTCGGCACCTACTTCTCGGTGGGGACATTATATAAGTCAATAACGTTATGTATCCTAACCTAAGGCAACCTAACATCTCGGATGTAATATTTTACTACATTCCTGGCACGTCGGCCCCTACTTCTCGGTGGGAACATTATATACGTCTATAACGCTATATATCCTAGCCTAAGGCAACCTAACATGTCGAATATAATATTTTACAACATAACTGGCGCGGCGGCACCTACTTCTCGGTGGGAACAGTTTATACGCCTATAACGTTATATATCCTAAACTAAGGCAAACTATCATCTCAACCGTAATATTTTACAACATTCCTGGCATGCAAGTGCCTAGTTCTCTGTGGTAACATTATATACGTCTATAACGTTATATATCCTAACCTAAGGCAACCTAACATCTCGGATGTAATATTTTACTACATTTCTGGCCCGTCGGACCCTACTTCTCGGTGGGAACATTATATACGTCTACAACGCTATATATCCTAGCCTAAGGCAACCTAACATGTCGAATGTAATATTTTACAACATACCTGGCGCGGCGGCACCTACTTCTCGGTGGGAACAGTTTATACGCCTATAACCTTATATATCCTAAACTAAGGCAAACTATCATCTCTACCGTAATATTTTATAACATTCCTGGCATGCAAGTGCCTAGTTCTCTGTGGTAACATTATATACGTCTATAAAGTTATATATCCTAACCTAAGGCAACCTAACATCTCGGATGTAATATTTAACTACATTTCTGGCCCGTCGGACCCTACTTCTCGGTGGGAACATTATATACGTCTATAACGCTATATATCCTAACCTAAGGCAACCTAACATGTCGAATGTAATATTTTACAGCATTCCCGGCGCGTCGGCGCCTATTTCTCGGTGGGAAAGTTATATAAGCCAATAACGTTATATATCCTAACCTAAGGCAACCTAACACCGCGAATGTAATGTTTTACAACATTCCTGGCGCGTCGGCAACTACTTCTCTGGGGGAACAGTATATACGTCTATAAAGTTATATCTCCTAACCTAAGGCAACCTAATATCTCGGATGTAATATTTTACAACATTCCTGGCATTTCGGTCCCTACTTCTCGATGTGAACATTATATACGTCTGTAACGTTATATATCATAACCTAAGGCAACCTTACTTCTCTACCGTAATATTTTAGAACAATCCTGGCGCTACGGCACCTACTTCCCGATAGGGACATTATATACGTCTATAACGTTGTATATCCTAACCTAAGGCAACTTAACATCTCGGATGTAATAGTTGATAACATTCCTTGCGTGCCGGCCCGTACTTCTCGGTGGGAACATTATATACGTCTATAACGTTATATATCCTAACGTAAGGCAATATAACATCTCGGATGTAATATTTTACATCATTCCTGTCGTGTCGTCGCCTGCTTCTCGATGGGGACATTATATACGTCTATAACGTTGCATATCCAACCTAACATAACCTAACGTCTGGAATGTAATATTTTACAACATTCCTGGCGTGTCGTCGCCTACTTCTGGATGGGGACATTATATAAATCTACAACGTTGTATATCCTAACCTAAGGCAACCTAACATCTCGGAAGTAATATTTGACAACATTCCTGGCGTGTTGGCCCGTACTTCTCGGTGTGAAAATCATATGCGTCTATAGCGATATATATCCTAACCGAAGGCAACCTAACATTTCGGATCTAATATTTTACAACATTCCTGGCGCGTCGGCTCCTGTTTTTCGGTGGGAACATTATATACGTCTATAACGTTATATATCCTAACCTAAGGGAACCTAACATCTCGGATGTAATATTTTACAACATTCCTGGCATGTCAGTCTCTACTTCTCGGTGGGAACATTGTATACGTCTATAACGATATATATCCTAGCCTAAGGCAACCTAACGTATCGGATATAATATTTTACAACATTCTGGCTTGTCGGTCCCCACGTCTCGATCTGGAAATTATACACGTCTATAACGATATATATCCTAACCTAAAGCAACCTAACATCTCGGATGTAATATTTTACAACATTCCTGGCATGTCGGTCCCTACTTCTCGATCTGCACATTATATACGTCTATAACGATATATATCCTAACCTAAAGCAACCTAACATCTCGGATGTAATATTTTACAACATTCCTGGCATTTCGGTCCCTACTTCTCGGTGGGAACATTATATACGTCTGTAACGTTATATATCATAACCTAAGGCAACCTTACTTCTCTACCGTAATATTTTAGAACAATCCTGGCGCTACGGCACCTACTTCCCGATAGGGACATTATATACATCTATAACGTTGTATATCCTACCCTAAGGCAACTTAACATCTCGGATGTAATAGTTGATAACATTCCTTGCGTGTCGGCCCATACTTCTCAGTGGGAACATTATATACGTCTATAGCGTTATATATCCTAGCCTAGGGCAACCTAACATCTCGGATGTAATATTTTACTACATTCCTGACGCGCCGGCCCCTACTTCTCGGTGGGAATATTATATACGTCTATAACGCCATATATCCTAGCTTAAGGCAACCCAACATTTCGGATGTAATATGTTACAACATGCCTGGCGCGTCGCCATGCACTTCTCGGTGGGAACATTATATACGTCTATAACGTTATATATCCTAGCCTAAGGCAACCTAACATCTCGGATGTAATATTTTACTACATTCCTGGCGCGCCGGCCCCTACTTCTCGGTGGGAATATTATAAACGTCTATAACGCTATATATCCTAGCTTAACAACCCAACATGTGGAATGCAATATTTTACAACATTCCTGGCGTGTCGGAACCTACTTCTCGGTGGGAACAGTATATACGTCTATAACGTTATATATCCTAGCCTAAGGCAACCTAACACCTCGGATGTAATATTTCAATACATTCCTGGCTCGTCGGCCCCTACTTCACGGTGGGAACATTATATACGTCTATAATGTTACATATCCTAGCCTAAGGCAACCTGACATCTCGGATGTAATATTTTACTATATTCCTGGCGCGCCTTCCCCTCCTTCTCGCGGGGAACATTATATACGTCTAAAACGCTATATATCCTAGCTTAAGGCAACCTAACATGTCGAATGTAATATTTTACAACATTCCTGGCGCGCCGTCCCCTACTTCTCGGTGGGAATATTATATACGTCTATAACGCTATATATCCTAGCTTAACAACCCAACATGTGGAATGTAATATTTTACAACATTCCTGGCGTGTCGGAACCTACTTCTCGGTGGGAAAAGTATATACGTCTATAACGTTATATATCCTAGCCTAAGGCAACCTAACACCTCGGATGTAATATTTTACTACATTCCTGGCTCGTCGGCCCCTACTTCACGGTGGGAACATTATATACGTCTATAATGTTACATATCCTAGCCTAAGGCAACCTAACATGTCGATTGTAATATTTTACTACATGCCTGGCGCGCCGGCCCCTACTTTTCGGTGGGAACATTATATACGTCTGTAACGCTATATATCCTAGCCTAAGGCAACCTATCTTGTCGAGCGTAAAATTTTACAACATTCCTGGCTCGTTGGCCTCTACCTCTCGGTGGGAACATTGTATACGTCTATAACGATATATATCGTAGCATAAGGCAACCTAAGATATCGGATGTAATATTTTACAACATTCCTGGCGTGTTGTCGCCTGCTTCTCGATGGGGACATAAGATACGTCTATAACGTTGTATATGCTAACCTAAGGCAACCTAACATCTCGAATGTAATATTTTACAACATTCCTGGCGTATCGTCGCCTACTTCTCGATGGGGACATTATATACATCTATAACATTGTATATCCTAACCTAAGGCAACCTAACATCTCGGATGTAATATCTTACAACGTTCTGCCGTTTCGTCGCCTGCTTCTCGATGGGGAGATTATATATTTCCATAACGTTGTATATCCTAACCTAACGCAACCTAACATTTGGGATTTAACATTTTACAACATTCCTGGAGTGTCGTCGCCTACTTCTGGATAGGGTCATTATATACATCTATAACGTTGTATATCATAACCTAAGGCAACCTAACATCTCGGATGTAATATTTTATAACATTCCTGACGCGTCGGCCCCTATTTTTCGGTGGGAAGATTATGTACATTTATAACGGTATATATCCTAGCCTAAGGCAACCTAACATCTCGGATGTAATGGTTGACAACATTCCTGGCGTGTCCGTCCGTACTTCTCGGTGGGAACATTCTATACGTCTATAACGTTGTATATCCTAACCTAAGGGAACCTAACATCTCGGGTGTAATATTTTACAACATTCCTGACGCGTCGGCCCTTTTACTCGGTGGGAACATTATATTTGTCTATAACGATATATATCCAAACCTAAAGGAACCTAACATCTGGGATGTAATATTTTACAAGATTCCTGGCGTGTCGTCGCCTACTTCTGGATGGCGTCATTATATACATCTATAACGTTGTATATCCTAACCTAAGGCAACCTAACATCTCGGATGTAATATTTTACAACACTCCTGACGCGTCGGCCCCTATTTTTCGGTGGGAACATTATATACGTCTATAACGTTATATATCCTAACCTGAGGCAACCTAACATCTCGGATGTAATATTTTACAACATTCCTAGCATATCGGTCCCTACTTCTCGGTGGAAACATTGTATACGTCTATAACGATATATATCCTAGCCTAAGGCAACCTAACACCTTGGATGTAATAGTTGACAGCATTCCTGGCGTGTGGGCCCGTACTTCTCGGTGGGAACATTGTATACGTCTATAACGTTATACATCCTAGCCTAAGGCGACCTAACATGTCGAATGTAATATTTTACATCATTCCTGGCGTGTCGTCGCCTGCTTCTCGATGGGAACATAATATACGTCTATAACGTTGTATATACTAACCCAACGCAACCTAACATCTCGGATGTATTATTTTACAACATTCTGGCGTGTCGTCGCCTGCTTCTCGATGGGAACATTATATACGTCTATAACGTTGTGTATCCTAATCTAACGCAACCTAACATCTGGGATGTAATATTCCTGGCGTGTCGTCGCCTACTTCTGGATGGGGACATTATATACGTCTATAACGTTATATATCCTAACCTAAGGCAACCTAACATCTCGGATGTAATAGTTGACAACGTTCCTAGCGTGTCCGCCCGTACTTCTCGGTGGGAACATTATATACGTCTATAACGTTATATATCCTAGCCTAAGGCCACCTAACATGTCGAATGTAATATTTTACAACATTCCTGGCGTGTCGTCGCCTGCTTCTCAATGGGGACATTATATACATCTATAACATTGTATATCCTAACCTGAGGCAACCTAACACCTCGGATGTAATATTTTACAACATTCCTAGCATATCGGTCCCTACTTCTCGGTGGGAACATTATATACGTCTATAACGTTATATATCCTAGCCTAAGGCCACCTAACATGTCGAATGTAATATTTTACAACATTCCTGGCGTGTCGTCGCCTGCTTCTCAATGGGGACATTATATACGTCTATAACGTTGTATATCCTAACCTAAAGCAACCTAACATCTGGGATGTAATATTTTAGAAGATTCCTGGCATGTCGGTCCTCAAGTCTCGGTAGGAACATTATATACGTCTATAACGATATATATCCTAACATAAAGCAACCTAACATCTCGGATGTAATACTTTACAACATTCGTGGCATGTCGGTCCCTGCATCTCGGTTGGAACATTCTATACTTCTATAACATTGTATATCCTAACCTAAGGCAATCTAACATCTCGGATGTAATATTTTACAACATTCCTGGCACGTCGGTCCCTACTTATCGGTGAAAACGTTGTATACGTCTATAACGATATTTATCCTAACCTGAGGCAACCTAACATCTCGGATGTAATAGTTGACAACATTCCAGGCGTGTCCGCCCGTACGTCTCGGTGGGAACATTGTATACGTCTATAACGTTATATATCCTAGCCTAAGGCGACCTAACATGTCGAATGTAATATTTTACATCATTCCTGGCGTGTCGTCGCCTGCTTCTCGATGGAACATTGTATACGTCTATAATGTTGTATATCCTAACCCAACGCAACCTAACATCTGGGATGTAATATTTTACAACATTCCTGGCGTGTCGTCGCCTACTTTGGATGGGGTCATTATATACATCTATAACGATGTATATCCTAACCTAAGGCAACCTAACATCTCGGATGAAAAATTTTACAACATTCCTGGCACGTCGGTCCCTACATCTCGATGGGAACATACTATACGTCTATAACGTTGTATATCCTAACCTAAGGGAACCTAACATCTCGGGTGTATACTTTTACAACATTCCTGACGCGTCGGGCCCTATTTTTCGGTGGGAACATTATATACGGCTATAACGTTATATATCCTAGTCTAAGGCAACCTAACATGTCGAATGTTATATTTTACAACATTCCTGGCGTGTCGTCGCCTACTTCTCGATGAGGACATTATATACGTCTATAACGTTGTAAATGCTAACCTAAGGCAACCTAACATCTCGAATGTAATATTTTACAACATTCCTGGCGTGTCGTCGCCTACTTCTGGATGGGGTCATTATATACATCCATAACGTTGTATATCCTAACCTAAGGCAACCTAACATCTCGGATGTAATATTTTATAACATTCCTGGCGTGTCGTCGCCTGCTTCTCGATGGGAACACTATATACGTCAATAACGTTGTGTATCCTAACCTAACGCATCCTAACATCTGGGATGTAATGTTCCTGGCGTGTCGTCGCCTACTTCTGGATGGGGAGATTATATACGTCTATAACGTTATATATCCTAACCTAAGGCAACCTAACATCTCGGATGTAATAGTTGACAACATTCCTGGCGTGTCCGCCCGTACTTCTCGGTGGGAACATTATATACGTCTATAACGTTATATATCCTAACCTAAGGCAACATAACATGTCGAATATTATATTTTACGACATTCCTGGCGTGTCGGCCCGTACTTCTCGGTGGGAACATTATATACGTCTATAACGATATATATCCTAACCTAAGGAAACCTAACATCTCGGATGTAATATTTTCAACATTCCTGGCGCTTCGGCTGCTACTTTTCGGTGGGAACATTATATACGTCTATAACGTTACATATCCTAACGTATGGCAACTTAACATCTCGGATGTTATATTTTACAACATTCCTGGCGTGTCGTCGCCTGCTTCTCGATGCGGACTTTATATACGTCTATAACGTTATATATCCTAGCCTAAGGCAACCTAGCATGTCGAATGTAATATTTTACAACATTCCTGTCATGTCGGTCCCTACGTCTCGGCGGGAATATTATATACGTCTATAACGATATACATCCTAACCTATGGCAAACTAACCTCTCTACCGTAATATTTTACAACATTCCTGGCGTGTCGTCGGCTACTTCTCGATGGGGACATTATATACATCTATAACGTTGTATATCCTAACCTAACGCAACCTAACATCTAGGATGTAATATTTTAAAACATTCCTGCCGTGTCGGTCCCTACGTCTCGGTGGGAATATTATATACGTCTATAACGATATATATCTTAACCTAAGGCAACCTAACATCTCGGAAGTAATATTTTACAACTTTCCTGGCCTTTCGGCCCGTAGTTCCCGTATGTAACATTATATACGTCTATAACGTTATATATCCTAGCCTAAGGCAACCTAACATCTCGGGTGTAATATTTGACAACATTGCTGGCGTGTTAGCCCGTACTTCTCGGTGGGAACATCGTATGCGTCTATAGCGATATATATCCTAGCCTAAGGCGACCTAACATGTCGAATGTAATATTTTACATCATTCCTGGCGTGTCGTCGCCTGCTTCTCGATGGAACATTGTATACGTCTATAATGTTGTATATCCTAACCCAACGCAACCTAACATCTGGGATGTAATATTTTACAACATTCCTGGCGTGTCGTCGCCTACTTTGGATGGGGTCATTATATACATCTATAACGATGTATATCCTAACCTAAGGCAACCTAACATCTCGGATGAAAAATTTTACAACATTCCTGGCACGTCGGTCCCTACATCTCGATGGGAACATACTATACGTCTATAACGTTGTATATCCTAACCTAAGGGAACCTAACATCTCGGGTGTATACTTTTACAACATTCCTGACGCGTCGGGCCCTATTTTTCGGTGGGAACATTATATACGGCTATAACGTTATATATCCTAGTCTAAGGCAACCTAACATGTCGAATGTTATATTTTACAACATTCCTGGCGTGTCGTCGCCTACTTCTCGATGAGGACATTATATACGTCTATAACGTTGTAAATGCTAACCTAAGGCAACCTAACATCTCGAATGTAATATTTTACAACATTCCTGGCGTGTCGTCGCCTACTTCTGGATGGGGTCATTATATACATCCATAACGTTGTATATCCTAACCTAAGGCAACCTAACATCTCGGATGTAATATTTTATAACATTCCTGGCGTGTCGTCGCCTGCTTCTCGATGGGAACACTATATACGTCAATAACGTTGTGTATCCTAACCTAACGCATCCTAACATCTGGGATGTAATGTTCCTGGCGTGTCGTCGCCTACTTCTGGATGGGGAGATTATATACGTCTATAACGTTATATATCCTAACCTAAGGCAACCTAACATCTCGGATGTAATAGTTGACAACATTCCTGGCGTGTCCGCCCGTACTTCTCGGTGGGAACATTATATACGTCTATAACGTTATATATCCTAACCTAAGGCAACATAACATGTCGAATATTATATTTTACGACATTCCTGGCGTGTCGGCCCGTACTTCTCGGTGGGAACATTATATACGTCTATAACGATATATATCCTAACCTAAGGAAACCTAACATCTCGGATGTAATATTTTCAACATTCCTGGCGCTTCGGCT
This sequence comes from Xylocopa violacea, assembly GCA_963969225.1. Classification (NCBI taxonomy): domain Eukaryota; kingdom Metazoa; phylum Arthropoda; class Insecta; order Hymenoptera; family Apidae; genus Xylocopa; species Xylocopa violacea. Next base: position 48,212,380 of record CAXAJV010000001.1, read on the forward strand.
GCTACTTTTCGGTGGGAACATTATATACGTCTATAACGTTACATATCCTAACGTATGGCAACTTAACATCTCGGATGTTATATTTTACAACATTCCTGGCGTGTCGTCGCCTGCTTCTCGATGCGGACTTTATATACGTCTATAACGTTATATATCCTAGCCTAAGGCAACCTAGCATGTCGAATGTAATATTTTACAACATTCCTGTCATGTCGGTCCCTACGTCTCGGCGGGAATATTATATACGTCTATAACGATATACATCCTAACCTATGGCAAACTAACCTCTCTACCGTAATATTTTACAACATTCCTGGCGTGTCGTCGGCTACTTCTCGATGGGGACATTATATACATCTATAACGTTGTATATCCTAACCTAACGCAACCTAACATCTAGGATGTAATATTTTAAAACATTCCTGCCGTGTCGGTCCCTACGTCTCGGTGGGAATATTATATACGTCTATAACGATATATATCTTAACCTAAGGCAACCTAACATCTCGGAAGTAATATTTTACAACTTTCCTGGCCTTTCGGCCCGTAGTTCCCGTATGTAACATTATATACGTCTATAACGTTATATATCCTAGCCTAAGGCAACCTAACATCTCGGGTGTAATATTTGACAACATTGCTGGCGTGTTAGCCCGTACTTCTCGGTGGGAACATCGTATGCGTCTATAGCGATATATATCCTAGCCTAAGGCGACCTAACATGTCGAATGTAATATTTTACATCATTCCTGACGTGTCGGCCCGTAGTTCTCGGTGGTAATATTATATACGTCTATAACATTATATATCCTAACCTAAAGCATCCTAACATCTCGGATGTAATATTTTACAACATTCCTGGCATGTCGGTCCCTACGTCTGGGTGGGAACATTATATACGTCTATAACGTTATATATCCTAGCCTAAGGCAACCTAACATGTCGAATGTAATATTTTCCAACATTCCTCGCGCGTCGTCGCCTGCTTCACGCTGGGGACATTATATACGTCTATAACGTTGTATATCCTAACCTAAGGCAACGTAACATCTCGGGTGTAATAGTTGATAACATTCCTGGCATGTCGGCCCGTACTTCTCGGTGGGAACATCATATACGTCTATAAGGTTATATATCCTAACGTAAGGCAACATAACATTACGTATGTAATGTTTTACAACATTCCTGACCCGTTGGCCCCTATTTCTCGGTGGGTACCTTATATACATCTATATCGTTGTATATCCTAACCTAAGGCAACCTAACATGTCGAATGTAATATTTTACAACATTCTTGGCGTGTCGTCGCCTACTTCTCGATGGGGACATTATATACATCTATAACCTTGTATATCCTAACCTAAGGCAACCTAACATCTCGGATGTAATATTCCAACATTCCTGACGCGTCGCCCCTATTTCTCGGTGGGAACATTATATACGTCGATAGCGTTATATATCCTGGCCTAAGGGGACCTAACATGTCGAATGTAATATTTTGCATCATTCCTGGCGTGTCGTCTCCTACTTCTGGATGGGGACATTATGTACATCTATAACGTTGTATATCCTAACCTAAGGCAACCTAACATCTCGGATGTAATATCTGAGAACATTGGTGTTGTGTGGGCCCGTACTTCTCGGTGGGAACATCATATACGTTTATAGCTATATATATCCTAACCGAAGGCAACCTAACATCTCGAATGTAATGTTTTTCAACATTCCTGGCGCGTCGGCTCCTACTTTTCGGTGGGAACATTATATACGTCAATAACGTTATATATCCTAGCCTAAGGCAACATAACATCTCGGATGTAATATTTTAAACATTCCTGGCGTGTTGTCGCCTGCTTCTCGATGGGGACACTATATACGTCTATAACGTTGTATATCCTAACCTAAGGCAACCTAACATCTCGGATTTAATATTTTACAACATTCCTGGCATGTCGGTCCCTACTTCTCGGTGTGAAACATTCTATACGTCTATAACGATATATATCCTAACCTAAGGCAACGTAACATCTCGAATGTAGTATTTTACAACATTCCATGCGGGTCGGCCCCACTTCTGGGTGGGAACATTATTTACGTCAGTAACATAATATAACCTAACCTAAGTAACCTAACATCTCGGATATAGTATATTACAACATTCCTGAGGTGTCGGCCCGTAGTTATCGGTGGTAACATCATATACGTCTATAACGTTATATATCCTAGCCTAAGGCAACCTAACATCTCGGATGTAATATTTGACAACATTCCTGGAGTGTTAGCCCGTACTTCTTGGTGGGAACATCATATACGTCTATAGCGATATATATCCTAGCCTAAGGCGACCTAACATGTCGAATGTAATATTTTACTTCATTCCTGACGTGTCGGCCCTTAGTTCACGGTGGTAAAATTATGTACGCCTATAACGTTATATATCCTAGCCTAAGGCAACCTAACATGTCGAATGTAATATTTTACAACACTCCTGGCGTGTCGTCGCCTGCTTCTCGATGGGGACAATATATACGTCTATAACATTATATATAGTAACGTAAGGCAGCATAATATCTCGGATGTAATATTTTACAACATTCCTGGCATGTCTTCGCCTGCTTCTCGATGGGGACATTATATCCGTCTATAACGTTGTATATTCTAACCTAACGCAACCAAACATCTGGGATGTAATATTTTACATCATTCCAGGCATGTCGGTCCCTACTCTTCGGTGGAAACATTCTGTACGTCTATAACGTTGTATATCCTAACCTACGGGAACCTAACGTCTCGAGTGTAATATTTTACATCATTCCTGGCGCGTCGGCACCTACTTCTTGGTGGGAACACTATATACGTCTATAGCGTTATATATCCTAACCTAAGACAACCTAACGTCTCGGATGTAATATTTTAATACATTCCTGGCACGTCGGCTCCTACTTCTCGGTGGGAACATTATATACGTCTATAACGTTATATATCCTAACGTAAATCAACATAACATCTCGGATGTAATATTTTACAACATTCCTGGTGCGTCGGCCCCTACTTCTCGGTAGGAACATTATATACGTCTATATCGCAATATAACCTAACCTAACCCATTTAGCCCCTCGCTGGTAATGTTTTACAGAATCCAGTACGTGTCGTCCCGTACGTCTCGGTGGGGACATTATATACGTCTATAACGTTATATATCCTAACCTAAGGCAACCTAACATCTCGGATGTAGTATTTTCCAAAATTCCTGCCGGGTCGGCCCCTACTTCTCGGTGGGAACATTATATACGTCCATAACGTAATATAACCTAACCTAACCGAACTAGCTCCTCGGCGGTAATGTTTTACAGAATCCCGTTCGGGTTGGTTCACATTCCTCAGTGGGGACATTATATAGGTCTATAACAGTGTATGTCCCACCCGATGGCAACCTAACGTCTCGAATGTAGTATTTCACAACATTCCTGGCTGGTCGGCCCCACCTCTCGGTGGGAACATTATTTGCGTCTATAACGTAATATAACCTAACCTATCCCATCTATTCCCTCGTTGGTTATGTTTTTCAGAATCCCGTTCGTGTCGTCCCCTACGCCTCGGTCCGGACATTATATACGTCTATAACGTTATATATCCCAACATAAGGCAACCTAACATCTCGAATGTAGTGTTTTACAACATTCCAGGCGGGACGGCCCCTACTTCTCGGTGGGAACATTATATACGTCTATAACGTATTATAACCTAACCTAACCCATTTTGCCCCTCGGTGATATTGTTTTACAGAATCCCGGCCGTGTCGGACCGTACTTCTCGGTGGGGACATTATATACGTCTATAACATTGTATATCCCACCCGAAGGCAACCTAACATCTCGAATGTAGTATTTCACAACATTCCTGGCGGGTCGGCCCCACTTCTCGGTAGGGACATTATCTAAGTCTATATCGTAATATAACCTAACCTAACCTATCTAGACCCTCGCTGGTAATGTTTCACAGAATCCTGTTCGTGTCGGCCCGTACGTCACGGTGCGGACATTATATACGTCTATAACGTTATATATCCTAACCTAAGGCAACCTAACATCTCGGATGTAGTATTTTCCAAAATTCCTGGCGGGTCGGCCCCTACTTCTCAGTGGGAACATTATATACGTCGATAACGTCATATAACCTAACCTAACCCATCTAGCCCCTCGGCGGAAATGTTTTACAGAATCCGTTCGTGTCGTCCCGTACGTCTCGGTGCGGACATTATATACGTCTATACGGTTATATATCCTAAGGTAAGGCAACCTAACATCTCGAATGTAGTATTTCACAACATTCCTGGCGGGTGGGCCCCTTCTTCTCGGGGGACACATTATATACGTGTATATCGCAATATAACCTAGCCTAACCCATTTAGCACGTCGCTGGTAATGTATCACAGAATCCCGTTCGTGTCGCCCCGTACATCACGGTGCGGACATTATATACGTCTATAACGTTATATATCTTAACCTAAGGCAACCTAACATCTCGGATGTAGTATTTTCTCAAAATACCTGGCGGATCGGCCCCTACTTCTCGGTGGGAACATTATATACGTCTATAACGTAATATAACCTCACCTAACCCATCTAGCCCCTCGGCGCTATTGTTTTACAGAATCCCGTTCGGGTTGGTTCATACTTCTCGGTGGGGACATTATATACGTTTATAACATTGTATATCCCACCCGAAGGCAACCTAACATCTCGAATGTAGTATTTCACAACATTCCTGGCGGGTCGGCCCCACTTCTCGGGAGGGACATTATATAAGTCAATATCGTAATATAACCTAACCTAACCCATCTAGACCCTCGCTGGTATTGTTTCACAGAATCCCGTTCGTGTCGCCCCGTACGTCACGGTGCGGACATTATATACGTCTATAACGTTATATATCCTAACCTAAGGCAACCTAACATCTCGGATGTAGTATTTTACAACATTCCATGCGGGTCGGCCCCACTTCTGGGTGGGAACATTATTTACGTCAGTAACATAATATAACCTAACCTATGTAACCTAACATCTCGGATGTAGTATATTACAACATTCCTGAGGTGTCGGCCCGTAGTTCTCGGTGGTAACATCATATACGTCTATAACGTTATATATCCTAGCCTAAGGCAACCTAACATTTCGGATCTAATATTTTACAACATTCCTGGCGTGTCGTCGCCTGCTTCTCGATGGGGACAATATATACGTCTATAACATTATATATAGTAACGTAAGGCAGCATAATATCTCGGATGTAATATTTTACAACATTCCTGGCATGCCTTCGCCTGCTTCTCGATGGGGACATTATATCCGTCTATAACGTTGTATATTCTAACCTAACGCAACCAAACATCTGGGCTGTAATATTTTACAACATTCCAGGCATGTCGGTCCCTACTCTTCGGTGGAAACATTCTGTACGTCTATAACGTTGTATATCCTAACCTAAGGGAACCTAACGTCTCGAGTGTAATATTTTACAACATTCCTGGCGCGTCGGGCCCTACTTCTCGGTAGGAACATTATATACGTCTATATCGCAATATAACCTAGCCTAACCCATTTAGCACCTCGCTGGTAATGTTTTACCAAATCCAGTTCGTGTCGTCCCGTACGTATCGGTGGGGACATTGTATGCGTCTATAACGTTACATATCCTAACCTAAGGCAACCTAACATCTCGGATGTAGTATTTTCCAAAATTCCTGCCGGGTCGGCCCCTTCTACTCGGTGGGAACATTATATACGTCCATAACGTAATATAACCTAACCTAACCCATCTAGCCCCTCGGCGGTAATGTTTTACAGAATCCCGGTCGTGTTGGCTCATACTTCTCGGTGGGGACATTATATGCGTCTATAACGTTATATATCCTATCCTAAGGCAACCTAACATCTCGAATGTAGTATTCCACAACATTCCTGGCGGGTCGGCCCCACTTCTCGCTGGGAACATTATATACGTCTATAACATAATATAACCTAACCTAAACCATCTAGCCCCTCCCTGGTAATGTTTAACAGAATCCCGGTCGTGTCGGACCGTACTTCTCGGTGGCGACATTATATACGTCTATAACGCTATATATCCCAACCTATGGCAACCTATCATCTCGGATGTAGTATTTTCCAACATTCCTGGCGGGTGGGCAGCTACTTCTCGGGGGACACATTATATACGTGTATATCGCAATATAACCTAGCCTAACCCATTTAGCACGTCGCTGGTAATATTTCACAGAATCCCGTTCGTGTCGCCCCGTACGTCACGGTGCGGACATTATATACGTCTATAACGTTATATATCCTAACCTAAGGCAACCTAACATCTCGGATGTAGTATTTACCAATATACCTGGCGGGTCGGCCCCTACTTCTCGGTGGGCACACTATATACGTCTATATCGTAATATAACCTAACCTAACCCATTTTGCTACTCGGTGATAATGTTTTACAGAATCCCGGTCGTGTTGGCTCATACTTCTCGGTGGGGACATTATATGCGTCTATGACGTTATATATCCTAACCTAAGGCAACCTAACATCTCGGATGTAGTATTTTACAACATTCCTGGCGGGTTGGGACCTACTTCTCGGTGGGAACATTATATACGTCCATAACGTAATATAACCTAACCTAACCGAACTAGCTCCTCGGCGGTAATGTTTTACAGAATCCCGTTCGGGTTGGTTCACATTCCTCAGTGGGGACATTATATAGGTCTATAACAGTGTATGTCCCACCCGAAGGCAACCTAACGTCTCGAATGTAGTATTTCACAACATTCCTGGCTGGTCGGCCCCACCTCTCGGTGGGAACATTATTTGCGTCTATAACGTAATATAACCTAACCTATCCCATCTATTCCCTCGTTGGTTATGTTTTTCAGAATCCCGTTCGTGTCGTCCCCTACGCCTCGGTCCGGACATTATATACGTCTATAACGTTATATATCCCAACATAAGGCAACCTAACATCTCGAATGTAGTGTTTTACAACATTCCAGGCGGGACGGCCCCTACTTCTCGGTGGGAACATTATATACGTCTATAACGTATTATAACCTAACCTAACCCATTTTGCCCCTCGGTGATATTGTTTTACAGAATCCCGGCCGTGTCGGAACGTACTTCTCGGTGGGGACATTATATACGTCTATAACATTGTATATCCCACCCGAAGGCAACCTAACATCTCGAATGTAGTATTTCACAACATTCCTGGCGGGTCGGCCCCACTTCTCGGTAGGGACATTATCTAAGTCTATATCGTAATATAACCTAACCTAACCTATCTAGACCCTCGCTGGTAATGTTTCACAGAATCCTGTTCGTGTCGGCCCGTACGTCACGGTGCGGACATTATATACGTCTATAACGTTATATATCCTAACCTAAGGCAACCTAACATCTCGGATGTAGTATTTTCCAAAATTCCTGGCGGGTCGGCCCCTACTTCTCAGTGGGAACATTATATACGTCTATAACGTAATATAACCTAACCTAACCCATCTAGCCCCTCGGCGGAAATGTTTTACAGAATCCGTTCGTGTCGTCCCGTACGTCTCGGTGCGGACATTATATACGTCTATACGGTTATATATCCTAAGCTAAGGCAACCTAACATCTCGAATGTAGTATTTCACAACATTCCTGGCGGGTGGGCCCCTTCTTCTCGGGGGACACATTATATACGTGTATATCGTAATATAACCTAACCTAACCCATCTAGACCCTCGCTGGTATTGTTTCACAGAATCCCGTTCGTGTCGCCCCGTACGTCACGGTGCGGACATTATATACGTCTATAACGTTATATATCCTAAGCTAAGGCAACTTAACATCTCGAATGTAGTATTTTACAACATTCCATGCGGGTCGGACCCACTTCTGGGTGGGAACATTATTTACGTCAGTAACATAATATAACCTAACCGAAGTAACCTAACATCTCGGATGTAGTATATTACAACATTCCTGAGGTGTCGGCCCGTAGTTCTCGGTGGTAACATCATATACGTCTATAACGTTATATATCCTAGCCTAAGGCAACCTAACATCTCGGATGTAATATTTGACAACATTCCTGGCGTGTAAGCCCGTACTTCTTGGTGGGAACATCATATACGTCTATAGCGATATATATCCTAGCCTAAGGCGACCTAACATGTCGAATGTAATATTTTACTTCATTCCTGACGTGTCGGCCCTTAGTTCACGGTGGTAACATTATGTACGCCTATAACGTTACATATCCTAGCCTAAGGCAACCTAACATGTCGAATGTAATATTTTACAACACTCCTGGCGTGTCGTCGCCTACTTCTCGATGGGGACATTATATACATCTATAACGTTGTATATCCTAACCTAAGGCAACCTAACATCTCGGATGTAATATTTTACGACATTCCTGGCATGTCGGTCAATACGTCTCGATGGGAACATTATATACGTCTATAACGTTGTATATGCTAACCTAAGGCAACCTAACATCTCGAATGTAGTATTTCACAACATTCCTGGCGGGTCGGCCCCACTTCTCGGTAGGGACAGTATATAAGTCTATATCGTAATATAACCTAACCTAACCTATCTAGGCCCTCGCTGGTAATGTTTCACAGAATCCTGTTCGTGTCGCCCCGTACGTCACAGTGCGGACATTATATACGTCTATAACGTTATATATCCTAACCTAAGGCAACCTAACATCTCGGATGTAGTATTTTCCAAAATTCCTGGCGGGTCGGCCCCTACTTCTCAGTGGGAACATTATATACGTCTATAACGTAATATAACCTAACCTAACCCATCTAGCCCCTCGGCGGAAATGTTTTACAGAATCCGTTCGTGTCGTCCCGTACGTCTCGGTGCGGACATTATATACGTCTATAACGTTATATATCCTAAGCTAAGGCAACTTTACATCTCGAATGTAGTATTTTACAACATTCCAGGCGGGTCGGCCCCTACTTCTCGGTGGGCACACTATATACGTCTATATCGTAATATAACCTAACCTAACCCATTTTGCCCCTAAGTGATAATGTTTCACAGAATCCCGGTCGTCTCTGTCCGTACTTCACGGTGGGGACATTATATACGTCTATAACATTGTATATCCCACCCGAAGGCAACCTAACATCTCGAATGTAGTATTTCACAACATTCCTGGCGGGTGGGCCCCTACTTCTCGGGGGACACATTATATACGTGTATATCGCAATATAACCTAGCCTAACCCATTTAGCACGTCGCTGGTAATGTTTCACAGAATCCCGTTCGTGTCGCCCCGTACGTCACGGTGCGGACATTATATACGTCTATAACGTTATATATCCTAACCTAAGGCAACCTAACATCTCGGATGTAGTATTTACCAATATACCTGGCGGGTCGGCCCCTACTTCTCGGTGGGCACACTATATACGTCTATATCGTAATATAACCTAGCCTAACCTATCTAGACCCTCGCTGGTAATGTTTCACAGAATCCTGTTCGTGTCGGCCCGTACGTCACGGTGCGGACATTATATACGTCTATAACGTTATATATCCTAACCTAAGGCAACCTAACATCTCGGATGTAGTATTTTCCAAAATTCCTGCCGGGTCGGCCCCTACTTCTCGGTGGGAACATTATATACGTCCATAACGTAATATAACCTAACCTAACCCATCTAGCCCCTCGGCGGTAATGTTTTACAGAATCTCGTTCGGGTTGGTTCATACTTCTCGGTGGGGACATTATGTACGTCTATAACATTGTATATCCCACCCGAAGGCAACCTAACATCTCGCATGTAGTATTTCACAACATTCCTGGCGGGTCGGCCCCACTTCTCGGTAGGGACATTATATAAGTCTATATCGTAATATAACCTAACCTAACCTATCTAGGCCCTCGCTGGTAATGTTTCACAGAATCCTGTTCGTGTCGCCCCGTACGTCACGGTGCGGTCATTATATACGTCTATAACGTTATATATCCTAAGCTAAGGCAACTTAACATCTCGAATGTAGTATTTTACAACATTCCAGGCATGTCGGACCCTACTTCTCGGTGGGCACATTATATACGTCTATATCGTAATATAACCTAACCTAAACCCATTTTGCACTTCGGTGATAATGTTTTACAGAATCCCGGTCGTGTTGGCTCATACTTCTCGGTGGGGACATTATATACGTCTATAACATTGTATATCCCACCCGAAGGCAACCTAACATCTCGAATGTAGTATTTCACAACATTCCTGGCGGGTCGGCCCCACTTCTCGGTAGGGACATTATATAAGTCTAAATCGCAATATAACCTAACCTAACCCATCTAGACCCTCGCTGGTAATGTTTCACAGAATCCCGTTCGTGTCGCCCCGTACGTCACGGTGCGGACATTATATACGTCTATAACGTTATATATGCTAACCTAAGGCAACATAACATCTCGGATATAGTATTTTCCAAAATACCTGGCGGGTCGGCCCCTACTTCTCGGTGGGAACATTATATACGTCTACAACGTAGTATAACCTAACCTAACCCATTTAGCCCCTCGCTGGTAATGTTTTACAGAATCCAGTTCGTGTCGTCCCGTGCGTCGCGGTGCGGACATTATATAAGTCTATAACGTTATACAACCTAACCTAAGGCAACTTAACATCCCGAATGTAGTATTTTGCAACATTCCAGGCGTGTCGGCCCCTACTTCTCGGTGGGAACATTATATACGTCTATATCGTAATATAACCTAACCTTAACCCATTTTGCACTTCGGTGATAAAGTTTTACAGAATCCCGGTCGTGTCGGCCCGTACTTCTCTGTGGGGACATTATATACGTCTATAACGTTGTATATTCTACCCTAAGGCAACCTTACATTTCGAGTGTAGTATTTCACAACATTCCTGGCGGGTCGGCCCCTAATTCTCGGTGGGATCATTATATACGTCTATAACGTAATATAACCTAACCTAACCCACCTAGAACTTCGCTGGTAATGTTTTACAGAATCTCGTTTCTGTCGTCCCGTACGTCACGGTGCGGACATTATATAGGTCTATAACGTTATACATCCTAACCTAAGGCAACCTAATATCTCGAATGTAGTATATTACAACATTCCAGGCGGTTCTGCCCCTAATTTTCGGTGGGATCATTATATTCGTCTATAACGTAATATAACCTAACCTAACCCATCTAGACCTTCGCTGGTAATGTTTTACAGATTCTCGTTCGTGTCGTCCCATACGTCTCGGTGCGGACATTATAGAAGTCTATAACGTTGTATATCCTAACCTAAGGCAACCTATCATCTCGGATGTAGTATTTTCCAACATTCCTGGCGAGTCGGACCCTAAACCTCGGTGGGCACATTATATACGTCCATAACGTAATATAACCTAACCTAACCCATCTAGCCCCTCGGCGGTAATGTTTTACAGAATCCCGTTCGGGTTGGTTAATACTTCTCGGTGGGGACATTATGTACGTCTATAACATTGTATATCCCACCCGAAGGCAACCTAACATCTCGAATGTAGTATTTCACAACATTCCTGGCGGGTCGGCCCCACTTCTCGGTAGGGACATTATATAAGTCTAAATCGCAATATAACCTAACCTAACCCATCTAGACCCTCGCTGGTAATGTTTCACAGAATCCCGTTCGTGTCGCCCCGTACGTCACGGTGCGGACATTATATACGTCTATAACGTTATATATGCTTACCTAAGGCAACCTAACATCTCGGATGTAGTATTTTCAAAATACCTGGCGGGTCGGCCCCTACTTCTCGTTGGGAACATTATATATGTCCATAACGTAATATAACCTAAAATAACCCATCTAGCACCTCGGCGGTAATGTTTTACAGAATCCAGTTCGTGTCGTCCCGTGCGTCGCGGTGCGGACATTATATAAGTCTATAAAGTTATATATCCTAACCTAAGGCAACTTAACATCTCGAATGTAGTATTTTGCAACATTCCAGGCGTGTCGGCCCCTACTTCTCGGTGGGAACATTATATACGTCTATATCGTAATATAACCTAACCTTAACCCATTTTGCACTTCGGTGATAAAGTTTTACAGAATCTCGGTCGCGTTGGCTCGTACTTCTCGGTGGGGACATTATATACGTCTATAACGTTAGATATTCTAACCTAAGGCAACCTAACATCTCGAATGTAGTATTTCACAACATTCCTGGCGTGTCGGCCCCTAATTCTCGGTGGGATCATTATATACGTCTATAACGTAATACAACCTAACCTAACCCATCTAGACCTTCGCTGGTAATGTTTTACAGATTCTCGTTCGTGTCGTCCCGTGCGTCTCGGTGGGGACATTTTATGCGTCTAGAACGATATATATCCTAACCTAAGGCAACCTAACATCTCGGATGTAGTATTTTACAACATTCTTGGCGGGTCGGCCCCACTTTTCCGTAGGGACATTATGTAAGTCTATATCACAAATATAACCTAACCTAACCCATCTAGACCCTCGCTGGTCATGTTTCACAGAATCCCGTTCGTGTCGCCCCGTACGTCACGGTGCGGACATTACATACGTCTATAACGTTATATATGCTAACCTAAGGCAACCTAACATCTCGGATGTAGTATTTTCAAAATACCTGGCGGGTCGGCCCCTACTTCTCGGTGGGAACGTTATATATGTCCATAACGTAATATAACCTAAAATAACCCATCTATCACCTCGGCGGTAATGTTTTACAGAATCCAGTTCGTGTCGTCCCGTGCGTCGCGGTGCGGACATTATATAAGTCTATAACGTTATACAACCTAACCTAAGGCAACTTAACATCTCGAATGTAGTATTTTACACCATTCCTGGCGGGTCGGCCCCAACTTCTCGGTGGGAACATTATATACGTCTATATCGCAATATAACCTAACCTAACCCATCTAGCCCCTCGTTGGTAATATTTTACAGAATCCCGGTCGTGTCGTTCCGTACTTCTCGGTAGGGACATTATATACGTCTATAATGTTATATATCGCAACCAAAGGCATCCTAACATCTTGAATGTAGTACTTTACCACATTCCAGGCGGTTCCGCCCCTAATTCTCGGTGGGACCATTATATTCGTCTATAACGTAATATAACATAACCTAACCCATCTAGAACTCCGCTGGTAATGTTTTACAGAATCTCGTTCGTGTCGTCCCGTACATCTCGGTGGGGCACTATATACGTGTGCAACGTTATACATCCTAACCTAAGGCAAGCTAACATCTAGTATGTAGTATTTTACAACATTCCAGGCGAGTCAGCCGCTACTTCTGAGTGGGAGCATTATATACTTCTGTATTGTAATCTAACCTAACCTCACCCATTTTGCCCCTCCGTGATAATGTTTTACAGAATCCCGGTCGTGTCGGCCCGTACTTCTCTGTGGGGACATTATATACGTCTATAACGTTGTATATTCTGCCCTAAGGCAACCTAACATTTCGAGTGTAGTATTTCACAGCATTCCTGTCGGGTCGGCCCCTAATTCTCGGTGGGATCATTATATACGTCTATAACGTAATATAACCTAACCTAACCCACCTAGAACTTCGCTGGTAATGTTTTACAGAATCTCGTTTCTGTCGTCCCGTACGTCATGGTGCGGACATTATATAGGTCTATAACGTTATACATCCTAACCTAAGGCAACCTAATATCTCGAATGTAGTATGTTACAACATTCCAGGCGGTTCTGCCCCTAATTCTCGGTGGGATCATTATATTCGTCTATAACGTAATATAACCTAACCTAACCCATCTAGACCTTCGCTGGTAATGTTTTACAGATTCTCGTTCGTGTCGTCCCATACGTCTCGGTGCGGACATTATAGAAGTCTATAACGTTATATATCCTAACCTCTGGCAACTTAACATCTCGAATGTAGTATTTTGCAACATTCCAGGCGTGTCGGCCCCTACTTCTCGGTGGGAACATTATATACGTCTATGTCGTAATATAACCTAACCTTAACCCATTTTGCACTTCGGTGATAAAGTTTTACAGAATCTCGGTCGCGTTGGCTCATACTTCTCGGTGGGGACATTATATACGTCTATAACGTTAGATATTCTAACCTAAGGCAACCTAACATCTCGAATGTAGTATTTCACAACATTCCTGGCGTGTCGGCCCCTAATTCTCGGTGGGATCATTATATGCGTCTATAACGTAATACAACCTAACCTAACCCATCTAGACCTTCGCTGGTAATGTTTTACAGATTCTCGTTCGTGTCGTCCCGTGCGTCTCGGTGGGGACATTTTATGCGTCTAGAACGATATATATCCTAACCTAAGGCAACCTAACATCTCGGATGTAGTATTTTACAACATTCCTGGCGGGTCGGCCCCACTTCTCGGTAGGGACATTATGTAAGTCTATATCACAAATACAACCTAACCTAACCCATCTAGACCCTCGCTGGTCATGTTTCACAGAATCCCGTTCGTGTCGCCCCGTACGTCACGGTGCGGACATTATATACGTCTATAACGTTATATATGCTAACCTAAGGCAACCTAACATCTCGGATGTAGTATTTTCAAAATACCTGGCGGTTCGGCCCCTACTTCTCGGTGGGAACATTATATATGTCCATAACGTAATATAACCTAAAATATCCCATCTAGCACCTCGGCGGTAATGTTTTACAGAATCCAGTTCGTGTCGTCCCGTGCGTCGCGGTGCGGACATTATATAAGTCTATAACGTTACATATCCTAGCCTAAGGCAACTTAACATCTCGAATGTAGCATTTTGCAACATTCCAGGCGTGTCGGCCCCTACTTCTCGGTGGGAACATTGTATACGTCTATATCGTAATATAACCTAACCTTAACCCATTTTGCACTTCGGTGATAAAGTTATACAGAATCTCGGTCGCGTTGGCTCATACTTCTCGGTGGGGACATTATATACGTCTATAACGTTATATATTCTAACCTAAGGCAACCTAACATCTCGAATGTAGTATTTTACAAGATTCCAGGCGGGTGGGCCCCTACTTCTCTGGGGGAACATTATATACGTCTATAACGTTATACATCCTAACCTAAGGCATCCTAACATCTCGAATGTAGTATTTTACACCATTCCTGGCGGGTCGGCCCCAACTCCTCGGTGGGAACATTATATACGTCTATATCGCAATATAACCTAACCTAACCCATCTAGCCCCTCGTTGGTAATATTTTACAGAATCCCGGTCGTGTCGTCCCGTACTTCTCGGTGGGGACATTATATACGTCTATAATGTTATATATCGCAACCAAAGGCATCCTAACATCTCGAATGTAGTACTTTACCACATTCCAGGCGGTTCCGCCCCTAATTCTTGGTGGGATCATTATATTCGTCTATAACGTAATATAACCTAACTTAACCCATCTAGAACTCCGCTGATAATGTTTTACAGAATCTCGTTCGTGTCGTCCCGTACATCTCGGTGGGGCACTATATACGTGTGCAACGTTATACATCCTAACCTAAGGCAAGCTAACATCTAGTATGTAGTATTTTACAACATTCCAGGCGAGTCAGCCGCTACTTCTGAGTGGGAGCATTATATACTTCTGTATTGTAATCTAACCTAACCTCACCCATTTTGCCCCTCCGTGATAATGTTTTACAGAATCCCGGTCGTGTCGGCCCGTACTTCTCTGTGGGGACATTATATACGTCTATAACGTTGTATATTCTACCCTAAGGCAACCTAACATTTCGAGTGTAGTATTTCACAACATTCCTGTCTGGTCGGCCCCTAATTCTCGGTGGGATCATTATATACGTTTATAACGTAATATAACCTAACCTAACCCACCTAGAACTTCGCTGGTAATGTTTTACAGAATCTCGTTTCTGTCGTCCCGTACGTCACGGTGCGGACATTATATAGGTCTGTAACGTTATACATCCTAACCTAAGGCAACCTAATATCTCGAATGTAGTATGTTACAACATTCCAGGCGGTTCTGCCCCTAATTCTCGGTGGGATCATTATATTCGTCTATAACGTAATATAACCTAAGCTAACCCATCTAGACCTTCGCTGGTAATGTTTTACAGATTCTCGTTCATGTCGTCCCATACGTCTCGGTGCGGACATTATAGAAGTCTATAACGTTATATATCCTAACCTAAGGCAACCTAACATCTCGGATGTAATATTTTACAACATTCCTGGCATGTCGGTCCCTACATCTCGGTGGGAACACTCTATACCTCTATAACGTTGTATATCCTAATGTAAGGCAACATAACATCTCGGATGTAATATTTTACAACATTCCTGGCGTGTCGTCGCGTACTTCTCGACGGGGACATTATATACGTCTATAACGTTATATATCGTAACGCAAGGCAGCATAACATCTCGGATGTAATATTTCACAACATTCCTGGCATTTCGTCGCCTGCTTCTCGATGGGGACATTCTATACATCTATAACGTTGTATATCCTTACCTAACGCAACCAAACATCTGGGATGTAATATTTTACAACTTTCCTGGCATGTCGGTCCCCACTTCTCGGTGGGAACATTATATAAGTCTATAACGATATATATCCTAACCTAAAGCAACCTAACAACTCGGATGTAATATTTTACAACATTCCTGGCATGTCGGTCCCTACATCTCGGTGGGTACATTCCATACGTCTATAACGTTGTATATCCTAACCCAAAGCAACCTAACTTCTGGGATGTAATATCTTACAACATTCCTGGCACGTCGGTCCCCACGTCTCGGTGGGAACATTATATTAGTCTATAACGATATATATCCTAACCTAAAGCAACGTAACATCACGGATGTAATATTTTACAACATTCCTGGCATGTCGGTCCCTACATCTCAGTGGGAACTTTCTATACGTCTATAACGTTGTATATCCTAACCTAAGGGAACCTAACATCTCGGGTGTAATATTTTGCAACATTCCTGACCCGTCGGCCCCTATTTCTCGGTGGGAACATTCTATACGTCTATAACGTTGTATATCCTAACCTAAGGAAGCCTAACATCTCGGGTGTAATATTTTACAACATTCCTGGCATTTCGGTCCGTACATCTCGGTGGGAACATTCTATACGTCTATAACGTTGTATATCCTAATGTAAGGCAAGCAAACATCTCGGGTGTAATGTTTTACAACATTCCTGACGCGTCGGCCCCTATTTCTCGGTGGGAAAATTATATACGTCTATAACGTTATATATCCTAGCCTAAGGCGACCAAACATGTCGAATGCAATAGTTCACATCATTCCTGGCGTGTCGTCGCCTGCATCTCGATGGGGACATTATATACGTCTATAACGTTGCATATCCTAACGTAACGCAACCTAACATCTCGGATGTAATGTTTGACAACATTCCTGGCGTGTCGATCCCTACGTCTCGGTGCGAACCTTATATACGTGTATAACGATATATATCCTAAATTAAGGCAACCTAACATCTGGCATGTAATATTTTACAGCATTCGTGACATGTCGGTCCCTATTTCTCGGTGAGAACATAATATACGCCTATAACGCTATATATCCTAACCTAAGGCAACCTAACATCTGGACTGTAATATTTTACTGTATTCTTGGCATGTCGGCCAGTAGTTCTCGGTGGTAACAATGTATACGTCTGTAACGTTATATATCATAGCCTAAGGCAACGTAACATGTGAAATGTAATGTTTTACAACATTCCTGGCACGTCGGCACCTACTTCTCGGTGGGAACAGTATATACGTCTATAACGATGTATATCTCAACCTAAGACAACCTAACAACTCGGATGTAATGTTTTACAACATACCTGGCCTGTGTCGTCCCCTATTTCTCGGTGGGAACATTATATACGTCTATAACGCTATATATCTTAGCCTAAGGCAAACCTAACATGTCGAATGTAAAATTTTACAACATTCCTGGCGCGTCGGCCCTTATTTCTCGGTGGGAACATTATATAAGTCAGTAACGTTATATATCCTAACCTAAGGCAACCTAACATCTCGGATGTAATATTTTACTACATTCGTGGCGCACCGGCCCCTACTTCTCGGTGGGAACATTATTTACGTCTATAACGTTATATATCCTAGCCTAAGGCAATCCTAACATCTCGGATGTAATATTTTACAGCATTCCTGGCGCGTCGGCAACTACTTCTCGGTGGGAACAGTATATACGTCTATAACGTTGTATATCCTAACCTAAGGCAACCTAACACCTCGGATGTATTGTTTTACAACATTCCTGGCGTGTCGCCCCCTATTTCTCGGTGGGAACATTATATACGTCTTTAACGCTATATATCCTAGCCTACGGCAACCTATCATGTCGTATGTAATATTTAACAAAATTGCTAACGCGTCGGCTCCTACTGCACGGTGGGAACAGTATATACGTCTATAACGTTAGATATCCTATCCTAAGGCAATCCTTACATGTCAAATGTAAAATTTTACAACATTCCTGGCGCGTCGGCACCTATTTCTCGGTGGGAACATTATATGCGTTTATAACATTATATATCCTAACCTAAGGCAACCTAACATCTCGGATGTAATATTTTTCCACATTCCTAGCGCGTCGGCACCTATTTCTCGGTGGGAACATTATATACGTTTATAACGTTATATATCCTAACCTAAGGCAACCTAACATCTCGGATGTAATATTTTACAACATTCCTGGCGCGTCGGCACCTACTTCTCGGTGGGAACATTATATAAGTCAATGCCGTTATATACCCTAACATAAGGCAACCTATCATCCCGGGTGTAATATTTTACAACATTCCTGGTGCCTCGGCACCCACTTCTCGGTGGGAACAGTATGCACGTCTATAGCGTTATATATCCTACCCTAAGGAAACCTAACACCTCGGATGTAATGTTTTACAACATTCCTGGCGTGTCGGTCCCTACTTCTCGGTGGGAACATCATATACATCTATAACATTATATATCCTAACCTAAGGCAACCTAACATGTCGGATGTAATATTTTACAACATTCCTGGCGCGTCGGCACCTACTTCTCGGTGGGAACAGTATATACATCTATAACGTTATATATCCTAACATAAGGCAACCTAACACCTCGGATGTAATGTTTCACAACATTCGTGGCGTGTCGGCCCCTTTTTCGCGGTGGGAGCATTGTATACGTCTATAACGCTATATGTCCTAACCTAAGGCAACCTAACATGTCGAATGTAATATTTTACCACATTCCTGGCTCGTAGACCCATACTTCTCGGTGGGAACATTATATACATCTATAACGTTACATATCCTGACCTAAGGCAACCTAACATCCCGGGTGTAATATTTTACTACATTCCTGGCACGTCGGCAACTACTTCTCGGTGGGAATAGTATATACGTCTATAACGATATATATCTGAACCTAAGACAACCTAACACCTCGGATGTAATGTTTTGCAACATTCCAGGCCTGTGTCGGCCCCTATTTCTCGGTGGGAACATTATATATGTCTATAACGCTATATATCCTAGCCTAAGGCGACCTAACATGTCGAATGTAATATTTTACAACATTTCTGGATCATCGGTAACTACATCTCGGTGGGAACAGTCTATATGTCTTTAACGTTATATATCCTATCCTAAGACAACCTAACATGTCGAATGTAATATTTTACAACATTCCTGGCGCGTCGGCACCTACTTCTCGGTTGGAACATTATATAAGTCAATAACGTTATGTATCCTAATCTAAGGCAACCTAACATCTCGGATGTAATATTTTACTACATTCCATGCACGACGGCCCCAACTTCTCGGTGCGAACATTATATACGTCTATAACGCTGTATATCCTAGCCCAAGGCAACCTGACATGTCGAATGTAAAATTTTGCAACATACCCGGCGCGTCGGCCCCTACTTCTCGGGTGGAACATTATATACGTCTATAACGCTATATATATCCTAACCTAAGGCAACCTAACATCTCGGATCTAATATTTTACTACATTCCTGGCACGTCGGCCCCTACTTCTCGGTGGTAACATTATATACGTCTATAACGTTATATATCCTAGCCTAAGGCAATCCTAACATCTCGGATGTAATATTTTAGAACATTCCTGGCGCGTCGGCACCTACAACTCGGTGGGAACATTATATACGTCTATAACTTTACATATCCTAGCCTAAGGCATCCTAACACCTCGGATGTAATATTTTACTACATTCCTGGCGCGCCGGCCCCCACTTCTCGGTGGGAACATTATATACGTCTATATTGCTATACATCATAGCCTAAGGCAACCTAACATGTCGAGCGTAATATTTTACAACATTCCCGGCTCGTCGGCCCCTACTTCTCGGTGGGAACATTATATACGTCTATAACGTTATATATCCTAACCTAAGGGAACCTAACACCTCGGATGTAATATTTGATAACATTGCTGGCGTGTAGGCCCGTAGTTCTCGGTGGGAATATCATATACGTCTATAACGTTATATATCCTAGCCTAAGGCAATCCTAACATGTCGAATGTAATATTTTACTACATTCCTGGCGCGCCGGCCGCTACTTCTCGGTGGGAAAAGTATATACGTCTATAACGTTAGATATCCTATCCTAAGGCAATCCTTACATGTCAAATGTAAATTTTTACAACATTCCTGGCGCGTCGGCACCTATTTCACGGTGGGAACATTATATGCGTTTATAACGTTATATATCCTAACCTAAGGCAACCTAACATCTCGGATGTAATATTTTTCCACATTCCTGGCGCGTCGGCACCTATTTCTCGGTGGGAACATTATATACGTTTATAACGTTATAAATCCTAACCTAAGGCAACCTAACATCTCGGATGTAATATTTTACTACATTCCTGGCACGTGGGCCCCTACTTCTCGGTGGGCACATTATATACGTCTATAACGCTATATATCCTAGCCTGAGACAAACTAAAGTATCGAATGTAGTATTTTACAACATTCCCGTCACTTCGGCCCCTACTTCTCGGTGGGAACATTATATACGTCTATAACGTTATATATCCTAGCCTAAGGCAACCTAACATCTCGGATGTAATATTTTACTACATTCGTGGCGCGCCGGCCCCTACTTCTCGGTGGGAACATTATTTACGTCTATAACGTTATATATCCTAGCCTAAGGCAATCCTAACATCTCGGATGTAATATTTTACAACATTCCTGGCGCGTCGGCAACTACTTCCCGGTGGGAACATCATATACGTCTATAACATTATATATCCTAACCTAAGGCAACCTAACATGTCGGATGTAATATTTTACAACATTCCTGGCGCGTCGGCACCTACTTCTCGGTAGGAACATTATGTACGACTATAACGCTATATATCCTAGCCTAAGGCAACGTAACATGTCGAGCGTAATATTTTACAAAATTCCTGGCTCGTCATCGCCTACTTCCTGGTGGTAAAGTTATATACGTCTGTAACGTTATATATCCTAGCCTAAGGCAACCTAACATCTCGGATGTATTATTTTACAACGTTCCTGGCATGTCGGTACCTACTTCTCGGTGGGAACATTATATACGTCTATAACGATATATGTCCCAACCTAAGGTAACCTAACATCTCGGATGTAGTATTTTACAGCATTCCTGTCGTGTCGGACCTTACTTCTCGGTGAGAACATTATGTACGTCTATAACGCTATATATCCTAGCCTAAGGCGACCTAACATGTCGAATGTAATATTTTACAACATTTCTGGATCATCGGTAACTACATCTCGGTGGGAACAGTCTATATGTCTTTAACGTTATATATCCTATCCTAAGACAACCTAACATGTCGCATGTAATATTTTACAACATTCCTGGCGCGTCGGCACCTACTTCTCGGTTGGAACATTATATAAGTCAATAACGTTATGTACCCTAATCTAAGGCAACCTAACATCTCGGATGTAATATTTTACTACATTCCATGCACGACGGCCCCAACTTCTCGGTGCGAACAATATATACGTCTATAACGCTGTATATCCCAGCCCAAGGCAACCTGACATGTCGAATGTAAAATTTTGCAACATACCCGGCGCGTCGGCCCCTACTTCTCGGGTGGAACATTATATACGTCTATAACGTTATATATCCTAACCTAAGGCAACCTAACATCTCGGATCTAATATTTTACTACATTCCTGGCACGTCGGCCCCTACTTCTCGGTGGTAACATTATATACGTCTAAAACGTTATATATCCTAGCCTAAGGCAATCCTAACATCTCGGATGTAATATCTTAGAACATACCTGGCGCGTCCGCACCTACAACTCGGTGGGAACATTATATACGTCTATAACTTTACATATCCTAGCCTAAGGCATCCTAACACCTCGGATGTAATATTTTACTACATTCCTGGCGCGCCGGCCCCCACTTCTCGGTGGGAACATTATATACGTCTATATTGCTATACATCATAGCCTAAGGCAACCTAACATGTCGAGCGTAATATTTTACAACATTCCCGGCTCGTCGGCCCCTACTTCTCGGTGGGAACATTATCTACGTCTATAACGCTATATATCCTAGCCTAAGGCAGCCTAACATCTCGGATGTAATATTTTAGAACATTCCTGGCGCGTCGGCACCTAC
Source organism: Xylocopa violacea (assembly GCA_963969225.1). NCBI lineage: Eukaryota > Metazoa > Arthropoda > Insecta > Hymenoptera > Apidae > Xylocopa > Xylocopa violacea. Next base: position 48,235,104 of record CAXAJV010000001.1, read on the forward strand.
ATCTCGGTGGGAACATTATATACGTCTATAACTTTACATATCCTAGCCTAAGACATCCTAACATCTCGGATGTAATATTTTACTACATTCCTGGCGCGCCGGCCCCCACTTCTCGGTGGGAACATTATATACGTCTATATTGATATACATCATAGCCTAAGGCAACCTAACATGTCGAGCGTAATATTTTACAACATTCCCGGCTCGTCGGCCCCTACTTCTCGGTGGGAACATTATATACGTCTATAACGTTATATATCCTAACCTAAGGGAACCTAACACCTCGGATGTAATATTTGATAACATTGCTGGCGTGTAGGCCCGTAGTTCTCGGTGGGAATATCATATACGTCTATAACGTTATATATCCTAGCCTAAGGCAATCCTAACATGTCGAATGTAATATTTTACTACATTCCTGGCGCGCCGGCCCCTATTTCTCGGTGGAACATTATATATGTCTATAACGCTATATATCCTAGCCTAAGGCGACCTAACATGTCGAATGTAATATTTTACAACATTTCTGGATCATCGGTAACTACATCTCGGTGGGAACAGTGTATACGTCTTTAACGTTATATATCCTATCCTAAGGCAACCTAACATGTCGAATGTAATATTTTACTACATTCCTGGCACGTCGGCCCCTACTTCTCGGTGGGAACATTATATACGTCTATAACGCTATATATCCGAGCCTAAGGCAAACTAACGTATCGAATGTAATATTTTACAACATTCCTGGGGCGTCGGCCCCTATTTCTCGGTGGGAACATTATATAAGTCAATGACGTTATATATCCTAACCTAAGGCAACCTAACATCTCGGATGTAATATTTTACCACATTCCTGGCTCGTAGACCCATACTTCTCGGTGGGAACATTATATACGTCTATAACGCTATATATCCTAGCCTAAGGCAACCTAACATCTCGGATGTAATATTTTACTACATTCGTGGCGCGCCGGCCCCTACTTCTCGGTGGGAACATTATTTACGTCTATAACGTTATATATCCTAGCCTAAGGCAATCCTAACATCTCGGATGTAATATTTTACAACATTCCTGGCGCGTCGGCAACTACTTCTCGGTGGGAACAGTATATACGTCTATAACGATATATATCTGAACCTAAGACAACCTAACACCTCCGATGTAATGTTTTGCAACATTCCAGGCCTGTGTCGGCCACTATTTCTCGGTGGGAACATTATATATGTCTATAACGCTATATATCCTAGCCTAAGGCGACCTAACATGTCGAATGTAATATTTTACAACATTCCTGGATCATCGGCAACTACATCTCGGTGGGAACAGTGTATACGTCTTTAACGTTATATATCCTATCCTAAGGCAACCTAACATGTCGAATGTAATATTTTACAACATTCCTGGCGCGTCGGCCCCCACTTCTCCGTGGGAACATTATATACGTCTATATTGCTATACATCATAGCCTAAGGCAACCTAACATGTCGAGCGTAATATTTTACAGCATTCCCGGCTCGTCGGCCCCTACTTCTCGGTGGGAACATTATATACGTCTATAACGTTATATATCCTAGCCTAAGGCAACCTATCATGTCGTATGTAATATTTAACACAATTGCTAACGCGTCGGCACCTACTGCTCGGTGGGAACAGTATATACGTCTATAACGTTAGATATCCTATCCTAAGGCAATCCTAACATCTCGGATGTAATATTTTACAACATTCCTCGCGCGTCGGCACCTATTTCTCGGTGGGAACATTATATACGTCTATAACTTTACATATCCTAGCCTAAGGCATCCTAACATCTCGGATGTAATATTTTACTACATTCCTGGCGCGCCGGCCCCCACTTCTCCGTGGGAACATTATATACGTCTATATTGCTATACATCATAGCCTAAGGCAACCTAACATGTCGAGCGTAATATTTTACAACATTCCCGGCTCGTCGGCCCCTACTTCTCGGTGGGAACATTATATACGTCTATAACGTTATATATCCTAACCTAAGGCAACCTAACTCCTCGGATGTAATATTTTACTACATTCCTGGCACGTCCGCTCCTACTTCTCGGTGGGAACATTATATACGTCTATAACGCTATATATCCTAGCCTAAGGCAAACTAACGTATCGAATGTAATATTTTACAACATTCCCGTCACTTCGGCCCCTACTTCTCGGTGGGAATATTATATTCGTCTATAACGTTATATATCCTAGCCTAAGGCAATCCTAACATGTCGAATGTAATATTTTACAACATTTCTGGATCATCGGTAACTACATCTCGGTGGGAACAGTGTATACGTCTTTAACGTTATATATCCTATCCTAAGGCAACCTAACATGTCGAATGTAATATTTTACAACATTCCTGGCGCGTCGGCACCTACTTCTCGGTTGGAACATTATATAAGTCAATAACGTTATGTATCCTAACCTAAGGCAACCTAACATCTCGGATGTAATATTTTACTACATTCCATGCACGACGGCCCCAACTTCTCGGTGCGAACATTATATACGTCTATAACGCTGTATGTCCTAGCCCAAGGCAACCTGACATGTCGAATGTAAAATTTTGCAACATACCCGGCGCGTCGGCACCTACTTCTCGATGGGAACATTAGATACGTCTATAACGCTATATATCCTAGCCTAAGGCAACCTAACATGTCGCATGTAATATTTTACAACGTTCCTGACACATCGGCCCCTACTTTTCGGTGGGAACATTATATACGTCTATAACGCTATATATCCTAGCCTAAGGCAACCTAACATCTCGGATGTAATATTTTACTACATTCGTGGCGCGCCGGCCCCTACTTCTCGGTGGGAACATTATATACGTCTTTAACGCTATATATCCTAGCATAAGGCAACCTATCATGTCGTATGTAATATTTAACAAAATTGCTAACGCGTCGGCACCTACTTCTCGGTGGGAACAGTATTTACGTCTATAACGTTACATATCCTATCCTAAGGCAGTCCTTACATGTCGAATGTAAAATTTTACAACATTCCTGGCGCGTCGGCACCTATATCTCGGTGGGAACATTATATGCGTTTATAACGTTATATATCCTAACCTAAGGCAACCTAACATCTCGGATGTAATATTTTTCCACATTCCTGGCGCGTCGGCACCTATTTCTCGGTGGGAACATTATATACGTTTATGACGTTATATATCCTAACCTAAGGCAACCTAACATCTCGGATGTAATATTTTACTACATTCCTGGCACGTCGGCCCCTACTTCTCGGTGGGCACATTATATACGTCTATAACGCTATATATCCTAGCCTGAGACAAACTAAAGTATCGAATGTAGTATTTTACAACATTCCCGTCACTTCGGCCCCTACTTCTCGGTGGGAACATTATATACGTCTATAACGTTATATATCCTAGCCTAAGGCAACCTAACATCTCGGATGTAATATTTTACTACATTCGTGGCGCGCCGGCCCCTACTTCTCGGTGGGAACATTATTTACGTCTATAACGTTATATATCCTAGCCTAAGGCAATCCTAACATCTCGGATGTAATATTTTACAACATTCCTGGCGCGTCGGCAACTACTTCCCGGTGGGAACAGTATATACGTCTATAACGATATATATCTGAACCTAAGACAACCTAACACCTCGGATGTAATGTTTTGCAACATTCCAGGCCTGTGTCGGCCACTATTTCTCGGTGGGAACATTATATATGTCTATAACGCTATATATCCTAGCCTAAGGCGACCTAACATGTCGAATGTAATATTTTACAACATTCCTGGATCATCGGCAACTACATCTCGGTGGGAACAGTGTATACGTCTTTAACGTTATATCCTATCCTAAGGCAACCTAACATGTCGAATGTAATCTTTTACAACATTCCTGGCGCGTCGGCACCTACTTCTCGGTTGGAACATTATATAAGTCAATAACGTTATGTATCCTAACCTAAGGCAACCTAACATCTCGGATGTAATATTTTACTACATTCCATGCACGACGGCCCCAACTTCTCGGTGCGAACATTATATACGTCTATAACGCTGTATATCCTAGCCCAAGGCAACCTGACATGTCGAATGTAATATTTTACTACATTCCTGGCGCGCCGGCCGCTACTTCTCGGTGGGAACATTATATATGTCTATAACGCTATATATCCTAGCCTAAGGCGACCTAACATGTCGAATGTAATATTTTACAACATTCCTGGATCATCGGCAACTACATCTCGGTGGGAACAGTGTATACGTCTTTAACGTTATATCCTATCCTAAGGCAACCTAACATGTCGAATGTAATCTTTTACAACATTCCTGGCGCGTCGGCACCTACTTCTCGGTTGGAACATTATATAAGTCAATAACGTTATGTATCCTAACCTAAGGCAACCTAACATCTCGGATGTAATATTTTACTACATTCCATGCACGACGGCCCCAACTTCTCGGTGCGAACATTATATACGTCTATAACGCTGTATATCCTAGCCCAAGGCAACCTGACATGTCGAATGTAATATTTTACTACATTCCTGGCTCGCCGGCCGCTACTTCTCGGTGGGAACAGTATATACGTCTATAACGTTAGATATCCTATCCTAAGGCAATCCTTACATGTCAAATGTAAATTTTTACAACATTCCTGGCGCGTCGGCACCTATTTCTCGGTGGGAACATTATATGCGTTTATAACGTTATATATCCTAACCTAAGGCAACCTAACATCTCGGATGTAATATTTTTCCACATTCCTGGCGCGTCGGCACCTATTTCTCGGTGGGAACATTATATACGTTTATAACGTTATATATCCTAACCTAAGGCAACCTAACATCTCGGATGTAATATTTTACTACATTCCTGGCACGTGGGCCCCTACTTCTCGGTGGGCACATTATATACGTCTATAACGCTATATATCCTAGCCTGAGACAAACTAAAGTATCGAATGTAGTATTTTACAACATTCCCGTCACTTCGGCCCCTACTTCTCGGTGGGAACATTATATACGTCTATAACGTTATATATCCTAGCCTAAGGGAACCTAACATCTCGGATGTAATATTTTACTACATTCGTGGCGCGCCGGCCCCTACTTCTCGGTGGGAACATTATTTACGTCTATAACGTTATATATCCTAGCCTAAGGCAATCCTAACATCTCGGATGTAATATTTTACAACATTCCTGGCGCGTCGGCAACTACTTCCCGGTGGGAACATCATATACGTCTATAACATTATATATCCTAACCTAAGGCAACCTAACATGTCGGATGTAATATTTTACAACATTCCTGGCGCGTCGGCACCTACTTCTCGGTAGGAACATTATGTACGACTATAACGCTATATATCCTAGCCTAAGGCAACGTAACATGTCGAGCGTAATATTTTACAAAATTCCTGGCTCGTCATCGCCTACTTCCTGGTGGTAAAGTTATATACGTCTGTAACGTTATATATCCTAGCCTAAGGCAACCTAACATCTCGGATGTATTATTTTACAACGTTCCTGGCATGTCGGTACCTACTTCTCGGTGGGAACATTATATACGTCTATAACGATATATGTCCCAACCTAAGGTAACCTAACATCTCGGATGTAGTATTTTACAGCATTCCTGTCGTGTCGGACCTTACTTCTCGGTGAGAACATTATGTACGTCTATAACGCTATATATCCTAGCCTAAGGCGACCTAACATGTCGAATGTAATATTTTACAACATTTCTGGATCATCGGTAACTACATCTCGGTGGGAACAGTCTATATGTCTTTAACGTTATATATCCTATCCTAAGACAACCTAACATGTCGCATGTAATATTTTACAACATTCCTGGCGCGTCGGCACCTACTTCTCGGTTGGAACATTATATAAGTCAATAACGTTATGTACCCTAATCTAAGGCAACCTAACATCTCGGATGTAATATTTTACTACATTCCATGCACGACGGCCCCAACTTCTCGGTGCGAACAATATATACGTCTATAACGCTGTATATCCTAGCCCAAGGCAACCTGACATGTCGAATGTAATATTTTACTACATTCCTGGCGCGCCGGCCGCTACTTCTCGGTGGGAACATTATATACGTCTATATTGATATACATCATAGCCTAAGGCAACCTAACATGTCGAGCGTAATATTTTACAACATTCCCGGCTCGTCGGCCCCTACTTCTCGGTGGGAACATTATATACGTCTATAACGTTATATATCCTAACCTAAGGGAACCTAACACCTCGGATGTAATATTTGATAACATTGCTGGCGTGTAGGCCCGTAGTTCTCGGTGGGAATATCATATACGTCTATAACGTTATATATCCTAGCCTAAGGCAATCCTAACATGTCGAATGTAATATTTTACTACATTCCTGGCGCGCCGGCCCCTATTTCTCGGTGGAACATTATATAAGTCAATAACGTTATATATACTAACCTAAGGCAACATAACATCTCGGATGTAATATTTTACAACATTCCCTTCACTTCGGCCCCTACTTCTCGGTGGGAACATTATATACGTCTATAACGATATACATCTGAACCTAAGACAACCTAACACCTCGGATGTAATGTTTTGCAACATTCCAGGCCTGTGTCGGCCCCTATTTCTCGGTGGGAACATTATATATGTCTATAACGCTATATATCCTAGCCTAAGGCGACCTAACATGTCGAATGTAATATTTTACAACATTTCTGGATCATCGGTAACTACATCTCGGTGGGAACAGTGTATACGTCTTTAACGTTATATATCCTATCCTAAGGCAACCTAACATGTCGAATGTAATATTTTACTACATTCCTGGCACGTCGGCCCCTACTTCTCGGTGGGAACATTATATACGTCTATAACGCTATATATCCGAGCCTAAGGCAAACTAACGTATCGAATGTAATATTTTACAACATTCCCGTCACTTCGGCCCCTACTTCTCGGTGGGAATATTATATACGTCTATAACGTTATATATCCTAGCCTAACGCAATCCTAACATGTCGAATGTAATATTTTACAGCATTCCTGGCGCGTCGGCACCTACTTCTCGGACGGAACAGTATATACGTCTATAACGTTATATATCCTAGCCTAAGGCAATCCTAACATGTCGAATGTAAAATTTTACAACATTCCTGTGGCGTCGGCCCCTATTTCTCGGTGGAACATTATATAAGTCGATAACGTTATATATCCTAACCTAAGGCAACCTATCATCTCGGATGTAATAATTTACAACATTCCCGTCACTTCGGCCCCTACTTCTCGGTGGGAACATTATATACGTCTATAACGTTATATATCCTAGCCTAAGGCAATCCTAACATGTCGAATGTAAAATTTTACAACATTCCTGGGGCGTCGGCCCCTATTTCTCGGTGGGAACATTATATAAGTCAATGACGTTATATATCCTAACCTAAGGCAACCTAACATCTCGGATGTAATATTTTACCACATTCCTGGCTCGTAGACCCATACTTCTCGGTGGGAACATTATATACGTCTATAACGCTATATATCCTAGCCTAAGGCAACCTAACATCTCGGATGTAATATTTTACTACATTCGTGGCGCGCCGGCCCCTACTTCTCGGTGGGAACATTATTTACGTCTATAACGTTATATATCCTAGCCTAAGGCAATCCTAACATCTCGGATGTAATATTTTACAACATTCCTGGCGCGTCGGCAACTACTTCTCGGTGGGAACAGTATATACGTCTATAACGATATATATCTGAACCTAAGACAACCTAACACCTCCGATGTAATGTTTTGCAACATTCCAGGCCTGTGTCGGCCACTATTTCTCGGTGGGAACATTATATATGTCTATAACGCTATATATCCTAGCCTAAGGCGACCTAACATGTCGAATGTAATATTTTACAACATTCCTGGATCATCGGCAACTACATCTCGGTGGGAACAGTGTATACGTCTTTAACGTTATATATCCTATCCTAAGGCAACCTAACATGTCGAATGTAATATTTTACAACATTCCTGGCGCGTCGGCACCTACTTCTCGGTTGGAACATTATATAAGTCAATAACGTTATGTATCCTAACCTAAGGCAACCTAACATCTCGGATGTAATATTTTACTACATTCCATGCACGACGGCCCCAACTTCTCGGTGCGAACATTATATACGTCTATAACGCTGTATATCCTAGCCCAAGGCAACCTGACATGTCGAATGTAATATTTTGCAACATACCTGGCGCGTCGGCACCTACTTCTCGATGGGAACATTAGATACGTCTATAACGCTATATATCCTAGCCTAAGGCAACCTAACATGTCGCATGTAATATTTTACAACATTCCTGACACATCGGCGCCTACTTTTCGGTGGGAACATTATATACGTCTATAACGTTAGATATCCTATCCTAAGGCAATCCTTACATGTCAAATGTAAAATTTTACAACATTCCTGGCGCGTCGGCACCTATTTCTCGGTGGGAACATTATATGCGTTTATAACGTTATATATTCTAACCTAAGGCAACGTAACATCTCGGATGTAATATTTTACTACATTCCTGGCACGTCGGCCCCTACTTCTCGGTGGGCACATTATATACGTATATAACGCTATATATCCTAGCCTGAGACAAACTAAAGTATCGAATGTAGTATTTTACAACATTCCCGTCACTTCGGCCCCTACTTCTCGGTGGGAACATTATATACGTCTATAACGTTATATATCCTAGCCTAAGGCAACCTAACATCTCGGATGTAATATTTTACTACATTCGTGGCGCGCCGGTCCCTACTTCTCGGTGGGAACATTATTTACGTCTATAACGTTATATATCCTAGCCTAAGGCAATCCTAACATCTCGGATGTAATATTTTACAACATTCCTGGCGCGTCGGCAACTACTTCCCGGTGGGAACAGTATATACGTCTATAACGATATATATCTGAACCTAAGACAACCTAACACCTCGGATGTAATGTTTTGCAACATTCCAGGCCTGTGTCGGCCACTATTTCTCGGTGGGAACATTATATATGTCTATAACGCTATATATCCTAGCTTAAGGCAACCTAACATGTCGGATGTAATATTTTTCAAAATTCCTGGTGCGTCGGAACCTACTTCTGGGTGGGAACAGTATATACGTCTACAACGTTATATAACCTAACCTAAGGCAACCTGACATCCCTACCGTAATATTTTACAACATTCCTGGCAGGCCGGTCCCTACTTCTCTGTTGTAACATTACATACGTTTATAACGTTATATATCCTAGCTTAAGACAACCTAATCTTCCTAGCGTAATATTTTACAACATTCCTGGCATGCCGGTCCCTACTTCTCTGTGGTATCATTATATACGTCTATAACGTTATATATCCTAACCTAAGGCAACCTAACATCTCGGATGTAATATTTTACTACATTCCTGGCACGTCGGTCCCTACTTCTCGGTGGGCACATTATATACGTCTGTAAAGTAATATAACCTAACCTGACCCATCTAGACCCTCGCTCGTAATGTTTTTCAGAATCCCGGTCGTGTCGGCCCGTACTTCTCGGTGCGGACATTATATACGTCTATAACGTTATATATCCTAACCTAAGGCAACTTAGTATCTCGGATGTAGTATTTTCCAACATTCCTGCCGGGTCTACCCCTACTTCTCGGTGGGCACATTATATACGTCTATATCGTAATAGAACCTAACCTAACCCATCTAGACCCTCGCTGGTAATGTTTTACGGAATTCCGTTCGTGTCATCCCGTACTTCTCGGTGCGGACATTATGTACGTCTATTACGTTACACTTCCTATCCTAAGGCAACCTAACATCTCGGATATAGTATTTTCCAACATTTCTGGCTGGTCGGACCCTACTTCTCGGTGGGGACATTATATACGTCTAAAACGTAATAGAACCTAACCTAACCCATCTAGACCCTCGCTGGTAATGTTTTACGGAATTCCGTTCGTGTCGTCCCGTACTTCTCGGTGCGGACATTATGTACGTCTATTACGTTATATATCCTAACCTAAGGCAACCTAATATCTCGAATATAGTATTTTACAACATTCCAGGCGGGACGGCCCCTACTTCTCGGTGGGAACATTATATACGTCTATAACGCTATATATACTAGCCTAAGGTGACCTAATATGTCGAGCGTAATATTTTACAGCTTTCCTGGCTCGTCGGCCCCTACTTCTCGGTGGGAACATTATAAACGTCTATAACGCTATATATCCTAGCCTAAGGCAACCTAACATGTCGAATGTAATATTTTACAACATTACTGGCTGGTCCGCCCCTACTTCTCGCTGGGAGCATTATATACGTCTATAACGTTATATATCCTAGCCTAAGGCAATCCTAACATGTCGGTTGTAATATTTTACAACATTCCTGGCGCGTCGGCCCTTATTTCTCGGTGGGAACATTATATAAGTCAGTAACGTTATATATCCTAACCTAAGGCAACCTACATCTCGGATGTAATATTTTACTACATTCCTGGCACGTCGGCCACTACTTCTCGGTGCGAACATTATATACGTCTATAACGCTGTATATCCTAGCCTAAGGCAACCTAACATGTCGCATGTAATATTTTACAACATTCCCCGCACTTCGGCCCCTACTTCTCGGTGGGAACATTAGATACGTCTATAACGCTATATATCCTAGCCTAAGGCAACCTAACATGTCGCATGTAATATTTTACAACATTCCTGACACATCGGCCCCTACTTTTCGGTGGGAACATTATATACGTCTATAACGCTATATATCCTAGCTTAAGGCAACCTAACCTGTCGAATGTAATATTTTACAACATTCCTGGCGCGTCGGCACCTACTTCTCCGTGGTAACATTATATGCGTTTATAACGTTATATATCCTAACCTAAGGCAACCTAACATCTCGGATGTAATATTTTACTACATTCGTGGCGCGCCGGCCCCTACTTCTCGGTGGGAACATTATTTACGTCTATAACGTTATATATCCTAGCCTAAGGCAATCCTAACATCTCGGATGTAATATTTTACAACATTCCTGGCGCGTCGGCAACTACTTCTCGGTGGGAACAGTATATACGTCTATAACGATATATATCTGAACCTAAGACAACCTAACACCTCGGATGTAATGTTTTGCAACATTCCAGGCCTGTGTCGGCCACTATTTCTCGGTGGGAACATTATATATGTCTATAACGCTATATATCCTAGCCTAAGGCGACCTAACATGTCGAGCGTAATATTTTACAACATTCCTGGCTCGTCGGCCCCTACTTCTCGGTGGGAACATTATATACGTCTATAACGCTATATATCCTAGCCTAAGGCAACCTAACATGTCGAATGTAATATTTTACAACATTACTGGCTGGTCCGCCCCTACTTCTCGCTGGGAGCATTATATACGTCTATAACGTTATATATCCTAGCCTAAGGCAATCCTAACATGTCGGTTGTAATATTTTACAACATTCCTGGCGCGTCGGCCCCTATTTCTTGGTGGGAACATTATATATGTCAATAACGTTATATATCCTAACCTAAGGCAACCTAACATCTCGGATGTAATATTTTACAACATTCCTGGCACGTCGGCCCCTACTTCTCGGTGGGAACATTATATACGTCTATAACGCTATCTATCCTAGCCTAAGGCAACCTAACTTGTCGAATGTAATATTTTACAACATTCCCGGCGCTGCGGCCCCTTCTTCTCGGTGGAAACATTATATACGTTTATAACGCTATATATCGTAGCCTAAGGTAACCTAATATGTCTAGCGTAATATTTTACAACATTCCTGGCTCGTCGGCTCCTACTTCTCGGTGAGAACATTATATACGTCTATAACGTTATATATCCTAGCCTAAGACAACCTAACATCTCGGATGTAATATTTTACAATATTCCCGGCACGTCGGCCCCTACTTCTCGGTGGGAACATTATATACGTCTATAACGCTATATATCCTAGCCTAACCCATCTAGACCCTCGCTGGTAATGTTTCACTGAATCCCGTTCCTGTCGCACCGTACGTCACGGTGCGGACATTATATACGTCTATAACGTTATATATGCTAACGTAAGGCAACCTAACATCTCGGATGTAGTAATTTCAAAATTACTGGCGGGTCGGCCCCTACTTCTCGGTGGGAACATTATATACGTCCATAACGTAATATAACCTAACCTAACCCATCTAGCCCCTCGGCGGTAATGTTTTACAGAATCCCGTTCGTGTCGTCCCGTACGTCTCGGTGCGGACATTATATAAGTCTATAACGTTATACATCCTAACCTAAGGTAACCTAACATCTCAAATGTAGTATTTTACAACATTCCAGGCGGGTCGACCCCTACTTCTCGGTGGGCACATTATATACATCTATATCGCAATATAACCTAACCTAACCCATTTAGCCCCTGGCTGGTAATGTTTTACAGAATCCAGTTCGTGTCGCCCCGTACGTCTCGGTGGGAACATTCTATGCGTTTATAACGTTATATATCCTAACCTAAGGCTATCCAACATCTCGGATGTAGTAATTTCCAAAATTACTGGCGGGTCGGCCCCTACTTCTCGGTGGGAACATTATATACGTCCATAACGTAATATAACCTAACCTCACCCATCTAGCCCCTCGGCGGTAATGTTTTACAGAATCCCGTTCGGGTTGGTTCATACTTCTCGGTGGGGACATTATATACGTCTATAACAGTCTATATCCCACCCGAAGGCAACCTAACATCTCGAATGTAGTATTTCACAACATTCCTGGCGGGTCGGCCCCACTCCTCGGTAGGGACATTATATAAGTCTATATCGTAATATAACCTAACCTAACCCATCTAGACCCTCGCTGGTATTGTTTCACAGAATCCCGTTCGTGTGGCCCCGTACGTCACGGTGCGGATATTATATACGTCTATTACGTTATATATCCTAACCTAAGGCAACCTAACATCTCGGATGTTGTATTTTCCAAAATACCTGGCGGGTCGGCCCCAACTTCTCGGTGGGAACATTATATACGTCTATATCGCAATATAACCTAACTTAACCCATCTGGCCCCTCGCTGGTAATGTTTTACAGAATCCCGGTCATGTCGTCCCGTACTTCTCGGTGGGGACATTATATACGTCTATAACGTTGTATATCCTACCCTAAGGCAACCTCACATCTCGAATGTAGTATTTCACAACATTCCTGGCGGGTCGGCCCATACTTCTCGGTGGGAACATTGTATGCGTCTATAACGTTATATATCCTACCCTAAGGCTATCTAACATCTCGGATGTAGTAATTTCAAAATTTACTGGCGGGTCGGCCCCTACTTCTCGGTGGGAACATTATATATGGCGATAACGTAATATAACCTAAAATAACATATCTAGCCCCTCGGCGGTAATGTTTTACAGAATCCCGTTCGTGTCGTCCCGTACGTCACGGTGCGGTCATTATATACGTCTATAACGTTATATATCCTAACCTAACGCAACCTAACATCTCTAACGTAGTGTTTTACAACATTCTAGGCGGGTCGGCACCTACTTCTCGGTGGACACATTATATACGTCTGTATCGCAATATAACCTAACCTAACCCATCTAGCACCTCGCTGATAATGTTTTACAGAATCCCGATCGTGTCGGCCCGTACTTCTCGGCGGGGACATTATAAGCGTCTAGAACGTTATATATCCTAATCTAAGGCAATCTAACATCTCGGATGTAGTATTTTACAACATTCCTGGCGGGTCGGCCCCTACTTCTCGGTGGGAACATTATATACGTCTATATCGTAATATAACCTAACCTAACCCATTTTGCACTTCGGTGATAATGTTTTACAGAATCCCGGTCGTGTTGGCTCATACTTCTCGGTGGGGACATTATATACGTCTATAACGTTATATATCATAACCTAAGGCAACCTAACATCTCGGATGTAGTATTTTACAACATTCCTGGCGAGCTGAACCTACTTCTCGGTGGGAACATTATATAAGTCTATATCGTAATATAACCTAACCTAACCCATCTAGACCCTCGCTGGTAATGTTTCACTGAATCCCGTTCCTGTCGCCCCGTACGTCACGGTGCGGACATTATATACGTCTATAACGTTATATATGCTAACCTAAGGCAACCTAACATCTCGGATATAGTATTTTCCCAAATACCTGGCGGGTCGGCCCCTACTTCTCGGTGGGAACATTATATACGTCTATAACGTAATATAACCTAACCTAACCCATCTAGACCCTCGCTGGTAATGTTTCACTGAATCCCGTTCCTGTCGCACCGTACGTCACGGTGCGGACATTATATACGTCTATAACGTTATATATGCTAACGTAAGGCAACCTAACATCTCGGATATAGTATTTTCCAAAATACCTGGCGGGTCGGCCCCTACTTCTCGGTGGGAACATTATATACGTCTATAACGTAATATAACCTAACCTAACCCATCTAGCCCCTCGCTGATAATGTTTTACAGAATCCCGGTCGTTTCGGCCCGTAATTCTCGGTGGGGACATTATATGCGTCTAGAACGTTATATATCCCAATCTAAGGCAACCTAACTTCTCGAATGTAGTATTTTACAACATTCCTGGCGGGGCGGCCCCTACATCTCGGTGGGCACATTATATACGTTTATATCGCAATATAACCTAACCTTACCCATTTAGCCCCTCGCTGTTAATGTTTTACAGAATCCAGTTCGTGTCGTCCCGTACGTCTCGGTGGGAACATTGTATGCGTCTATAACGTTATATATCCTAACCTAAGGCTATCTAACATCTCGGATGTAGTAATTTCAAAATTACCGGCGGGTCGGCCCCTACTTCTCGGTGGGAACATTATATACGTCCATAACGTAATATAACCTAACCTAACCCATCTAGCCCCTCGGCGGTAATGTTTTACAGAATCCCGTTCGTGTCGTCCCGTACGTCTCGGTGCGGACATTATATAAGTCTATAACGTTATACATCCTAACCTAAGGTAACCTAACATCTCAAATGTAGTATTTTACAACATTCCAGGCGGGTCGACCCCTACTTCTCGGTGGGCACATTATATACATCTATATCGCAATATAACCTAACCTAACCCATTTAGCCCCTGGCTGGTAATGTTTTACAGAATCCAGTTCGTGTCGCCCCGTACGTCTCGGTGGGAACATTCTATGCGTTTATAACGTTATATATCCTAACCTAAGGCTATCCAACATCTCGGATGTAGTAATTTCCAAAATTACTGGCGGGTCGGCCCCTACTTCTCGGTGGGAACATTATATACGTCCATAACGTAATATAACCTAACCTCACCCATCTAGCCCCTCGGCGGTAATGTTTTACAGAATCCCGTTCGGGTTGGTTCATACTTCTCGGTGGGGACATTATATACGTCTATAACAGTCTATATCCCACCCGAAGGCAACCTAACATCTCGAATGTAGTATTTCACAACATTCCTGGCGGGTCGGCCCCACTCCTCGGTAGGGACATTATATAAGTCTATATCGTAATATAACCTAACCTAACCCATCTAGACCCTCGCTGGTATTGTTTCACAGAATCCCGTTCGTGTGGCCCCGTACGTCACGGTGCGGATATTATATACGTCTATTACGTTATATATCCTAACCTAAGGCAACCTAACATCTCGGATGTTGTATTTTCCAAAATACCTGGCGGGTCGGCCCCAACTTCTCGGTGGGAACATTATATACGTCTATATCGCAATATAACCTAACTTAACCCATCTGGCCCCTCGCTGGTAATGTTTTACAGAATCCCGGTCATGTCGTCCCGTACTTCTCGGTGGGGACATTATATACGTCTATAACGTTGTATATCCTACCCTAAGGCAACCTCACATCTCGAATGTAGTATTTCACAACATTCCTGGCGGGTCGGCCCATACTTCTCGGTGGGAACATTGTATGCGTCTATAACGTTATATATCCTACCCTAAGGCTATCTAACATCTCGGATGTAGTAATTTCAAAATTACTGGCGGGTCGGCCCCTACTTCTCGGTGGGAACATTATATATGGCGATAACGTAATATAACCTAAAATAACATATCTAGCCCCTCGGCGGTAATGTTTTACAGAATCCCGTTCGTGTCGTCCCGTACGTCACGGTGCGGTCATTATATACGTCTATAACGTTATATATCCTAACCTAACGCAACCTAACATCTCTAACGTAGTGTTTTACAACATTCCGGGCGGGTCGGCACCTACTTCTCGGTGGACACATTATATACGTCTGTATCGCAATATAACCTAACCTAACCCATCTAGCACCTCGCTGATAATGTTTTACAGAATCCCGATCGTGTCGGCCCGTACTTCTCGGTGGGGACATTATATGCGTCTAGAACGTTATATATCCTAATCTAAGGCAATCTAACATCTCGGATGTAGTATTTTACAACATTCCTGGCGGGTCGGCCCCTACTTCTCGGTGGGAACATTATATACGTCTATATCGTAATATAACCTAACCTAACCCATTTTGCACTTCGGTGATAATGTTTTACAGAATCCCGGTCGTGTTGGCTCATACTTCTCGGTGGGGACATTATATACGTCTATAACGTTATATATCATAACCTAAGGCAACCTAACATCTCGGATGTAGTATTTTACAACATTCCTGGCGAGCTGAACCTACTTCTCGGTGGGAACATTATATAAGTCTATATCGTAATATAACCTAACCTAACCCATCTAGACCCTCGCTGGTAATGTTTCACTGAATCCCGTTCCTGTCGCCCCGTACGTCACGGTGCGGACATTATATACGTCTATAACGTTATATATGCTAACCTAAGGCAACCTAACATCTCGGATATAGTATTTTCCCAAATACCTGGCGGGTCGGCCCCTACTTCTCGGTGGGAACATTATATACGTCTATAACGTAATATAACCTAACCTAACCCATCTAGACCCTCGCTGGTAATGTTTCACTGAATCCCGTTCCTGTCGCACCGTACGTCACGGTGCGGACATTATATACGTCTATAACGTTATATATGCTAACGTAAGGCAACCTAACATCTCGGATATAGTATTTTCCCAAATACCTGGCGGGTCGGCCCCTACTTCTCGGTGGGAACATTATATACGTCTATAACGTAATATAACCTAACCTAACCCATCTAGCCCCTCGCTGATAATGTTTTACAGAATCCCGGTCGTTTCGGCCCGTAATTCTCGGTGGGGACATTATATGCGTCTAGAACGTTATATATCCCAATCTAAGGCAACCGAACTTCTCGAATGTAGTATTTTACAACATTCCTGGCGGGGCGGCCCCTACATCTCGGTGGGCACATTATATACGTTTATATCGCAATATAACCTAACCTTACCCATTTAGCCCCTCGCTGTTAATGTTTTACAGAATCCAGTTCGTGTCGTCCCGTACGTCTCGGTGGGAACATTGTATGCGTCTATAACGTTATATATCCTAACCTAAGGCTATCTAACATCTCGGATGTAGTAATTTCAAAATTACTGGCGGGTCGGTCCCTACTTCTCGGTGGGAACATTATATACGTCCATAACGTAATATAACCTAACCTAACCCATCTAGCCCCTCGGCGGTAATGTTTTACAGAATCCCGTTCGTGTCGTCCCGTACGTCTCGGTGCGGACATTATATAAGTCTATAACGTTATACATCCAAACCTAAGGTAACCTAACATCTCAAATGTAGTATTTTACAACATTCCAGGCGGGTCGACCCCTACTTCTCGGTGGGCACATTATATACATCTATATCGCAATATAACCTAACCTAACCCATTTAGCCCCTGGCTGGTAATGTTTTACAGAATCCAGTTCGTGTCGCCCCGTACGTCTCGGTGGGAACATTCTATGCGTTTATAACGTTATATATCCTAACCTAAGGCTATCCAACATCTCGGATGTAGTAATTTCCAAAATTACTGGCGGGTCGGCCCCTACTTCTCGGTGGGAACATTATATACGTCCATAACGTAATATAACCTGACCTCACCCATCTAGCCCCTCGGCGGTAATGTTTTACAGAATCCCGTTCGGGTTGGTTCATACTTCTCGGTGGGGACATTATATACGTCTATAACAGTCTATATCCCACCCGAAGGCAACCTAACATCTCGAATGTAGTATTTCACAACATTCCTGGCGGGTCGGCCCCACTCCTCGGTAGGGACATTATATAAGTCTATATCGTAATATAACCTAACCTAACCCATCTAGACCCTCGCTGGTATTGTTTCACAGAATCCCGTTCGTGTGGCCCCGTACGTCACGGTGCGGATATTATATACGTCTATTACGTTATATATCCTAACCTAAGGCAACCTAACATCTCGGATGTTGTATTTTCCAAAATACCTGGCGGGTCGGCCCCAACTTCTCGGTGGGAACATTATATACGTCTATATCGCAATATAACCTAACTTAACCCATCTGGCCCCTCGCTGGTAATGTTTTACAGAATCCCGGTCATGTCGTCCCGTACTTCTCGGTGGGGACATTATATACGTCTATAACGTTGTATATCCTACCCTAAGGCAGCCTCACATCTCGAATGTAGTATTTCACAACATTCCTGGCGGGTCGGCCCATACTTCTCGGTGGGAACATTATATATGTCTATAATATAATATAACCTAACCTAACCCATCTAGCACCACGCTGGTAACGTTTTACAGATTCCCGGACGTGTCGGCCCGTACTACTCGGTGGGGACACAATATACGTCTATAACGTTATATATCACAACCTAAGCCAACCTAACATCTCGGATGTAGTATTTTGCTGGCGGGTCGGACTCTACTTCTCGGTCGGAACATTATATACGTATATAACATATTATAACCTAACCTAAACCACCTAGCCCATCGCTGGTAATGTTTTACAGAATCCCGATCGTGTCGGCCCGTACTTCTCGGAGGGGACACTATATACGTCTGTAACGTTATACATCCTAACCTAGGGCAACCTAACATCTCGAATGTAGTATTTTACAACCTTCCAGGCGTTTCGGCCCCTACTTCTGAGTGGGAACATTATATACGTCTACATCGTAATATAACCTAACCTACCCCATTTTGCCCCTCTGTGATAATGTTATACAGAATCCCGTTCGTGTCGTCCCGTACGTCTCGGTGCGGACATTATATAAGTCTATAACGTTGTATATCCTAACCCAAAGCAACCTAACATTTGGGATGTAATATTTTACAACATTCCTGGCATGTCGGTCCCCACGTCTCGGTGGGAACATTATATAAGTCTATAACGATATATATCCTAACCTAAAGCAATCTAACAACTCGGATGTAATATTTTACAACATTCCTGGCATGTCGGTCCCTACATCTCGGTGGGAATATTATATACGTCTATAACGTTGTATATCCTAACCTAACGCAACCTAACATCTGGGATGTAATATTTTACAACATTCCTGACGCGTCGGACCCTATTTCTCGGTGGAAACATTATATACGTCTATCACGTTATATATCCTAACCTAAGGCAACCTAACATATCGGATGTAATATTTTACAACATTCTGGCGTGTCGTCGCCTGCTTCTCGATGGGGACACTAGATACGTCTATAACATTGTATATCCTAGACTAAGGCGACCTACCATGTCGAATGTAATATTTTACATCATTCCTGGCGTGTCGGCCCGTAGTTCTCGGTGATAACATTATATGCGTGTATAACATTATATATCCTAGCCTAAGGAAACCTAACATGTCAAATGTAATATTTTACAACACTCCTGGCGTGTCGTCGCCTACTTCTGGATGAGGTCATTATATACGTCCATAACGTAGTATATCCTAACCTAACGCAACCTAACATCTGGGATGTTTTATTTTACAACATTCCTGACGCGTCGGTCCCTATTTCTCGGTGGGAACATTATATACGTCTATAACGTTGTATATCCTAACCTAACGCAACCTAACATCTGGGATGTAATATTTTACAACATTCCTGACGCGTCGGCCCCTAATTCTCGGTGGAAACATTATATACGTCTATCACGTTATATATCCTAACCTAAGGCAACCTAACATATCGGATGTAATATTTTACAACATTCTGGCGTGTCATCGCCTGCTTCTCGATGGGGACACTAGATACGTCTATAACGTTGTATATCCTAGCCTAAGGCAACCTAACATGCCGAATGTAATATTTTACAACATTCTGGCGTGTCGTCGCCTGCTTCTCGAAGGGAACATTATATATGTCTATAACGTTATATATCCTAGACTAAGGCGACCTACCATGTCGAATATAATATTTTACATCATTCCTGGCGTGTCGGCCCGTAGTTCTCGGTGATAACATTATATGCGTGTATAACATTATATATCCTAGCCTAAGGAAACCTAACATGTCAAATGTAATATTTTACAACACACCTGGCGTGTCGTCGGCTACTTCTGGATGAGGACATTATATACGTCTATAACGTTATATATCCTAGACTAAGGCGACCTACCATGTCGAATGTAATATTTTACATCATTCCTGGCGTGTCGGCCCGTAGTTCTCGGTGATAACATTATATGCGTGTATAACATTATATATCCTAGCCTAAGGAAACCTAACATGTCAAATGTAATATTTTACAACACTCCTGGCGTGTCGTCGCCTACTTCTGGATGAGGTCATTATATACGTCCATAACGTTGTATATCCTAACCTAACGCAACCTAACATCTGGGATGTTTTATTTTACAACATTCCTGACGCGTCGGTCCCTATTTCTCGGTGGGAACATTATATACGTCTATAACGTTGTATATCCTAACCTAACGCAACCTAACATCTGGGATGTAATATTTTACAACATTCCTGACGCGTCGGCCCCTAATTCTCGGTGGAAACATTATATACGTCTATCACGTTATATATCCTAACCTAAGGCAACCTAACATATCGGATGTAATATTTTACAACATTCTGGCGTGTCATCGCCTGCTTCTCGATGGGGACACTAGATACGTCTATAACGTTGTATATCCTAGCCTAAGGCAACCTAACATGCCGAATGTAATATTTTACAACATTCTGGCGTGTCGTCGCCTGCTTCTCGAAGGGAACATTATATATGTCTATAACGTTATATATCCTAGACTAAGGCGACCTACCATGTCGAATATAATATTTTACATCATTCCTGGCGTGTCGGCCCGTAGTTCTCGGTGATAACATTATATGCGTGTATAACATTATATATCCTAGCCTAAGGAAACCTAACATGTCAAATGTAATATTTTACAACACACCTGGCGTGTCGTCGGCTACTTCTGGATGAGGACATTATATACGTCTATAACGTTGTATATCCTAACCTAACGCAACCTAACATCTGGGATGTTTTATTTTACAACATTCTTGACGCGTCGGTCCCTATTTCTCGGTGGGAACATCATATACGTCTATAACGTTGTATATCCTAACCTAAGGGAAACTAACTTCTCGGGTGTAATATTTTACAACATTCCTGGCATGTCGGTCCCCACGTCTCGGTGGGAACATTATATAAGTCTATAACGTTGTACATCCTAACCCAAAGCAACCTAACTTCTGGGATGTAATATTTTACAACATTCCTGGCATGTCGGACCCCACGTCTCAGTGGGAACATTATATAAGTCTATAACGATATATATCCTAACCTAAAGCAACCAAACATCTCGGATGTAATATTTGACAACATTCCTGGCATTTCGGTCCCTACATCTCGGTGGGAACATTCTATACGTCTATAACGTTGTATATCCTAACCTAAGGGAACCTATCATTTCGGGTGTAATATTTTACAACATTCCTGACACGTCGGCCCCTATTTCTCGGTGGAAACATTGTATACGTCTATCACGTTATATATCCTAGCCTAAGGCAACCTAACATATCGGATGTAATATTTTACAACATTCCTGGCATGTCAGCCCCCACGTCTCGGTGGGAACATTATATAAGTCTATAACGATATATATCGTAACTTAAAGCAACCTAACAACTCGGATGTAATATTTTACAACATTCCTGGCATGTCGGTCCCTACATCTGGGTGGGAACATTCTATACGTCTATAACGTTGTATATCCTAACCTAATTGAACCTATCATTTCGGGTGTAATATTTTACAACATTCCTGACGCGTCGGCCCCTATTTCTCGGTGGAAACATTATATATGTCTATCACGTTATATATGCTAGCCTAAGGCAACCTAACATATCGGATGTAATATTTTACAACATTCTGGCGTGTCGTCGCCTGCTTCTCGATGGGGACATTAGATACGTCTATAACGTTGGATATCCTAACCTAAGGGAACCTAACATCTCGGATGTAATATTTTACAAGATTCTTGGCATGTCGGTCCCCACGTCTTGGTGGGAACATTATATTAGTCTATAACGATATATATCCTAACCTAAAGCAACGTAACATCTCGAATGTAATATTTTACAAGATTCTTGGCATGTCGGTACCCACGTCTTGGTGGGAACATTATATTAGTCTATAACGATATATATCCTAACCTAAAGCAACGTAACATCTCGGATGTAATATTTTACAACATTCCTGGCACGTCGGTCCCTACATATCGGTGGGAACATTCTATACGTCTATAACGTTGTATATCCAAACCTAAGGGAACCTAACATCTCGGGTGTAATATTTTACAACATTCCTGACGCGTCGGCCCCTATTTCTCGGTGGGAATATTATATACGTCTATAACGTTATTTATCCTAGCCTAAGGCAACCTAACATGTCGTATGTAATATTTTACATCATTCCTGACGTGTCGGCCCGTAGTTCTCGGTGGTAACATTATATACGTCTATAAGGTTAGATACCCTAGCCTAAGGCAACCTAACATGTCGCATGTAATATTGTACAACATTCCTGGCGTGTCGTCACCTACTTCTGGATGGAGACATTATATACATCTATAACGTTGTACATCCTAACCTAAGGCAACCTAACATTTCGGATGTAACATTTAACAACATTCCTGTCATGTCGGTCCCTACTTCTCGGTGGCAAAATTGTATACGTCTATAACGATATATATACTAGCCTAAGGCAACCTAACATCTCGGATGTAATATTTTACAACATTCTGGCGTGTCGGTCCCCACGTCTCGATCTGGACATTATATGCGTCTATAACGATATATATCCTAACCTAAAGCAACCAAACATCTCGGGTGTAGTATTTTACAGCATTCCTGACGCGTCGGCCCCTATTTCTCGGTGGGAACATTATATATGTCTATAACGTTATATATCCTAGACTAAGGCGACCTACCATGTCGAATGTAATATTTTACATCATTCCTGGCGTGTCGGCCCGTAGTTCTCGGTGATGACATTATATGCGTGTATAACATTATATATCCTAGCCTAAGGAAACCTAACATGTCAAATGTAATATTTTACAACACTCCTGGCGTGTCGTCACCTACTTCTGGATGAGGACATTATATACATCTATAACTTTTTATATCCTAACCTAAGGCAACCTAACATCTCGGATATAATATTTGTCAACATTCCTGGCATGTCGGGCCCCACGTCTCAGTGGGAACATTATATAAGTCTATAACGATATACATCCTAACCTAAAGCAACCTAACAACTCGGATGTCATATTTCACAACATTCCTGGCATGTCGGTCCCTACATCTCGGTGGGAACATTCTATACGTCTATAACGTCGTATATCCTAACCTAAGGGAACCTAACGCCTCGGGTGTAATATTTTACAACATTCCTGACCCGTCGGCCCCTATTTCTCGGTGGGAACATTATATACGTCACTAACGCTATATATCCTAGCCTAAGGCAACCTGACATGTCGAATGTAATATTTTACAACATTCCTGGCGCGTCGGAACCTACTTCTCGGTGGGAACAGTATATACGTCTAAAACGTTATATATCCCAACCTAAGGCAACCTAACATGCCGAATGTAATATTTTACAACATTCCCGGCGCTTCGGTCCCTACTTCTCCGTGGTAACATTATATACGTCTATAAGGTTATATATACTAGCCTAAGGCAATCTAACATCTCTACCGTAAAATTTTAAAACATTCCTGGCATGCAAGTACGTATATGACTGTGGTAACATTATGTACGTCTATAACGTTATATATCCTAGCCTATGGCAACCTAACATCTCGGATGTAATATTTTACTACATTCCTGGCTCGTCGGAACCTACTTCTCGGTGGGAACATTATATACGTCTATAACGCTATATCTACTAGCCTAAGGCAACCTAATATTTCGAATGTAATATTTTATAACATTCCTGGCTATTCGGCCCCCACTTCTCGGTGTGAACATTATATACGTCTATAACGCTATATATCCTAGCCTAGGGTAACCTAACATGTCGGGCGCAATATTTTACAACATTCCTGGCTCGTCGGCTCCTACTTCTCGGTGGGAACATTATATACGTCTATAACGTTATATATCCTAGCCTAAGGCAATCCTAACATGTCGATTGTAATATTTTACTACATTCCCGTCACTTCGGCCCCTACTTCTCGGTGGGAATATTATATACGTCTATAACGCTATATATCCTAGCTTAAGGCAACCTAACATGTCGAATGTGATATTTTACAACATTCCTGGCGCATCGGCACCTCCTTCTCGGTGGGAACAGTATATACGTCTATAACGTTATACATCCTCTCCTAAGGCAACCTAACATGTCGAGCGTAATGTTTTACAACATTCCTGGCGTGTCGGCCTGTACTTTCTCGGTGGGGACTTTATATACGTCTATAACGTGTTATATCCAAACTTTAGGCAACCTAATATGTGGGATGTAATATTTTGCAACATTCCTGGCGTGTCGTCCCCTACTTCTCGGTGGGAACATTATATACGTCTATAACTTTATGTGTCCTAATGTAAGGCAACATAACATCTCGGATGTAATATTTTACAACATTCCTAGCGCGTCGGCCCCTACTTCTCGGTGGGAACATTATATACGTCTATAACGCTATATATCCTAGCCTAAGGCAACCTGACATGTCGAATGTAATATTTTACAACATACCAGGCGCGTCGGCACCTACTTCTCGGTGGGGACATTATATAAGTCAATAACGTTACGTATCCTAACCAAAGGCAACCTAACATCTCGGATGTAATATTTTACTACATTCCTGGCACGTCGGCCCCTACTTCTCGGTGGGAACATTATATACGTCTATAACGCTATATATCCTAGCCTAAGGCAACCTGACATGTCGAATGTAATATTTTAAAACATACCAGGCGCGTCGGCACCTACTTCTCGGCGGGGACATTATATAAGTCAATAACGTTATGTATCCTAACCTAAGGCAACCTAACATCTCGGATGTAATATTTTACTACATTCCTGGCACGTCGGCCCCTACTTCTCGGTGGGAACATTATATACGTCTATAACGCTATATATCCTAAACTAAGGCAAACTATCATCTCTACCGTAATATTTTACAACATTCCTGGCATGCAAGTGCCTAGTTCTCTGTGGTAACATTATATACGTCTATAACGTTATATATCCTAACCTAAGGCAACCTAACATCTCGGATGTAATATTTTACTACATTTCTGGCACGTCGGACCCTACTTCTCGGTGGGAACATTATATACTTCTATAACGCTACATATCCTAGCCTAAGGCAACCTGACTTGTCGAATGTAATATTTTACAACATTCCTGGCGCGTCGGCACCTCCTTCTCGGTGGGAACAGTATATACGTCTATAACGTTATACATCCTCTCCTAAGGCAACCTAACATGTCGAGCGTAATGTTTTACAACATTCCTGGCGTGTCGGCCTGTACTTTCTCGGTGGGGACTTTATATACGTCTATAACGTGTTATATCCAAACTTTAGGCAACCTAATATGTGGGATGTAATATTTTGCAACATTCCTGGCGTGTCGTCCCCTACTTCTCGGTGGGAACATTATATACGTCTATAACTTTATGTGTCCTAATGTAAGGCAACATAACATCTCGGATGTAATATTTTACAACATTCCTAGCGCGTCGGCCCCTACTTCTCGGTGGGAACATTATATACGTCTATAACGCTATATATCCTAGCCTAAGGCAACCTGACATGTCGAATGTAATATTTTACAACATACCAGGCGCGTCGGCACCTACTTCTCGGTGGGGACATTATATAAGTCAATAACGTTACGTATCCTAACCAAAGGCAACCTAACATCTCGGATGTAATATTTTACTACATTCCTGGCACGTCGGCCCCTACTTCTCGGTGGGAACATTATATACGTCTATAACGCTATATATCCTAGCCTAAGGCAACCTGACATGTCGAATGTAATATTTTAAAACATACCAGGCGCGTCGGCACCTACTTCTCGGCGGGGACATTATATAAGTCAATAACGTTATGTATCCTAACCTAAGGCAACCTAACATCTCGGATGTAATATTTTACTACATTCCTGGCACGTCGGCCCCTACTTCTCGGTGGGAACATTATATACGTCTATAACGCTATATATCCTAAACTAAGGCAAACTATCATCTCTACCGTAATATTTTACAACATTCCTGGCATGCAAGTGCCTAGTTCTCTGTGGTAACATTATATACGTCTATAACGTTATATATCCTAACCTAAGGCAACCTAACATCTCGGATGTAATATTTTACTACATTTCTGGCACGTCGGACCCTACTTCTCGGTGGGAACATTATATACTTCTATAACGCTACATATCCTAGCCTAAGGCAACCTGACTTGTCGAATGTAATATTTTACAACATTCCTGGCGCGTCGGCACCTACATCTCGTTGGGAACAGTATATACGTCTATAACGTTATATAACCTAGCCTAAGGCAATCCTAACATGTCTATTTTATTATTTTACAACATTCCTGGCGCGTCGGCACCTACTTCTCGGCGGGAACAGTATATACGTCTATAACGTTATATATCCTAAACTAGGGCAACCTATCATCTCTACCGCAATATTTTACAACATTCCTGGCATGCAAGTTCCTAGTTCTCTGTGGTAACATTATATACGTCTATAACATTATATATCCTAACCTAAGGCAACCTAACATCTCTACCGTAATATTTTACAACATTCCTGGCGCGTCGGCACCTCCTTCTCGGTGGGAACAATATATACGTCTATAACGTTACATATCCTCTCCTAAGGCAACCTAACATGTCGAGCGTAATGTTTTACAACATTCCTAGAGTGTCGGGCAGTACTTCTCGGTGGGAATACCATATACGTCTATAACGTTATATATCCTAACCTAAGGCAACCTAAAATGTCGAGCGTAATATTTTACAACATTCCTGGTTCGTCGGCCCCTACTTCTGGGTGGGAACATTATATACGTCTATAACGCTATATATCCTAGCATAAGGCAACTTAAAATGTCGAATGTAATATTTTACAACATACCAGGCGCGTCGGCACCTACTTCTCGGAGGGGACATTATATAAGTCAATAACGTTATGTATCCTAACCAAAGGCAACCTAACATCTCGGATGTAATATTTTACTACATTCCTGGCACGTCGCCCCCTACTTCTCGGTGGGAACATTATATACGTCTATAACGCTATATATGCTAGCCTAAGGCAACCTAACGTGTCGAATGTAATACTTTACAAGATACCTGGCGCGTCGGCACCTACTTCTCGGTGGGAACAGTATATACGCCTATAACGTTATATATCCTAAACTAAGGCAACCTATAATCTCTTCCGTAATATTTTACAACATTCCTGGCATGCAAGTGCCTAGTTCTCTGTGGTAACATTATATACATCTATAACGTTATATATCCTAACCTAAGGAAACCTAACACCTCGAATGTAATGTTATACAACATTCCTGGCGTGTCGGTCCCTATTTCTCAATGGGAACATTATATATGTCTATAACGCCATATGTCCTAGCCTGAGACAACCTAGCATGTCGAATATAATATATTACAATATTCCTGGCGCGTCGGCAACTACTTCTCGGTGGGAACTGTATATACGTCTATAACGCTATATATCCTAGCCTAAGGCAAACTAACATGTCGAATGTAATATTTTACAACATTCCTGGCTCGTCGGCCCCTACTTCTCGGTGGGAACATTATATACGTCTATAACGCTATATATCCTAGCCTAAGGCAACCTAATATTTCGAATGTAATATTTTATAACATTCCTGGCTAGTCGGCCCCCACTTCTCGGTGGGAACATTATATACGTCTATAACGCTATGTATCCTAGCCTAGGGTAACCTAACATGTCGAGCGCAACATTTTACAGCATTCCTGGCTCGTCGGCTCCTACTTCTCGGTGCGAACATTATATACGTCTATAACGTTATATATCCTAACCTAAGGCAACCTAACATCTCGGATGTAATATTTTACAACATTCCTGGCATTAAAGTGCCTAGTTCTCTGTGATAACATTATATACGTCTATAACGTTATATATCCTATCCTAAGGCAACCTAACATCTCGGATGTAATATTTTACTACATTCCTGGCACGTCGGCCCCTACTTCTCGGTGGGAACATCATAAACGTCTATAACGCTATATATCCTAGCCTAAGGCAACCTAACATGTCGATAGTAATATTTTACAGCACACCTGGCGCGTCGGCACCTACTTCTCGGTGGGAACAGTATATACGTCTAAAACGTTATATATCCTAACCTAAGGCAACCTAACATGCCGAATGTAATATTTTGCAACATTCCCGGCGTTTCGGTCCCTACTTCTCTGTGGTAACATTATATACGTCTAAAACGTTATATATCCTAACCTAAGGCGAACCTAATATGCCGAATGTAATATTTTATAACATTCCCGGCGCTTCGGTCCCTGCTTCTCAGTGGTAACAGTATATCCGTCTATAAGGTTATATACCCTACCCTAAGGCAATCTAACATCTCGGATGTAATATTTTACTACATTCCTGGCACGTCGGCACCTACTTCTCGGTGGGAACAGTATATACGTCTAAAACGTTATATATCGTAAACTAAGGCAACCTATCATCTCTTCCGTAATATTTTACAACATTCCTGGCATGCAAGTGCCTAGTTCTCTGTGGTAACATTATATACATCTATAACGTTATATATCCTAACCTAAGGCAACCTAACATCTATGATGTAATATTTTACTACATTCCTGGCACGTCGGCCCCTACTTCTCGGTGGGAACATTATATACGTCTATAACGTGATATGTCCTAGCCTAAGGCAATCCTAACATCTCGGAAGTAATATTTTAGAACATTCCTGGGGCGTCGGCATATACTTCTCGGTGGGACCAGTATATAAGTCAATAACGTTATATATCCTAACCTAAGGCAACCTAACATCTCGGATGTAATATTTTACTACATTCCTAGCACGTCTATATGTCCTAGCCTGAGACAACCTAGCATGTCGAATATTATATTTTACAATATTCCTGGCGTGTCGGCAACTACTTCTCGGTGGGAACTGCATATACGTCTATAACGTTATATATCCTAACCTAAGACAACTTGACATGTCGAGCGTAATATTTTACTACATTCCTGGCTCGTCGGCCCCTACTTCTCGGTGCGAACATTATATACATCTATAACGTTACTATTCCTAGCCTAAGGCAACCTAACATCTCGGATGTAATGTTTTACAACATACCTGGCGTGTCGGCCCCTATTTCTCGGTGGGAACATTATATACGTCTTTAACGATATATATCCTAGCCTAAGGCAATCCTAACATGTCGAATGTATAATTTTACAACATTCCTGGCGCGTCGGCACCTACTTCTCGGTGGGAACATTATAAACGTCTATAACGTTATATATCCTAACCTGAGGAAACCTAACACCTCGAATGTAATGTTACACAACATTCCTCGCGTGTCGGTCCCTATTTCTCGGTGCGAATATTATATATATCTATAACGCTATATGTCCTAGTCTGGGACAACCTAGCATGTCGAATATAATATATTACAATATTCCTGGCGCGTCGGCAACTACTTCTCGGTGGGAACTGTATATACGTCTATAACGTTATATATCCTAACCTAAGACAACTTAACATGTCGAGCGTAATATTTTACAACATTCCTGGCTCGACGGCCCCTACTTCTCGGTGGGAACATTATATACGTCTATAACGTTATATATCCTAGCCTAAGGCAATCCTAACATCTCGGATGTAATATTTTACAACATTCCTGGCGCGTCGCCACCTACTTCTCGGTGGGAACATTATATAAGTCTATAACGCTATATATCCTAGCCTAAGGCAAACTAACATGTCGAATGTAATATTTTACAACATTCCCGTCACTTCGGCACCTACTTCTCGGTGGGAACATTATATACGTCTATAACGTTATATATCCTAGTCTAAGGCAACCTAACATCTCGGATGTAATATTTTACTACATTCGTGGCGCACCGGCACCTACTACTCGGTGGGAACATTATATACGTCTATAGCGTTATATATCCTAGCCTAAGGCAATCCTAACATCTCGGATGTAATATTTTACAACATTCCTGGCGCGTCGGCACCTATTTCTCGGTGGGAACATTATATATGTCTATAACGTTATATATCCTAACCTAAGGGAACCTAACTCCTCGGATGTAATGTTTTACAACATTCCTGGCGAGTCGGCACCTATTTCTCCGTGGGAACATTATATAAGTCAATAACGTTATATATCCTAACCTAAGGCAACCTAACATCTCGGATGTAATATTTTACTACATTCCTGGTCGTCGGCCCCTACTTCTCGGTGGGAACATTATATACTCCTATAACGTTACTTATCCTAGCCTAAGGCAACCTAACATCTCGGATGTAATATTTTACCACATTCGTGGCGCACCGGCCCCTACTCCTCGGTGGAAACATTATATACGTCTGTAACGTTATATATCCTAGCCTAAGGCAATCCTAACTTCTCAGATGTAATATTTTACAACATTCCTGGCGCGTCGGCACCTACTTCTCGGTGGGAGCATTATATACGCCTATAACGTTATATATCCTAACCTAAGGAAACCTAACACCTCGAATGTAATGTTATACAACATTCCTGGCGTGTCGGTCCCTATTTCTCAATGGGAACATTATATATGTCTATAACGCCATATGTCCTAGCCTGAGACAACCTAGCATGTCAAATATAATATATTACAATATTCCTGGCGCGTCGGCAACTACTTCTCGGTGGGAACTGTATATACGTCTATAACGTTATATATCCTAACCTAAGACAACTTAACATGTCGAGCGTAATATTTTACAACATTCCTGGCTCGTCGGCCTATACCTCTCGGTGGGAACATCATATACGTCTATAACGTTATATATCCTAACCTAAGGCAACTTAACATGTCGAATGTAATATTTTCCCACATTCCTGGCGCGCTGGCCCCTACTTCTCGGTGGGAACATTATATACGTCTATAACGCCATATATCCTAACCTAAGGCAACCTAACATCTCGGATGTAATATTTTACTACATTTGTGGCGCACCGGCCCCTACTTCTCGGTGGGAATATTATTTACGTCTATAACGTTATATATCCTAGCCTAAGGCAATCCTAACATGTCGATTGTATAATTATACAACATTCCTGGCGAGTCGGCCCCTATTTCTCCGTGGGAACATTATATAAGTCAATAACGTGATATATCCTAACCTAAGGTAACCTAACATCTCGGATGTAATATTTTACTACATTCCTGGCTCGTCGGCCCCTACTTCTCGGTGGGAACATTATATACATCTATAACGTTACTATTCCTAGCCTAACGCAACCTAACATCTCGGATGTAATATTTTACAACATTCCTGGCGAGTCGGCACCTATTTCTCCGTGGGAACATTATATAAGTCAATAACGTTATATATCCTAACCTAAGGCAACCTAACATCTCGGATGTAATATTTTCCCACATTCCTGGCGCGCTGGCCCCTACTTCTCGGTGGGAACATTATATACGTCTATAACGCCATATATCCTAACCTAAGGCAACCTAACATCTCGGATGTAATATTTTACTACATTCGTGGCGCACCGGCCCCTACTTCTCGGTGGGAACATTATTTACGTCTATAACGTTATATATCCTAGCCTAAGGCAATCCTAACATGTCGATTGTATAATTATACAACATTCCTGGCGAGTCGGCCCCTATTTCTCCGTGGGAACATTATATAAGTCAATAACGTGATATATCCTAACCTAAGGTAACCTAACATCTCGGATGTAATATTTTACTACATTCCTGGCTCGTCGGCCCCTACTTCTCGGTGGGAACATTATATACATCTATAACGTTACTATTCCTAGCCTAACGCAACCTAACATCTCGGATGTAATATTTTAAAACATTCCTGGCGCGTCGGCATCTACTTCTCGGTGGGAACAGTATATAAGTCAATAACGTTATATATCCTAACCTAAGGCAACCTAACATCCCGGATTTAATATTTTACTACATTCCTGGCACGTCGGCCACTACTTCTCGGTGGGAACATTATATAAGTCTATAACGCTATATATCCTAGCCTAAGGCAAACTAACATGTCGAATGTAATATTTTACAACATTCCCGTCACTTCGGCACCTACTTCTCGGTGGGAACATTATATACGTCTATAGCGTTATATATCCTAGCCTAAGGCAATCCTAACATCTCGGATGTAATATTTTACAACATTCCTGGCGCGTCGGCACCTATTTCTCGGTGGGAACATTATATATGTCTATAACGTTATATATCCTAACATAAGGGAACCTAACACCTCGGATGTAATGTTTTACAACATTCCTGGCGAGTCGGCCCCTATTTCTCCGTGGGAACATTATATAAGTCAATAACGTTATATATCCTAACCTAAGGCAACCTAACATCTCGGATGTAATATTTTACTACATTCCTGGCGCGCTGGCCCCTACTTCTCGGTGGGAACATTATATACGTCTATAACGCCATATATCCTAACCTAAGGCAACCTAACATCTCGGATGTAATATTTTACTACATTCCTGGCACGTCGGCCCCTACTTCTCGGTGGGAACATTATATACGTCTATAACGCTATATATCTTAGCCTAAGGCAAACTAACATGTCGAATGTAATATTTTACAACATTCCCGTCACTTCGGACCCTACTTCACGGTGGGAACATTATATACGTCTATAACGTTATATATCCTATCCTAAGGCAATCCTAACATCTCGGATGTAATATTTTACAACATTCCTGGCGCGTCGGCACCTACTTCTCGGTGGGAGCATTATATACGCCTATAACGTTATATATCCTAACCTAAGGAAACCTAACACCTCGAATGTAATGTTATACAACATTCCTGGCGTGTCGGTCCCTATTTCTCAATGGGAACATTATATATGTCTATAACGCCATATGTCCTAGCCTGAGACAACCTAGCATGTCGAATATAATATATTACAATATTCCTGGCGCGTCGGCAACTACTTCTCGGTGGGAACTGTATATACGTCTATAACGCTATATATCCTAGCCTAAGGCAAACTAACATGTCGAATGTAATATTTTACAACATTCCTGGCTCGTCGGCCCCTACTTCTCGGTGGGAACATTATATACATCTATAACGTTACTATTCCTAGCCTAACGCAACCTAACATCTCGGATGTAATATTTTACAACATTCCTGGCGAGTCGGCACCTATTTCTCCGTGGGAACATTATATAAGTCAATAACGTTATATATCCTAACCTAAGGCAACCTAACATCTCGGATGTAATATTTTACTACATTCCTGGTCGTCGGCCCCTACTTCTCGGTGGGAACATTATATACTCCTATAACGTTACTTATCCTAGCCTAAGGCAACCTAACATCTCGGATGTAATATTTTACCACATTCGTGGCGCACCGGCCCCTACTCCTCGGTGGAAACATTATATACGTCT
Source organism: Xylocopa violacea (assembly GCA_963969225.1). Lineage (NCBI taxonomy): Eukaryota > Metazoa > Arthropoda > Insecta > Hymenoptera > Apidae > Xylocopa > Xylocopa violacea. Next base: position 48,269,288 of record CAXAJV010000001.1, read on the forward strand.
GTAACGTTATATATCCTAGCCTAAGGCAATCCTAACTTCTCGGATGTAATATTTTACAACATTCCTGGCGCGTCGGCACCTACTTCTCGGTGGGAGCATTATATACGCCTATAACGTTATATATCCTAACCTAAGGAAACCTAACACCTCGAATGTAATGTTATACAACATTCCTGGCGTGTCGGTCCCTATTTCTCAATGGGAACATTATATATGTCTATAACGCCATATGTCCTAGCCTAAGACAACCTAGCATGTCAAATATAATATATTACAATATTCCTGGCGCGTCGGCAACTACTTCTCGGTGGGAACTGTATATACGTCTATAACGTTATATATCCTAACCTAAGACAACTTAACATGTCGAGCGTAATATTTTACAACATTCCTGGCTCGTCGGCCTCTACCTCTCGGTGGGAACATCATATACGTCTATAACGTTATATATCCTAACCTAAGGCAACTTAACATGTCGAATGTAATATTTTCCCACATTCCTGGCGCGCTGGCCCCTACTTCTCGGTGGGAACATTATATACGTCTATAACGCCATATATCCTAACCTAAGGCAACCTAACATCTCGGATGTAATATTTTACTACATTCGTGGCGCACCGGCCCCTACTTCTCGGTGGGAACATTATTTACGTCTATAACGTTATATATCCTAGCCTAAGGCAATCCTAACATGTCGATTGTATAATTATACAACATTCCTGGCGAGTCGGCCCCTATTTCTCCGTGGGAACATTATATAAGTCAATAACGTTATATATCCTAACCTAAGGTAACCTAACATCTCGGATGTAATATTTTACTACATTCCTGGCTCGTCGGCCCCTACTTCTCTGTGGGAACATTATATACATCTATAACGTTACTATTCCTAGCCTAACGCAACCTAACATCTCGGATGTAATATTTTACTACATTCGTGGCGCACCGGCCCCTACTTCTCGGTGGGAACATTATATACGTCTATAACGTTATATATCCTAGCCTAAGGCAATCCTAACATCTCGGATGTAATATTTTACAACATTCCTGGCGCGTCGGCACCTACTTCTCGGTGGGAACATTATATACGTCTATAACGTTATATATCCTAGCCTGAGGCAATCCTAACATCTCGGATGTAATATTTTACAACATTCCTGGCGCGTCGGCACCTACTTCTCGGTGGGAACATTATATACGTCTATAACGTTATATATCCTAACCTGAGGAAACCTAACACCTCGAATGTAATGTTATACAACATTCCTCGCGTGTCGGTCCCTATTTCTCGGTGGGAACATTATATATGTCTATAACGCTATATGTCCTAGCCTGAGACAACCTAGCATGTCGAATATAATATTTTACAATATTCCTGGCGCGTCGGCAACTACTTCTCGGTGGGAACTGTATATACGACTATAACGTTATATATCCTAATCTAAGACAACTTATCATGTCGAATGTAATATTTTACTACATTCCTGGCACGTCGGCCCCTACTTCTCGGAGGGAACATTATATACGTCTATAACGTTATATATCCTAGCCTAAGGCAACCTAACATCTCGGATGTTATATTTTACTACAGTCCCGGCGCGCCGGCCCCTACTTCTCGGTGGGAACATTATGTAAGTCTACAACGTTATATATCTTAGCCTAAGGCAACCTAACATCTCGGATGTAATATTTTACTACATTCCTGGCGCGCTGGCCCCTACTTCTCGGTGGGAACATTATATACGTCTATCACGCCATATATCCTAACCTAAGGCAACCTAACATCTCGGATGTAATATTTTACTACATTCGTGGCACGTCGGCCCCTACTTCTCGGTGGGAACATTATATACGTCTATAACGCTATATATCCTCACCTAAGGCAACCTAACATCTCGGATGTCATATTTTACTACATTCCTGGCACGTCGGCCACGACTTCTCGGTGGGAACATTATATAAGTCTATTACGCTATATATCCTAGCCTAAGGCAAACTAACATGTCGAATGTAATATTTTACAACATTCCCGTCACTTCGGACCCTACTTCACGGTGGGAACTTTATATACGTCTATAACGTTATATATCCTAGTCTAAGGCAACCTAACATCTCGGATGTAATATCTTACAACATTCCTGGCGTGTCGGCCCCTATTTCTCGGTGGGAACATTATATACGTCTATAACGTTATATATCCTAGCCTAAGGTAATCCTAACATCTCGGATGTAATATTTTACAACATTCCTGGCGCTTCGGCACCTACTTCTAGGTGGGAACAGTATATAAGTCTATAATGTTATATATCCTAACCTAAGGCAACCTAACATCTCGGATGTAATATTTTACTACATTCCTGGTCGTCGGCCCCTACATCTCGGTGGGAACATTATATACTCCTATAACGTTACTTATCCTAGCCTAAGGCAACCTAACATCTCGGATGTAATATTTTACCACATTCGTGGCGCACCGGCCCCTACTCCTCGGTGGAAACATTATATACGTCTGTAACGTTATATATCCTAGCCTAAGGCAATCCTAACTTCTCGGATGTAATATTTTACAACATTCCTGGCGCGTCGGCACCTACTTCTCGGTGGGAGCATTATATACGTCTATAACGTTATATATCCTAACCTAAGGAAACCTAACACCTCGAATGTAATGTTATACAACATTCCTGGCGTGTCGGTCCCTATTTCTCAATGGGAACATTATATATGTCTATAACGCCATATGTCCTAGCCTGAGACAACCTAGCATGTCAAATATAATATATTACAATATTCCTGGCGCGTCGGCAACTACTTCTCGGTGGGAACTGTATATACGTCTATAACGTTATATATCCTAACCTAAGACAACTTAACATGTCGAGCGTAATATTTTACAACATTCCTGGCTCGTCGGCCTCTACCTCTCGGTGGGAACATCATATACGTCTATAACGTTATATATCCTAACCTAAGGCAACTTAACATGTCGAATGTAATATTTTCCCACATTCCTGGCGCGCTGGCCCCTACTTCTCGGTGGGAACATTATATACGTCTATAACGCCATATATCCTAACCTAAGGCAACCTAACATCTCGGATGTAATATTTTACTACATTCGTGGCGCACCGGCCCCTACTTCTCGGTGGGAACATTATTTACGTCTATAACGTTATATATCCTAGCCTAAGGCAATCCTAACATGTCGATTGTATAATTATACAACATTCCTGGCGAGTCGGCCCCTATTTCTCCGTGGGAACATTATATAAGTCAATAACGTTATATATCCTAACCTAAGGTAACCTAACATCTCGGATGTAATATTTTACTACATTCCTGGCTCGTCGGCCCCTACTTCTCTGTGGGAACATTATATACATCTATAACGTTACTATTCCTAGCCTAACGCAACCTAACATCTCGGATGTAATATTTTACTACATTCGTGGCGCACCGGCCCCTACTTCTCGGTGGGAACATTATATACGTCTATAACGTTATATATCCTAACCTGAGGAAACCTAACACCTCGAATGTAATGTTATACAACATTCCTCGTGTGTCGGTCCCTATTTCTCGGTGGGAACATTATATATGTCTATAACGCTATATGTCCTAGCCTGAGACAACCTAGCATGTCGAATATAATATTTTACAATATTCCTGGCGCGTCGGCAACTACTTCTCGGTGGGAACTGTATATACGACTATAACGTTATATATCCTAATCTAAGACAACTTATCATGTCGAATGTAATATTTTACTACATTCCTGGCACGTCGGCCCCTACTTCTCGGAGGGAACATTATATACGTCTATAACGTTATATATCCTAGCCTAAGGCAACCTAACATCTCGGATGTTATATTTTACTACAGTCCCGGCGCGCCGGCCCCTACTTCTCGGTGGGAACATTATGTAAGTCTACAGCGTTATATATCTTAGCCTAAGGCAACCTAACATCTCGGATGTAATATTTTACTACATTCGTGGCACGTCGGCCCCTACTTCTCGGTGGGAACATTATATACGTCTATAACGCTATATATCCTCACCTAAGGCAACCTAACATCTCGGATGTCATATTTTACTACATTCCTGGCACGTCGGCCACGACTTCTCGGTGGGAACATTATATAAGTCTATTACGCTATATATCCTAGCCTAAGGCAAACTAACATGTCGAATGTAATATTTTACAACATTCCCGTCACTTCGGACCCTACTTCACGGTGGGAACTTTATATACGTCTATAACGTTATATATCCTAGTCTAAGGCAATCCTAACATCTCGGAAGTAATATTTTAAAACATTCCTGGCGCGTCGGCATCTACTTCTCGGTGGGAACAGTATATAAGTCAATAACGTTATATATCCTAACCTAAGGCAACCTAACATCTCGGATGTAATATTTTACTACATTCCTGGCGCGCTGGCCCCTACTTCTCGGTGGGAACATTATATACGTCTATAACGCCATATATCCTAACCTAAGGCAACCTAACATCTCGGATGTAATATTTTACTACATTCCTGGCACGTTGGCCCCTACTTCTCGGTGGGAACATTATATACGTCTATAACGCTATATATCTTAGCCTAAGGCAAACTAACATGTCGAATGTAATATTTTACAACATTCCCGTCACTTCGGACCCTACTTCACGGTGGGAACTTTATATACGTCTATAACGTTATATATCCTAGTCTAAGGCAACCTAACATCTCGGATGTAATATCTTACAACATTCCTGGCGTGTCGGCCCCTATTTCTCGGTGGGAACATTATATACGTCTATAACGTTATATATCCTAGCCTAAGGTAATCCTAACATCTCGGATGTAATATTTTACAACATTCCTGGCGCTTCGGCACCTACTTCTAGGTGGGAACTGTATATAAGTCTATAACGTTATATATCCTAACCTAAGGCAACCTAACATCTCGGATGTAATATTTTACTACATTCCTGGCGAGTCGGCACCTATTTCTCCGTGGGAACATTATATAAGTCAATAACGTTATATATCCTAACCTAAGGCAACCTAACATCTCGGATGTAATATTTTACTACATTCCTGGTCGTCGGCCCCTACTTCTCGGTGGGAACATTATATACTCCTATAACGTTACTTATCCTAGCCTAAGGCAACCTAACATCTCGGATGTAATATTTTACCACATTTGTGGCGCACCGGCCCCTACTCCTCGGTGGAAACATTATATACGTCTGTAACGTTATATATCCTAGCCTAAGGCAATCCTAACTTCTCGGATGTAATATTTTACAACATTCCTGGCGCGTCGGCACCTACTTCTCGGTGGGAGCATTATATACGCCTATAACGTTATATATCCTAACCTAAGGAAACCTAACACCTCGAATGTAATGTTAGACAACATTCCTGACGTGTCGGTCCCTATTTCTCAATGGGAACATTATATATGTCTATAACGCCATATGTCCTAGCCTGAGACAACCTAGCATGTCAAATATAATATATTACAATATTCCTGGCGCGTCGGCAACTACTTCTCGGTGGGAACTGTATATACGTCTATAACGTTATATATCCTAACCTAAGACAACTTAACATGTCGAGCGTAATATTTTACAACATTCCTGGCTCGTCGGCCTCTACCTCTCGGTGGGAACATCATATACGTCTATAACGTTATATATCCTAACCTAAGGCAACTTAACATGTCGAATGTAATATTTTCCCACATTCCTGGCGCGCTGGCCCCTACTTCTCGGTGGGAACATTATATACGTCTATAACGCCATATATCCTAACCTAAGGCAACCTAACATCTCGGATGTAATATTTTACTACATTCGTGGCGCACCGGCCCCTACTTCTCGGTGGGAACATTATTTACGTCTATAACGTTACATATCCTAGCCTAAGGCAATCCTAACATGTCGATTGTATAATTATACAACATTCCTGGCGAGTCGGCCCCTATTTCTCCGTGGGAACATTATATAAGTCAATAACGTTATATATCCTAACCTAAGGTAACCTAACATCTCGGATGTAATATTTTACTACATTCCTGGCTCGTCGGCCCCTACTTCTCTGTGGGAACATTATATACATCTATAACGTTACTATTCCTAGCCTAACGCAACCTAACATCTCGGATGTAATATTTTACTACATTCGTGGCGCACCGGCCCCTACTTCTCGGTGGGAACATTATATACGTCTATAACGTTATATATCCTAGCCTAAGGCAATCCTAACATCTCGGATGTAATATTTTACAACATTCCTGGCGCGTCGGCACCTACTTCTCGGTGGGAACATTATATACGTCTATAACGTTATATATCCTAACCTGAGGAAACCTAACACCTCGAATGTAATGTTATACAACATTCCTCGCGTGTCGGTCCCTATTTCTCGGTGGGAACATTATATATGTCTATAACGCTATATGTCCTAGCCTGAGACAACCTAGCATGTCGAATATAATATTTTACAATATTCCTGGCGCGTCGGCAACTACTTCTCGGTGGAAACTGTATATACGACTATAACGTTATATATCCTAATCTAAGACAACTTATCATGTCGAATGTAATATTTTACTACATTCCTGGCACGTCGGCCCCTACTTCTCGGAGGGAACATTATATACGTCTATAACGTTATATATCCTAGCCTAAGGCAACCTAACATCTCGGATGTTATATTTTACTACAGTCCCGGCGCGCCGGCCCCTACTTCTCGGTGGGAACATTATGTAAGTCTACAACGTTATATATCTTAGCCTAAGGCAACCTAACATCTCGGATGTAATATTTTACTACATTCCTGGCGCGCTGGCCCCTACTTCTCGGTGGGAACATTATATACGCCTATCACGCCATATATCCTAACCTAAGGCAACCTAACATCTCGGATGTAATATTTTACTACATTCGTGGCACGTCGGCCCCTACTTCTCGGTGGGAACATTATATACGTCTATAACGCTATATATCCTCACCTAAGGCAACCTAACATCTCGGATGTCATATTTTACTACATTCCTGGCACGTCGGCCACGACTTCTCGGTGGGAACATTATATAAGTCTATTACGCTATATATCCTAGCCTAAGGCAAACTAACATGTCGAATGTAATATTTTACAACATTCCCGTCACTTCGGACCCTACTTCACGGTGGGAACTTTATATACGTCTATAACGTTATATATCCTAGTCTAAGGCAACCTTACATCTCGGCTGTAATATCTTACAACATTCCTGGCGTGTCGGCCCCTATTTCTCGGTGGGAACATTATATACGTCTATAACGTTATATATCCTAGCCTAAGGTAATCCTAACATCTCGGATGTAATATTTTACAACATTCCTGGCGCTTCGGCACCTACTTCTAGGTGGGAACAGTATATAAGTCTATAATGTTATATATCCTAACCTAAGGCAACCTAACATCTCGGATGTAATATTTTACTACATTCCTGGTCGTCGGCCCCTACATCTCGGTGGGAACATTATATACACCTATAACGTTACTTATCCTAGCCTTAGGCAACCTAACATCTCGGATGTAATATTTTACTACATTCGTGGCGCACCGGCCCCTACTCCTCGGTGGAAACATTATATACGTCTATAACGTTATATATCCTATCCTAAGGCAAACTAACATGTCGAATGTAATATTTTACAACATTCCTGGCGCGTCGGCACCTACTTCTCGGTGGGAGCATTATATACTCCTATAACGTTATATATCCTAACCTAAGGAAACCTAACACCTCGAATGTAATGTAATACAACATTCCTGGCGTGTCGGTCCCTATTTCTCAATGGGAACATTATATATGTCTATAACGCCATATGTCCTAGCCTGAGACAACCTAGCATGTCGAATATAATATATTACAACATTCCTGGCGCGTCGGCAACTACTTCTCGGTGGGAACTGTATATACGTCTATAACGTTATATATCCTAACCTAAGGCAACCTAACATCTCGGATGTAATATTTTACTACATTCCTGGCACGTCGGCCCCTACTTCTCGGTGGGAACATTATATACGTCTATAACGCTATATATCCTAGCCTAAGGCAAACTAACATGTCGAATGTAATATTTTACAACATTCCCGTCACTTCGGATCCTACTTCTCGGTGGGAACTTTATATACGTCTATAACGTTATATATCCTAGTCTAAGGCAACCTAACATCTCGGATGTAATATTTTACTACATTCGTGGCGCACCGGCACCTACTTCTCGGTGGGAACATTATATACGTCTATAACGTTATATATCCTAGCCTAAGGCAATCCTAACATCTCGGATGTAATATTTTACAACATTCCTGTCGCGTCGGCACCTACTTCTCGGTGGGAACATTATATACGTCTATAACGTTATATATCCTAACCTAAGGGAACCTAACACATCCGATGTAATGTTTTACAACATTCCTGGCGTGTCGGCCCCTATTTCTCGGTTGGAACATTGTATATGTCTATAACGCTATATGTCCTAGCCTGAGACAACCTAACATGTCGAATATAATATTTTACAATATTCCTGTCGCGTCGGCAACTACTTCTCGGTGGGAACTGTATATACGACTATAACGTTATATATCCTAATCTAAGACAACTTATCATGTCGAATGTAATATTTTACTACATTCCTGGCACATCGGCCCCTACTTCTCGGTGGGAACATTATATACGTCTATAACGTGATATGTCCTAGCCTAAGGCAATCCTAACATCTCGGAAGTAATATTTTAAAACATTCCTGGCGCGTCGGCATCTACTTCTCGGTGGGAACAGTATATAAGTCAATAACGTTATATATCCTAACCTAAGGCAACCTAACATCCCGGATTTAATATTTTACTACATTCCTGGCACGTCGGCCACTACTTCTCGGTGGGAACATTATATAAGTCTATAACGCTATATATCCTAGCCTAAGGCAAACTAACATGTCGAATGTAATATTTTACAAGATTCCCGTCACTTCGGCACCTACTTCTCGGTGGGAACATTATATACGTCTATAGCGTTATATATCCTAGCCTAAGGCAATCCTAACATCTCGGATGTAATATTTTACAACATTCCTGGCGCGTCGGCACCTATTTCTCGGTGGGAACATTATATATGTCTATAACGTTATATATCCTAACATAAGGGAACCTAACACCTCGGATGTAATGTTTTACAACATTCCTGGCGAGTCGGCCCCTATTTCTCCGTGGGAACATTATATAAGTCAATAACGTTATATATCCTAACCTAAGGCAACCTAACATCTCGGATGTAATATTTTACTACATTCCTGGCGCGCTGGCCCCTACTTCTCGGTGGGAACATTATATACGTCTATAACGCCATATATCCTAACCTAAGGCAACCTAACATCTCGGATGTAATATTTTACTACATTCCTGGCGCGCTGGCCCCTACTTCTCGGTGGGAACATTATATACGTCTATAACGCCATATATCCTAACCTAAGGCAACCTAACATCTCGGATGTAATATTTTACTACATTCCTGGCACGTCGGCCCCTACTTCTCGGTGGGAACATTATATACGTCTATAACGTTATATATCCTAGCCTAAGGTAATCCTAACATCTCGGATGTAATATTTTACAACATTCCTGGCGCTTCGGCACCTACTTCTAGGTGGGAACAGTATATAAGTCTATAACGATATATATCCTAACCTAAGGCAACCTAACATCTCGGATGTAATATTTTACTACATTCCTGGTCGTCGGCCCCTACATCTCGGTGGGAACATTATATACACCTATAACGTTACTTATCCTAGCCTAAGGCAACCTAACATCTCGGATGTAATATTTTACTACATTCGTGGCGCACCGGCCCCTACTCCTCGGTGGAAACATTATATACGTCTATAACGTTATATATCCTATCCTAAGGCAATCCTAACATCTCGGATGTAATATTTTACAACATTCCTGGCGCGTCGGCACCTACTTCTCGGTGGGAGCATTATATACGCCTATAACGTTATATATCCTAACCTAAGGAAACCTAACACCTCGAATGTAATGTTATACAACATTCCTGGCGTGTCGGTCCCTATTTCTCAATGGGAACATTATATATGTCTATAACGCCATATGTCCTAGCCTGAGACAACCTAGCATGTCGAATATAATATATTACAATATTCCTGGCGCGTCGGCAACTACTTCTCGGTGGGAACTGTATATACGTCTATAACGTTATATATCCTAACCTAAGGCAACCTAACATCTCGGATGTAATATTTTACTACATTCCTGGCACGTCGGCCCCTACTTCTCGGTGGGAACATTATATACGTCTATAACGCTATATATCCTAGCCTAAGGCAAACTAACATGTCGAATGTAATATTTTACAACATTCCCGTCACTTCGGATCCTACTTCTCGGTGGGAACTTTATATACGTCTATAACGTTATATATCCTAGCCTAAGACAACCTAACATGTCGAATGTAATATTTTACAGCATTCCTGGCGCGTCGGCCCCTACTTCTCGGTGGGAACATTATATACGTCTATAACGCTATATATCCTAACCTAAGGCAACCTAACATCACGGATGTAATATTTTACTACATTTCTGGCACGTCGGCCCCTACTTCTCGGTGGGAACATTATATACTTCTATAACCCTATATATCCTAGCCTAAGGCAAATTAACATGTCGAATGTAACATTTTACAACATTCCCGTCACTTCGGCCCCTACTTCTCGGTGGGAACTTTATATACGTCTATAACGTTATATATCCTAGTTTAAGGCAACCTAACATCTCGGATGTAATATTTTACTACATTCGTGGCGCACCGGCACCTACTTCTCGGTGGGAACAGTATATAAGTCAATAATGTTATATATCCTAACCTAAGGCAACCTAACATCCCGGATTTAATATTTTACTACATTCCTGGCACGTCGGCCACTACTTCTCGGTGGGAACATTATATAAGTCTATAACGCTATATATCCTAGCCTAAGGCAAACGAACATGTCGAATGTAATATTTTACAACATTCCCGTCACTTCGGCAGCTACTCCTCGGTGGGAACATTATATACGTCTATAACGCTATATATCCTAGCCTAAGGTAATCCTAACATCTCGGATGTAATATTTTACAACATTCCTGGCGCGTCGGCACCTACTTCTAGGTGGGAACAGTATATAAGTCTATAACGTTATATATCCTAGCCTAAGGCAACTTAACATCTCGGATGTAATATTTTACTACATTCCTGGCGCGCTGGCCCCTACTTCTCGGTGGGAACATTATATACGTCTATAACGCCATATATCCTAACCTAAGGCAACCTAACATCTCGGATGTAATATTTTACTACATTCCTGGCACGTCGGCCCCTACTTCTCGGTGGGAACATTATATACGTCTATAACGCTATATATCCTAGCCTAAGGCAAACTAACATGTCGAATGTAATATTTTACAACATTCCCGTCACTTCGGACCCTACTTCTCGGTGGGAACTTTATATACGTCTATAACGTTATATATCCTAGTCTAAGGCAACCTAACATCTCGGATGTAATATTTTACAACATTCCTGGCGTGTCGGCCCCTATTTCTCGGTGGGAACATTATATACGTCTATAACGTTATATACCCTAGCCTAACCTAACCTAACATCTCGGATGTAATATTTTACTACATTCCTGGCGCGCTGGCCCCTACATCTCGGTGGGAACATTATATAAGTCAATAACGTTATATATCCTAACCTAAGGCAACCTAACATCTCGGATGTCATATTTCACTGCATTCCTGGCACGTCGGCCACTACTTCTCGGTGGGAACATTATATATGTCTATTACGCTATATATCCTAGCCTAAGGCAAACTAACATGTCGAATGTAATATTTTACAACATTCCCGTCACTTCGGCACCTACTTCTCGGTGGGAACATTATATACGTCTATAACGTTATATATCCTAACCTAAGGGAACCTAACATATCCGATGTAATGTTTTACAACATTCCTGGCGTGTCGGCCCCTATTTCTCGGTGGGAACATTGTATATGTCTATAACGCTATATGTCCTAGCCTAAGACAACCTAACATGTCGAATATAATATTTTACAATATTCCTGGCGCGTCGGCAACTACTTCTCGGTGGGAACAGTATATACGACTATAACGTTATATATCCTAATCTAAGACAACTTATCATGTCGAAAGTAATATTTTACTACATTCCTGGCACATCGGCCCCTACTTCTCGGTGGGAACATTATATACGTCTATAACGTGATATATCCTAGCCTAAGGCAAACTAACCTGTCGAATGTAATATTTTACAACATTCCCGTCACTTCGGCACCTACTTCTCGGTGGGAACATTATATACGTCTATAACGTTATATATCCTAGCCTAAGACAACCTAACATGTCGAATGTAATATTTTACAGCATTCCTGGCGCGTCGGCCCCTACTTCTCGGTGGGAACATTATATACGTCTATAACGCTATATATCCTAACCTAAGGCAACCTAACATCACGGATGTAATATTTTACTACATTTCTGGCACGTCGGCCCCTACTTCTCGGTGGGAACATTATATACTTCTATAACCCTATATATCCTAGCCTAAGGCAAATTAACATGTCGAATGTAACATTTTACAACATTCCCGTCACTTCGGCCCCTACTTCTCGGTGGGAACTTTATATACGTCTATAACGTTATATATCCTAGTTTAAGGCAACCTAACATCTCGGATGTAATATTTTACTACATTCGTGGCGCACCGGCACCTACTTCTCGGTGGGAACAGTATATAAGTCAATAATGTTATATATCCTAACCTAAGGCAACCTAACATCCCGGATTTAATATTTTACTACATTCCTGGCACGTCGGCCACTACTTCTCGGTGGGAACATTATGTAAGTCTATAACGCTATATATCCTAGCCTAAGGCAAACGAACATGTCGAATGTAATATTTTACAACATTCCCGTCACTTCGGCACCTACTTCTCGGTGGGAACATTATATACGTCTATAACGTTATATATCTTAGCCTAAGGCAACCTAACATCTCGGATGTTATATTTTAGTACAGTCCCGGCGCGCCGGCACCTACTTCTCGGTGGGAACATTATATAAGTCTATAACTTATATATCCTAGCCTAAGGTAATCCTAACATCTCGGATGTAATATTTTACAACATTCCTGGCGCGTCGGCACCTATTTCTCGGTGGGAACATTATATATGTCTATAACGTTATATATCCTAACCTAAGGGAACCTAACACCTCGGATGTAATGTTTTACAACATTCCTGGCGAGTCGGCCCCTATTTCTCGGTGGGAACATGATATACGTCTATAACGTTATATATCCTAGCCTAAGGTAATCCTAACATCTCGGATGTAATATTTTACAACATTCCTGGCGCGTCGGCACCTACTTCTAGGTGGGAACAGTATATAAGTCTATAACGTTTTATATCCTAACCTAAGGCAACCTAACATCTCGGATGTAATATTTTACTACATTCCTGACTCGACGGCCCCTACTTCTCGGTGGGAACATTATATACACCTATAACGTTACTTATCCTAGCCTAAGGCAACCTAACATCTCGGATGTAATATTTTACTACATTCGTGGCGCACCGGCCCCTACTCCTCGGTGGAAACATTATATACGTCTATAACGTTATATATCCTAGCCTAAGGCAATCCTAACATCTCGGATGTAATATTCTACTACATTCCTGGCTCGTCGGCCCCTACTTCTCGGTGGGAACATTATATACACCTATAACGTTACTTATCCTAGCCTAAGGCAACTTAACATCTCGGATGTAATATTTTACTACATTCCTGGCGCGCTGGCCCCTACTTCTCGGTGGGAACATTATATAGGTCTATAACGCCATATATCCTAACCTAAGGCAACCTAACATCTCGGATGTAATATTTTACAACATTCCTGGCGCTTCGGCACCTACTTCTAGGTGGGAACATTATATACGTCTATAACGTTATATATCCTAGCCTAAGGCAATCCTAACATCTCGGAAGTAATATTTTAAAACATTCCTGGCGCGTCGGCATCTACTTCTCGGTGGGAACATTATATACGTCTATAACGTTATATACCCTAGCCTAACCTAACCTAACATCTCGGATGTAATATTTTACTACATTCCTGGCGCGCTGGCCCCTACATCTCGGTGGGAACATTATATAAGTCAATAACGTTATATATCCTAACCTAAGGCAACCTAACATCTCGGATGTCATATTTTACTGCATTCCTGGCACGTCGACCACTACTTCTCGGTGGGAACATTATATATGTCTATTACGCTATATATCCTAGCCTAAGGCAAACTAACATGTCGAATGTAATATTTTACAACATTCCCGTCACTTCGGCACCTACTTCTCGGTGGGAACATTATATACGTCTATAACGTTATATATCCTAACCTGAGGAAACCTAACACCTCGAATGTAATGTTATACAACATTCCTGGCGTGTCGGTCCCTATTTCTCGGTGGGAACATTATATATGTCTATAACGCTATATGTCCTAGCCTGAGACAACCTAGCATGTCGAATATAATATTTTACAATATTCCTGGCGCGTCGGCAACTACTTCTCGGTGGGAACTGTATATACGACTATAACGTTATATATCCTAATCTAAGACAACTTATCATGTCGAATGTAATATTTTACTACATTCCTGGCACGTCGGCCCCTACTTCTCGGAGGGAACATTATATACGTCTATAACGTTATATATCCTAGCCTAAGGCAACCTAACATCTCGGATGTTATATTTTACTACAGTCCCGGCGCGCCGGCCCCTCCTTCTCGGTGGGAACATTATTTACGTCTATAACGTTATATATCCTAGCCTAAGGCAATCCTAACATGTCGATTGTATAATTATACAACATTCCTGGCGAGTCGGCCCCTATTTCTCCGTGGGAACATTATGTAAGTCAATAACGTTATATATCCTAACCTAAGGTAACCTAACATCTCGGATGTAATATTTTACTACATTCCTGGCTCGTCGGCCCCTACTTCTCTGTGGGAACATTATATACATCTATAACGTTACTATTCCTAGCCTAACGCAACCTAACATCTCGGATGTAATATTTTACTACATTCGTGGCGCACCGGCCCCTACTTCTCGGTGGGAACATTATATACGTCTATAACGTTATATATCCTAGCCTAAGGCAATCCTAACATCTCGGATGTAATATTTTACAACATTCCTGGCGCGTCGGCACCTACTTCTCGGTGGGAACATTATATACGTCTATAACGTTATATATCCTAACCTGAGGAAACCTAACACCTCGAATGTAATGTTATACAACATTCCTCGCGTGTCGGTCCCTATTTCTCGGTGGGAACATTATATATGTCTATAACGCTATATGTCCTAGCCTGAGACAACCTAGCATGTCGAATATAATATTTTACAATATTCCTGGCGCGTCGGCAACTACTTCTCGGTGGGAACTGTATATACGACTATAACGTTATATATCCTAATCTAAGACAACTTATCATGTCGAATGTAATATTTTACTACATTCCTGGCACGTCGGCCCCTACTTCTCGGAGGGAACATTATATACGTCTATAACGTTATATATCCTAGCCTAAGGCAACCTAACATCTCGGATGTTATATTTTACTACAGTCCCGGCGCGCCGGCCCCTACTTCTCGGTGGGAACATTATGTAAGTCTACAACGTTATATATCTTAGCCTAAGGCAACCTAACATCTCGGATGTAATATTTTACTACATTCCTGGCGCGCTGGCCCCTACTTCTCGGTAGGAACATTATATACGTCTATCACGCCATATATCCTAACCTAAGGCAACCTAACATCTCGGATGTAATATTTTACTACATTCGTGGCACGTCGGCCCCTACTTCTCGGTGGGAACATTATATACGTCTATAACGCTATATATCCTCACCTAAGGCAATCTAACATCTCGGATGTCATATTTTACTACATTCCTGGCACGTCGGCCACGACTTCTCGGTGGGAACATTACATAAGTCTATTACGCTATATATCCTAGCCTAAGGCAAACTAACATGTCGAATGTAATATTTTACAACATTCCCGTCACTTCGGACCCTACTTCACGGTGGGAACTTTATATACGTCTATAACGTTATATATCCTAGTCTAAGGCAACCTAACATCTCGGATGTAATATCTTACAACATTCCTGGCGTGTCGGCCCCTATTTCTCGGTGGGAACATTATATACGTCTATAACGTTATATATCCTAGCCTAAGGTAATCCTAACATCTCGGATGTAATATTTTACAACATTCCTGGCGCTTCGGCACCTACTTCTAGGTGGGAACAGTATATAAGTCTATAATGTTATATATCCTAACCTAAGGCAACCTAACATCTCGGATGTAATATTTTACTACATTCGTGGCGCACCGGCCCCTACTTCTCGGTGGGAACATTATTTACGTCTATAACGTTATATATCCTAGCCTAAGGCAATCCTAACATGTCGATTGTATAATTATACAACATTCCTGGCGAGTCGGCCCCTATTTCTCCGTGGGAACATTATATAAGTCAATAACGTTATATATCCTAACCTAAGGTAACCTAACATCTCGGATGTAATATTTTACTACATTCCTGGCTCGTCGGCCCCTACTTCTCTGTGGGAACATTATATACATCTATAACGTTACTATTCCTAGCCTAACGCAACCTAACATCTCGGATGTAATATTTTACTACATTCGTGGCGCACCGGCCCCTACTTCTCGGTGGGAACATTATATACGTCTATAACGTTATATATCCTAGCCTAAGGCAATCCTAACATCTCGGATGTAATATTTTACAACATTCCTGGCGCGTCGGCACCTACTTCTCGGTGGGAACATTATATACGTCTATAACGTTATATATCCTAACCTGAGGAAACCTAACACCTCGAATGTAATGTTATACAACATTCCTCGCGTGTCGGTCCCTATTTCTCGGTGGGAACATTATATATGTCTATAACGCTATATGTCCTAGCCTGAGACAACCTAGCATGTCGAATATAATATTTTACAATATTCCTGGCGCGTCGGCAACTACTTCTCGGTGGGAACTGTATATACGACTATAACGTTATATATCCTAATCTAAAACAACTTATCATGTCGAATGTAATATTTTACTACATTCCTAGCACGTCGGCCCCTACTTCTCGGAGGGAACATTATATACGTCTATAACGTTATATATCCTAGCCTAAGGCAACCTAACATCTCGGATGTTATATTTTACTACAGTCCCGGCGCGCCGGCCCCTACTTCTCGGTGGGAACATTATGTAAGTCTACAACGTTATATATCTTAGCCTAAGGCAACCTAACATCTCGGATGTAATATTTTACTACATTCGTGGCACGTCGGCCCCTACTTCTCGGTGGGAACATTATATACGTCTATAACGCTATATATCCTCACCTAAGGCAACCTAACATCTCGGATGTCATATTTTACTACATTCCTGGCACGTCGGCCACGACTTCTCGGTGGGAACATTATATAAGTCTATTACGCTATATATCCTAGCCTAAGGCAAACTAACATGTCGAATGTAATATTTTACAACATTCCCGTCACTTCGGACCCTACTTCACGGTGGGAACTTTATATACGTCTATAACGTTATATATCCTAGTCTAAGGCAACCTAACATCTCGGATGTAATATCTTACAACATTCCTGGCGTGTCGGCCCCTATTTCTCGGTGGGAACATTATATACGTCTATAACGTTATATATCCTAGCCTAAGGTAATCCTAACATCTCGGATGTAATATTTTACAACATTCCTGGCGCTTCGGCACCTACTTCTAGGTGGGAACAGTATATAAGTCTATAATGTTATATATCCTAACCTAAGGCAACCTAACATCTCGGATGTAATATTTTACTACATTCCTGGTCGTCGGCCCCTACATCTCGGTGGGAACATTATATACTCCTATAACGTTACTTATCCTAGCCTAAGGCAACCTAACATCTCGGATGTAATATTTTACCACATTCGTGGCGCACCGGCCCCTACTCCTCGGTGGAAACATTATATACGTCTGTAACGTTATATATCCTAGCCTAAGGCAATCCTAACTTCTCGGATGTAATATTTTACAACATTCCTGGCGCGTCGGCACCTACTTCTCGGTGGGAGCATTATATACGTCTATAACGTTATATATCCTAACCTAAGGAAACCTAACACCTCGAATGTAATGTTATACAACATTCCTGGCGTGTCGGTCCCTATTTCTCAATGGGAACATTATATATGTCTATAACGCCATATGTCCTAGCCTGAGACAACCTAGCATGTCAAATATAATATATTACAATATTCCTGGCGCGTCGGCAACTACTTCTCGGTGGGAACTGTATATACGTCTATAACGTTATATATCCTAACCTAAGACAACTTAACATGTCGAGCGTAATATTTTACAACATTCCTGGCTCGTCGGCCTCTACCTCTCGGTGGGAACATCATATACGTCTATAACGTTATATATCCTAACCTAAGGCAACTTAACATGTCGAATGTAATATTTTCCCACATTCCTGTCGCGCTGGCCCCTACTTCTCGGTGGGAACATTATATACGTCTATAACGCCATATATCCTAACCTAAGGCAACCTAACATCTCGGATGTAATATTTTACTACATTCGTGGCGCACCGGCCCCTACTTCTCGGTGGGAACATTATTTACGTCTATAACGTTATATATCCTAGCCTAAGGCAATCCTAACATGTCGATTGTATAATTATACAACATTCCTGGCGAGTCGGCCCCTATTTCTCCGTGGGAACATTATATAAGTCAATAACGTTATATATCCTAACCTAAGGTAACCTAACATCTCGGATGTAATATTTTACTACATTCCTGGCTCGTCGGCCCCTACTTCTCTGTGGGAACATTATATACATCTATAACGTTACTATTCCTAGCCTAACGCAACCTAACATCTCGGATGTAATATTTTACTACATTCGTGGCGCACCGGCCCCTACTTCTCGGTGGGAACATTATATACGTCTATAACGTTATATATCCTAGCCTAAGGCAATCCTAACATCTCGGATGTAATATTTTACAACATTCCTGGCGCGTCGGCACCTACTTCTCGGTGGGAACATTATATACGTCTATAACGTTATATATCCTAACCTGAGGAAACCTAACACCTCGAATGTAATGTTATACAACATTCCTCGCGTGTCGGTCCCTATTTCTCGGTGGGAACATTATATACGTCTATAACGCTATATATCTTAGCCTAAGGCAAACTAACATGTCGAATGTAATATTTTACAACATTCCCGTCACTTCGGACCCTACTTCACGGTGGGAACTTTATATACGTCTATAACGTTATATATCCTAGTCTAAGGCAACCTAACATCTCGGATGTAATATCTTACAACATTCCTGGCGTGTCGGCCCCTATTTCTCGGTGGGAACATTATATACGTCTATAACGTTATATATCCTAGCCTAAGGTAATCCTAACATCTCGGATGTAATATTTTACAACATTCCTGGCGCTTCGGCACCTACTTCTAGGTGGGAACTGTATATAAGTCTATAACGTTATATATCCTAACCTAAGGCAACCTAACATCTCGGATGTAATATTTTACTACATTCCTGGCGAGTCGGCACCTATTTCTCCGTGGGAACATTATATAAGTCAATAACGTTATATATCCTAACCTAAGGCAACCTAACATCTCGGATGTAATATTTTACTACATTCCTGGTCGTCGGCCCCTACTTCTCGGTGGGAACATTATATACTCCTATAACGTTACTTATCCTAGC
The DNA here is from genome assembly GCA_963969225.1 of Xylocopa violacea. Lineage (NCBI taxonomy): Eukaryota > Metazoa > Arthropoda > Insecta > Hymenoptera > Apidae > Xylocopa > Xylocopa violacea. The sequence continues at coordinate 48,289,281 of CAXAJV010000001.1, forward strand.
CTAAGGCAACCTAACATCTCGGATGTAATATTTTACCACATTTGTGGCGCACTGGCCCCTACTCCTCGGTGGAAACATTATATACGTCTGTAACGTTATATATCCTAGCCTAAGGCAATCCTAACTTCTCGGATGTAATATTTTACAACATTCCTGGCGCGTCGGCAACTACTTCTCGGTGGGAACTGTATATACGTCTATAACGTTATATATCCTAACCTAAGGCAACCTAACATCTCGGATGTAATATTTTACTACATTCCTGGCACGTCGGCCCCTACTTCTCGGTGGGAACATTATATACGTCTATAACGCTATATATCCTAGCCTAAGGCAAACTAACATGTCGAATGTAATATTTTACAACATTCCCGTCACTTCGGATCCTACTTCTCGGTGGGAACTTTATATACGTCTATAACGTTATATATCCTAGTCTAAGGCAACCTAACATCTCGGATGTAATATTTTACTACATTCGTGGCGCACCGGCACCTACTTCTCGGTGGGAACATTATATACGTCTATAACGTTATATATCCTAGCCTAAGGCAATCCTAACATCTCGGATGTAATATTTTACAACATTCCTGGCGCGTCGGCACCTACTTCTCGGTGGGAACATTATATACGTCTATAACGTTATATATCCTAACCTAAGGGAACCTAACACATCCGATGTAATGTTTTACAACATTCCTGGCGTGTCGGCCCCTATTTCTCGGTTGGAACATTGTATATGTCTATAACGCTATATGTCCTAGCCTGAGACAACCTAACATGTCGAATATAATATTTTACAATATTCCTGTCGCGTCGGCAACTACTTCTCGGTGGGAACTGTATATACGACTATAACGTTATATATCCTAATCTAAGACAACTTATCATGTCGAATGTAATATTTTACTACATTCCTGGCACATCGGCCCCTACTTCTCGGTGGGAACATTATATACGTCTATAACGTGATATGTCCTAGCCTAAGGCAATCCTAACATCTCGGAAGTAATATTTTAAAACATTCCTGGCGCGTCGGCATCTACTTCTCGGTGGGAACAGTATATAAGTCAATAACGTTATATATCCTAACCTAAGGCAACCTAACATCCCGGATTTAATATTTTACTACATTCCTGGCACGTCGGCCACTACTTCTCGGTGGGAACATTATATAAGTCTATAACGCTATATATCCTAGCCTAAGGCAAACTAACATGTCGAATGTAATATTTTACAACATTCCCGTCACTTCGGCACCTACTTCTCGGTGGGAACATTATATACGTCTATAGCGTTATATATCCTAGCCTAAGGCAATCCTAACATCTCGGATGTAATATTTTACTACATTCCTGGCACGTCGGCCCCTACTTCTCGGTGGGAACATTATATACGTCTATAACGTTATATATCCTAGCCTAAGGTAATCCTAACATCTCGGATGTAATATTTTACAACATTCCTGGCGCTTCGGCACCTACTTCTAGGTGGGAACAGTATATAAGTCTATAACGTTATATATCCTAACCTAAGGCAACCTAACATCTCGGATGTAATATTTTACTACATTCCTGGTCGTCGGCCCCTACATCTCGGTGGGAACATTATATACACCTATAACGTTACTTATCCTAGCCTAAGGCAACCTAACATCTCGGATGTAATATTTTACTACATTCGTGGCGCACCGGCCCCTACTCCTCGGTGGAAACATTATATACGTCTATAACGTTATATATCCTATCCTAAGGCAATCCTAACATCTCGGATGTAATATTTTACAACATTCCTGGCGCGTCGGCACCTACTTCTCGGTGGGAGCATTATATACGCCTATAACGTTATATATCCTAACCTAAGGAAACCTAACACCTCGAATGTAATGTTATACAACATTCCTGGCGTGTCGGTCCCTATTTCTCAATGGGAACATTATATATGTCTATAACGCCATATGTCCTAGCCTGAGACAACCTAGCATGTCGAATATAATATATTACAATATTCCTGGCGCGTCGGCGACTACTTCTCGGTGGGAACTGTATATACGTCTATAACGTTATATATCCTAACCTAAGGCAACCTAACATCTCGGATGTAATATTTTACTACATTCCTGGCGCGCTGGCCCCTACTTCTCGGTGGGAACAATATATACGTCTATAACGCCATATATCCTAACCTAAGGCAACCTAACATCTCGGATGTAATATTTTACTACATTCCTGGCACGTCGGCCCCTACTTCTCGGTGGGAACATTATATACGTCTATAACGCTATATATCCTAGCCTAAGGCAAACTAACATGTCGAATGTAATATTTTACAACATTCCCGTCACTTCGGACCCTACTTCTCGGTGGGAACTTTATATACGTCTATAACGTTATATATCCTAGTCTAAGGCAACCTAACATCTCGGATGTAATATTTTACAACATTCCTGGCGTGTCGGCCCCTATTTCTCGGTGGGAACATTATATACGTCTATAACGTTATATATCCTAGCCTAAGGTAATCCTAACATCTCGGATGTAATATTTTACAACATTCCTGGCGCTTCGGCACCTACTTCTAGGTGGGAACAGTATATAAGTCTATAACGTTATATATCCTAACCTAAGGCAACCTAAGATCTCGGATGTAATATTTTACTACATTCCTGGTCGTCGGCCCCTACTTCTCGGTGGGAACATTATATACGCCTATAACGTTACTTATCCTAGCCTAAGGCAACCTAACATCTCGGAAGTAATATTTTACTACATTCGTGGCGCACCGGCCCCTACTCCTCGGTGGAAACATTATATACGTCTATAACGTTATATATCCTAGCCTAAGGCAATCCTAACATCTCGGAAGTAATATTTTAAAACATTCCTGGCGCGTCGGCATCTACTTCTCGGTGGGAACATTATATACGTCTATAACGTTATATACCCTAGCCTAACCTAACCTAACATCTTGGATGTAATATTTTACTACATTCCTGGCGCGCTGGCCCCTACATCTCGGTGGGAACATTATATAAGTCAATAACGTTATATATCCTAACCTAAGGCAACCTAACATCTCGGATGTCATATTTCACTGCATTCCTGGCACGTCGGCCACTACTTCTCGGTGGGAACATTATATATGTCTATTACGCTATATATCCTAGCCTAAGGCAAACTAACATGTCGAATGTAATATTTTACAACATTCCCGTCACTTCGGCACCTACTTCTCGGTGGGAACATTATATACGTCTATAACGTTATATATCCTAACCTAAGGGAACCTAACATATCCGATGTAATGTTTTACAACATTCCTGGCGTGTCGGCCCCTATTTCTCGGTGGGAACATTGTATATGTCTATAACGCTATATGTACTAGCCTGAGACAACCTAACATGTCGAATATAATATTTTACAATATTCCTGGCGCGTCGGCAACTACTTCTCGGTGGGAACTGTATATACGACTATAACGTTATGTATCCTAATCTAAGACAACTTATCATGTCGAAAGTAATATTTTACTACATTCCTGGCACATCGGCCCCTACTTCTCGGTGGGAACATTATATACGTCTATAACGTGATATGTCCTAGCCTAAGGCAATCCTAACATCTCGGAAGTAATATTTTACAACATTTCCGTCACTTCGGCACCTACTTCTCGGTGGGAACATTATATACGTCTATAACGTTATATATCTTAGCCTAAGGCAACCTAACATCTCGGATGTTATATTTTACTACAGTCCCGCCGCGCCGGCCCCTACTTCTCGGTGGGAACATTATATAAGTCTATAACTTATATATCCTAGCTTAAGGTAATCCTAACATCTCGGATGTAATATTTTACAACATTCCTGGCGCGTCGGCACCTATTTCTCGGTGCGAACATTACATATGTCTATAACGTTATATATCCTAACCTAAGGGAACCTAACACCTCGGGTGTAATGTTTTACAACATTCCTGGCGAGTCGGCCCCTATTTCTCGGTGGGAACATGATATACGTCTATAACGTTATATATCCTAGCCTAAGGTAATCCTAACATCTCGGATGTAATATTTTACAACATTCCTGGCGCGTCGGCACCTACTTCTAGGTGGGAACAGTATATAAGTCTATAACGTTATATATCCTAACCTAAGGCAACCTAACATCTCGGATGTAATATTTTACTACATTCCTGACTCGTCGGCCCCTACTTCTCGGTGGGAACATTATATACACCTATAACGTTACTTATCCTAGCCTAAGGCAACCTAACATCTCGGATGTAATATTTTACTACATTCGTGGCGCACCGGCCCCTACTCCTCGGTGGAAACATTATATACGTCTATAACGTTATATATCCTAGCCTAAGGCAATCCTAACATCTCGGATGTAATATTTTACAACATTCCTGGCTCGACGGCCCCTACTTCTCGTTGGGAACATTATATACGTCTATAACGTTATATATCCTAACCTAAGACAACTTGACATGTCGAATGTAATATTTTACCACATTCCTGGCTCGTTGGCCCCTACTCCTCGGTAGGAATATCGTATACGTCTATAACGTTATATATCCTAGCCTAAGGCAATCCTAACACGTCGAATGTAATATTTTACAACATTCCTGGCGCGGCGGCCCCTACTTCTCGGTGGGCACAGTATATACGTCTATAACGTTATATATCCTAGCCTAAGGCAATCCTAACATGTCGAATGTAAAATTTTACATCATTCCTGGGGCGTCGGCCCCTTTTTCTCGATGGGAAAATTATATAAGTCAATAACGTTATATATCCTAACCTACGGCAACCTAACATGTCGAGCGTAATATTTTACAACATTCCTGGCTCTTCGGCCCCTACTTCTCGGTTGGAACATTATATACGTCTATAACGTTATATATCCGAACCTAAGGGAACCTAACATCTCGGATGTAATATTTGACAACATTCTTGTCGTGTCGGCCCGTACTCCTCGGTGGGAATATCGTATACGTCTATAACGTTATATATCCTAGCCTAAGGCAATCCTAACACGTCGAATGTAATATTTTACAACATTCCTGGCGCGGCGGCCCTTACTTCTCGGTGGGAACATTATATACGTCTATATCGCTATATATCCTAGCCTAAGGCAACCTAACATGTCGAGCGTAATATTTTACAACATTCCTGGCTCGTCGGCACCTACTTCTCGATGGGAACTTTATATACGTCTATAACGTTATATATCCTAGCATAAGGCATCCTTACATGTCGAATGTAATATTTTACAATATTCCTGGCGCGTCGGCAACTACTTCTCGGTGGGAACAGTATATCCGTCTATAACGTTATATATCCTAACCTAAGGCAACTTAACATGTCGAATGTAATGTTTCACCACATTCCTGGCTCGTTGGCCCCTACTTCTCGGTGGGAACATTATGAGCGTCTATAACGTTATATATCCTAACCTAAGGCAACCTAACATCTCGGATGTAATATTTTACAACATTCCTGGCTCGTTGGCCCCTACTTCTCGGTGGGAACATTATATACGTCTATAACGTTATATATTCTAACCTAAGGGAACCTAACATCTCGGATGTAATATTTTACAACATTCCTGGCTCGTCGGCACCTACTTCTCGGTGGGAACTTTATATACGTCTATAACGTTATATATCCTAGCATAAGGCATCCTTACATGTCGAATGTAATATTTTACAACATTCCTGGCGCGCCGGCACCTATTTCTCGGTGGGAACATTATATACGTCTATAACTTTACATATCCTAGCCTAAGGCAACCTAACATCTCGGATGTAATATTTTACTACATTCCTGGCGCGCCGGCCCCCACTTCTCGGTGGGAATATTATATACGTTTATAACGTTATATATCCTAGCATAAGGCATCCTTACATGTCGAATGTAATATTTTACAACATTCCTGGCTCGTCGGCACCTACTTCTCGGTGGGAACTTTATATACGTCTATAACGTTATATATCCTAGCATAAGGCATCCTTACATGTCGAATGTAATATTTTATAATATTCCTGGCGCGTCGGCAACTACTTCTCGGTGGGAACAGTATATCCGTCTATAACGTTATATATCCTAACCTAAGGCAACCTAACATCTTGGATGTAATATTTTACTACATTCCTGGCACGTCGGCCCCTACTTCTCGGTGGGAACATTATATATGTCTATAACGGTATATATCCTAACCTAAGGCAACCTAACATCTCGAAAGTAATATTTTACTACATTCCTGGCACGTTGGCCCCTACTTCTCGGTGGGAACATTATATAGGTCTATAACGTTATATATCCTAGCATAAGGCATCCTTACATGTCGAATGTAATATTTTACAACATTCCTGGCGCGCCGGTACCTATTTCTCGGTGGGAACATTATATACGTCTATATCGCTATATATACTAGCCTAAGGCAACCTAACATGTCGAATGTAATATTCTACAGCATTCCTGGCGCGCCGGCTCCTACTTCTCGGTGGGTACATTATATACGTCCATAACGTGATATATCCTAGCCTAAGGCAATCCTAACATCTCGGATGTAATATTTTACTACATTCGTGGCGCGCCGACCGCTATTTGTCGATGGGAACATTATATACGTCTATATCGCTATATATCCTAGCCTAAGGCAACCTAACATCTCGGATGTAATATTTTACTACATTCCTGGCGCGCCGGCCCCCACTTCTCGGTGGGAATATTATATACGTTTATAACGTTATATATCCTAGCATAAGGCATCCTTACATGTCGAATGTAATATTTTACAACATTCCTGGCTCGTTGGCCCCTACTTCTCGGTGGGAACATTATATACGTCTATAACGATATAGATTCTAACCTAAGGGAACCTAACATCTCGGATGTAATATTTTACAACAATCCTGGCTCGTCGGCACCTACTTCTCGGTGGGAACTTTATATACGTCTATAACGTTATATATCCTAGCATAAGGCATCCTTACATGTCGAATGTAATATTTTACTACATTCCTGGCGCGCAGACCCCTACTTCTCGGTGGGAACATTATATGCGTCTATAACGCCATATATCCTAACCTAAGGCAACCTAGCATCTCGGATGTAATATTTTACTACATTCCTGGCACGTCGGCCCCTACTTCTCGGTGGGAACATTATATACGTCTATAACGCTATATATCCTAGCCTAAGGCAAACTAACATGTCGAATGTAATATTTTACAACATTCCCGTCACTTCGGCCCCTACTTCTCGGTGGGAACTTTATATACGTCTATAACGTTATATATCCTAGTTTAAGGCAACCTAACATCTCGGATGTAATATTTTACTACATTCGTGGCGCACCGGCACCTACTTCTCGGTGGGAACATTATATACGTCTATATCGCTATATATACTAGCCTAAGGCAACCTAACATGTCGAATGTAATATTTTACTACATTCCTGGCACATCGGCCCCTACTTCTCGGTGGGAACATTATATACGTCTATAACGTGATATGTCCTAGCCTAAGGCAATCCTAACATCTCGGAAGTAATATTTTAAAACATTCCTGGCGCGTCGGCACCTATTTCTCGGTGGGAACATTATATATGTCTATAACGTTATATATCCTAACCTAAGGGAACCTAACACCTCGGATTTAATGTTTTACAACATTCCTGACGAGTCGGCCCCTATTTCTCCGTGGGAACATTATATAAGTCAATAACGTTATATATCCTAACCTAAGGCAACCTAACATCTCGGATGTAATATTTTGCTACATTCCTGGCGCGCAGGCCCCTACTTCTCGGTGGGAACATTATATGCGTCTATAACGCCATATATCCTAACCTAAGGCAACCTAGCATCTCGGATGTAATATTTTACTACATTCCTGGCACGTCGGCCCCTACTTCTCGGTGGGAACATTATATACGTCTATAACGCTATATATCCTAGCCTAAGGCAAACTAACATGTCGAATGTAATATTTTACAACATTCCCGTCACTTCGGCCCCTACTTCTCGGTGGGAACTTTATATACGTCTATAACGTTATATATCCTAGTTTAAGGCAACCTAACATCTCGGATGTAATATTTTACTACATTCGTGGCGCACCGGCACCTACTTCTCGGTGGGAACATTATATACGTCTATAACGTTATATATCCTAGCCTAAGGCAATCCTAACATCTCGGATGTAATATTTTACTACATTCGTGGCGCACCGGCCCCTACTTCTCGGTGGAAACATTATATACGTCTGAAACGTTATATATCCTAGCCTAAGGCAATCCTAACATCTCGGATGTAATATTTTACAACATTCCTGGCGCGTCGGCACCTACTTCTCGGTGGGAGCAATATATACGCCTATAACGTTATATATCCTAACCTAAGGAAACCTAACACCTCGAATGTAATGTTATACAACATTCCTGGCGTGTCGGTCCCTATTTCTCAATGGGAACATTATATATGTCTATAACGCCATATGTCCTAGCCTGAGACAGCCTAGCATGTCGAATATAATATATTACAATATTCCTGGCGCGTCGGCAACTACTTCTCGGTGGGAACTGTATATACGACTATAACGTTATATATCCTAACCTAAGACAACTTAACATGTCGAGCGTAATATTTTACAACATTCCTGGCTCGACGGCCCCTACTTCTCGTTGGGAACATTATATACGTCTATAACGTTATATATCCTAGCCTAAGGCAACCTAACATCTCGGATGTAATATTTTACTACATTCCTCCCACGCCGGCCCCTACTTTTCGGTGGGAACATTATATACGTCTATAACGTTATATATCCTAACCTAAGACAACTTAACATGTCGAATGTAATATTTTACCACATTCCTGGCTCGTTGGCCCCCATTCCTCGGTGGGAATATCGTATACGTCTATAACGTTATATATCCTAGCCTAAGGCAATCCTAACACGTCGAATGTAATATTTTACAACATTCCTGGCTCGTTGGCCCCTACTTCTCGGTGGGAACATTATATACGTCTATAACGTTATAGATTCTAACCTAAGGGAACCTAACATTTCGGATGTAATATTTTACAACAATCCTGGCTCGTCGGCACCTACTTCTCGGTGGGAACTTTATATACGTCTATAACGTTATATATCCTAGCATAAGGCATCCTTACATGTCGAATGTAATATTTTACAATATTCCTGGCGCGTCGGCAACTACTTCTCGGTGGGAACAGTATATCCGTCTATAACGTTATATATCTTAACCTAAGGCAACCTAACATCTTGGATGTAATATTTTACTACATTCCTGGCACGTCGGCACCTACTTCTCGGTGGGAACATTATATATGTCTATAACGGTATATATCCTAACCTAAGGCAACCTAACATCTCGGATGTAATATTTTACTACATTCCTGGCACGTTGGCCCCTACTTCTCGGTGGGAACATTATATACGTCCATAACGTTATATATCCTAGCATAAGGCATCCTTACATGTCGAATGTAATATTTTACAACATTCCTGGCTCGTCGGCACCTATTTCTCGGTGGGAACATTATATACGTCTATATCGCTATATATACTAGCCTAAGGCAACCTAACTTGTCGAATGTAATATTCTACAGCATTCCTGGCGCGCCGGCTCCTACTTCTCGGTGGGAACATTATATACGTCCATAACGTGATATATCCTAGCCTAAGGCAATCCTAACATCTCGGATGTAATATTTTACTACATTCGTGGCGCGCCGACCGCTATTTGTCGATGGGAACATTATATACGTCTATATCGCTATATATCCTAGCCTAAGGCAACCTAACATGTCGAGCGTAATATTTTACAACATTCCTGGCTCGTCGGCACCTACTTCTCGGTTGAAACTTTATATACGTCTATAACGTTATATATCCTAGCCTAAGGCAACCTAACATGTCGAGCGTAATATTTTACAACATTCCTGGCTCGTCGGCACCTACTTCTCGGTGGGAACTTTATATACGTCTATAACGTTATATATCCTAGCATAAGGCATCCTTACATGTCGAATGTAATATTTTACAACATTCCTGGCGCGCCGGCACCTATTTCTCGGTGGGAACATTATATACGTCTATATCGCTATATATACTAGCCTAAGGCAACCTAACATGTCGAATGTAATATTTTACAGCATTCCTGGCGCGCCGGCCCCTACTTCTCGGTGGGAACATTATATACGTCCATAACGTGATATATCCTAGCCTAAGGCAATCCTAACATCTCGGATGTAATATTTTACTACATTCGTGGCGCGCCGACCGCTATTTGTCGATGGGAACATTATATACGTCTATATCGCTATATATCCTACCCCAAGGCAACCTAACATGTCGAGCGTAATATTTTACAACATTCCTGGCTCGTCGGCACCTACTTCTCGGTTGGAACTTTATATACGTCTATAACGTTATATATCCTAGCCTAAGGCAACCTAACATGTCGAGCGTAATATTTTACAACATTCCTGGCTCGTCGGCACCTACTTCTCGGTGGGAACTTTATATACGTCTATAACGTTATATATGCTAGCATAAGGCATCCTTACATGTCGAATGTAATATTTTACAACATTCCTGGCGCGCCGGCACCTATTTCTCGGTGGGAACATTATATACGTCTATAACTTTACATATCCTAGCCTAAGGCAACCTAACATCTCGGATGTAATATTTTACTTCATTCCTGGCGCGCCGGCCCCCACTTCTCGGTGGGAATATTATATACGTTTATAACGTTATATATCCTAGCATAAGGCATCCTTACATGTCGAATGTAATATTTTACAACATTCCTGGCTCGTTGGCCCCTACTTCTCGGTGGGAACATTATATACGTCTATAACGTTATAGATTCTAACCTAAGGGAACCTAACATTTCGGATGTAATATTTTACAACAATCCTGGCTCGTCGGCACCTACTTCTCGGTGGGAACTTTATATACGTCTATAACGTTATATATCCTAGCATAAGGCATCCTTACATGTCGAATGTAATATTTTACAATATTCCTGGCGCGTCGGCAACTACTTCTCGGTGGGAACAGTATATCCGTCTATAACGTTATATATCTTAACCTAAGGCAACCTAACATCTTGGATGTAATATTTTACTACATTCCTGGCACGTCGGCACCTACTTCTCGGTGGGAACATTATATATGTCTATAACGGTATATATCCTAACCTAAGGCAACCTAACATCTCGGATGTAATATTTTACTACATTCCTGGCACGTTGGCCCCTACTTCTCGGTGGGAACATTATATACGTCCATAACGTTATATATCCTAGCATAAGGCATCCTTACATGTCGAATGTAATATTTTACAACATTCCTGGCTCGTCGGCACCTATTTCTCGGTGGGAACATTATATACGTCTATATCGCTATATATACTAGCCTAAGGCAACCTAACTTGTCGAATGTAATATTCTACAGCATTCCTGGCGCGCCGGCTCCTACTTCTCGGTGGGAACATTATATACGTCCATAACGTGATATATCCTAGCCTAAGGCAATCCTAACATCTCGGATGTAATATTTTACTACATTCGTGGCGCGCCGACCGCTATTTGTCGATGGGAACATTATATACGTCTATATCGCTATATATCCTAGCCTAAGGCAACCTAACATGTCGAGCGTAATATTTTACAACATTCCTGGCTCGTCGGCACCTACTTCTCGGTTGAAACTTTATATACGTCTATAACGTTATATATCCTAGCCTAAGGCAACCTAACATGTCGAGCGTAATATTTTACAACATTCCTGGCTCGTCGGCACCTACTTCTCGGTGGGAACTTTATATACGTCTATAACGTTATATATCCTAGCATAAGGCATCCTTACATGTCGAATGTAATATTTTACAACATTCCTGTCTCGTTGGCCCCTACTTCTCGGTGGGAACATTATATACGTCTATAACGTTATATATCCTAGCCTAAGGCAACCTAACATGTCGAGCGTAATATTTTACAACATTCCTGGCTCGTCGGCACCTACTTCTCGGTGGGAACTTTATATACGTCTATAACGTTATATATCCTAGCATAAGGCATCCTTACATGTCGAATGTAATATTTTACAACATTCCTGGCGCGCCGGCACCCACTTCTCGGTGGGAATATTATATACGTCTATAACGTTATATATCCTAGCATAAGGCATCCTTACATGTCGAATGTAATATTTTACAACATTCCTGGCTCGTTGGCCCCTACTTCTCGGTGGGAACATTATATACGTCTATAACGTTATAGATTCTAACCTAAGGGAACCTAACATCTCGGATGTAATATTTTACAACATTCCTGGCTCGTCGGCACCTACTTCTCGGTGGGAACTTTATATACGTCTATAACGTTATATATCCTAGCATAAGGCATCCTTACATGTCGAATGTAATATTTTACAATATTCCTGGCGCGTCGGCAACTACTTCTCGGTGGGAACAGTATATCCGTCTATAAGGTTATATATCCTAACCTAAGGCAACCTAACATCTCGGATGTAATATTTTACTACATTCCTGGCACGTCGGCCCCTACTTCTCGGTGGGAACATTATATATGTCTATAACGGTATATATCCTAACCTAAGGCAACCTAACATCTCGGATGTAATATTTTACTACATTCCTGGCACGTTGGCCCCTACTTCTCGGTGGGAACATTATATACGTCTATAACGTTATATATCCTAGCATAAGGCATCCTTACATGTCGAATGTAATATTTTACAACATTCCTGGCGCGCAGGCACCTATTTCTCGGTGGGAACATTATATACGTCTATATCGCTATATATACTAGCCTAAGGCAACCTAACATGTCGAATGTAATATTCTACAGCATTCCTGGCGCGCCGGCTCCTACTTCTCGGTGGGAACATTATATACGTCCATAACGTGATATATCCTAGCCTAAGGCAATCCTAACATCTCGGATGTAATATTTTACTACATTCGTGGCGCGTCGACCGCTATTTGTCGATGGGAACATTATATACGTCTATATCGCTATATATCCTAGCCTAAGGCAACCTAACATGTCGAGCGTAATATTTTACAACATTCCTGGCTCGTCGGCACCTACTTCTCGGTTGGAACTTTATACACGTCTATAACGTTATATATCCTAGCCTAAGGCAACCTAACATGTCGAGCGTAATATTTTACAACATTCCTGGCTCGTCGGCACCTACTTCTCGGTGGGAACTTTATATACGTCTATAACGTTATATATCCTAGCATAAGGCATCCTTACATGTCGAATGTAATATTTTACAATATTCCTGGCGCGTGGGCAACTACTTCTCCGCGGGAACAGTATATCCGTCTATAACGTTATATATCCTAACCTAAGGCAACTTAACATGTCGAATGTAATGTTTCACCACATTCCTGGCTCGTTGGCCCCTACTTCTCGGTGGGAACATTATGAGCGTCTATAACGTTATATATCCCAACCTAGGGCAACCTAACATCTCGGATGTAATATTTTACTACATTCCTGGCACGTCGGCCCCTCCTTCTCGGTGGGAACATTTTATATGTCTATAACGCTATATATCCTAACCTAAGGCAACCTAACATCTCGGATGTAGTATTTTACTACATTCCTGGCACGTCGGCACCTATTTCTTGGTGGGAACATTATATACGTCTATATCGCTATATATACTAGCCTGAGGCAACCTAACATGTCGAATGTAATATTTTACAACATTCCTGGCGCGCCGGCCCCTACTTCTCGGTGGGAACATTATATACGCCTATAACGTGATATATCCTAGCCTAAGGCAATCCTAACATCACGGATGTAATATTTTACTACATTCCTGGCGCGCCGGCCCCCACTTCTCGGTGGGAATATTATATACGTCTATAACGTTATATATCCTAGCATAATGCATCCTTACATGTCGAATGTAATATTTTACAACATTCCTGGCTCGTTGGCCCCTACTTCTCGGTGGGAACATTATATACGTCTATAACGTTATAGATTCTAACCTAAGGGAACCTAACATCTCGGATGTAATGTTTTACAACATTCCTGGCTCGTCGGCACCTACTTCTCGGTGGGAACTTTATATACGTCTATAACGTTATATATCCTAACCTAAGGCAACCTAACATCTCGGATGTAATATTTTACTACATTCCTGGCACGTCGGCCCCTACTTCTCGGTGGGAACATTATATATGTCTATAACGGTATATATCCTAACCTAAGGCAACCTAACATCTCGGATGTAATATTTTACTACATTCCTGGCACGTTGGCCCCTACTTCTCGGTGGGAACATTATATACGTCTATAACGTTATATATCCTAGCATAAGGCATCCTTACATGTCGAATGTAATATTTTACAACATTCCTGGCGCGCCGGCACCTATTTCTCGGTGGGAACATTATATACGTCTATATCGCTATATATACTAGCCTAAGGCAACCTAACATGTCGAATGTAATATTCTACAGCATTCCTGGCGCGCCGGCTCCTACTTCTCGGTGGGAACATTATATACGTCCATAACGTGATATATCCTATCCTAAGGCAATCCTAACATCTCGGATATAATATTTTACTACATTCGTGGCGCGCCGACCGCTATTTGTCGATGGGAACATTATATACGTCTATATCGCTATATATCCTAGCCTAAGGCAACCTAACATGTCGAGCGTAATATTTTACAACATTCCTGGCTCGTCGGCACCTACTTCTCGGTTGAAACTTTATACACGTCTATAACGTTATATATCCTAGCCTAAGGCAACCTAACATGTCGAGCGTAATATTTTACAACATTCCTGGCTCGTCGGCACCTACTTCTCGGTGGGAACTTTATATACGTCTATAACGCTATATATCCTAACCTAAGGCAACCTAACATGTCGAATGTAGTATTTTACTACATTCCTGGCGCGTCGGCAACTATTTCTTGGTGGGAACATTATATACGTCTATATCGCTATATATACTAGCCTGAGGCAACCTAACATGTCGAATGTAATATTTTATAGCATTCCTGGCGCGCCGGCCCCTACTTCTCGGTGGGAACATTATATACGCCTATAACGTGATATATCCTAGCCTAAGGCAATCCTAACATCACGGATGTAATATTTTACTACATTCGTGGCGCGCCGATCGCGATTTCTCGATGGGAACATTATATACGTCTATGTCGCTATATGTCCTAGCCTAAGGCAACCTAACATGCCGAGCGTAATATTTTACAACATTCCTGGCTCGTCGGCACCTACTTCTCGGTGGGAACTTTATATACGTCTATAACGTTATATATCCTAGCATAAGGCATCCTTACATGTCGAATGTAATATTTTACAATATTCCTGGCGCGTCGGCAACTACTTCTCGGTGGGAACAGTATATCCGTCTATAACGTTATATATCCTAACCTAAGGCAACTTAACATGTCGAATGTAATGTTTCACCACATTCCTGGCTCGTTGGCCCCTACTTCTCGGTGGGAACATTATGAGCGTCTGTAACGTTATATATCCTAACCTAAGGCAACCTAACATCTCGGATGTAATATTTTACAACATTCCTGGCTCGTCGGCACCTACTTCTCGGTGGGAACTTTATATACGTCTATAACGTTATATATCCTAGCCTAAGGCAACCTAACATGTCGAGCGTAATATTTTACAACATTCCTGTCTCGTCGGCACCTACTTCTCGGTGGGAACTTTATATACGTCTATAACGTTATATATCCTAGCATAAGGCATCCTTACATGTCGAATGTAATATTTTACAACATTCCTGGCGCGCCGGCACCTATTTCTCGGTGGGAACACTATATACGTCTATAACTTTACATATCCTAGCCTAAGGCAACCTAACATCTCGGATGTAATATTTTACTACATTCCTGGCGCGCCGGCCCCCACTTCTCGGTGGGAATATTATATACGTCTATAACGTTATATATCCTAGCATAAGGCATCCTTACATGTCGAATGTAATATTTTACAACATTCCTGGCGCGTGGGCAACTACTTCTCCGCGGGAACAGTATATCCGTCTATAACGTTATATATCCTAACCTAAGGCAACTTAACATGTCGAATGTAATGTTTCACCACATTCCTGGCTCGTTGGCCCCTACTTCTCGGTGGGAACATTATGAGCGTCTATAACGTTATATATCCCAACCTAGGGCAACCTAACATCTCGGATGTAATATTTTACTACATTCCTGGCACGTCGGCCCCTCCTTCTCGGTGGGAACATTTTATATGTCTATAACGCTATATATCCTAACCTAAGGCAACCTAACATCTCGGATGTAGTATTTTACTACATTCCTGGCACGTCGGCACCTATTTCTTGGTGGGAACATTATATACGTCTATATCGCTATATATACTAGCCTGAGGCAACCTAACATGTCGAATGTAATATTTTACAACATTCCTGGCGCGCCGGCCCCTACTTCTCGGTGGGAACATTATATACGCCTATAACGTGATATATCCTAGCCTAAGGCAATCCTAACATCACGGATGTAATATTTTACTACATTCCTGGCGCGCCGGCCCCCACTTCTCGGTGGGAATATTATATACGTCTATAACGTTATATATCCTAGCATAATGCATCCTTACATGTCGAATGTAATATTTTACAACATTCCTGGCTCGTTGGCCCCTACTTCTCGGTGGGAACATTATATACGTCTATAACGTTATAGATTCTAACCTAAGGGAACCTAACATCTCGGATGTAATGTTTTACAACATTCCTGGCTCGTCGGCACCTACTTCTCGGTGGGAACTTTATATACGTCTATAACGTTATATATCCTAACCTAAGGCAACCTAACATCTCGGATGTAATATTTTACTACATTCCTGGCACGTCGGCCCCTACTTCTCGGTGGGAACATTATATATGTCTATAACGGTATATATCCTAACCTAAGGCAACCTAACATCTCGGATGTAATATTTTACTACATTCCTGGCACGTTGGCCCCTACTTCTCGGTGGGAACATTATATACGTCTATAACGTTATATATCCTAGCATAAGGCATCCTTACATGTCGAATGTAATATTTTACAACATTCCTGGCGCGCCGGCACCTATTTCTCGGTGGGAACATTATATACGTCTATATCGCTATATATACTAGCCTAAGGCAACCTAACATGTCGAATGTAATATTCTACAGCATTCCTGGCGCGCCGGCTCCTACTTCTCGGTGGGAACATTATATACGTCCATAACGTGATATATCCTATCCTAAGGCAATCCTAACATCTCGGATATAATATTTTACTACATTCGTGGCGCGCCGACCGCTATTTGTCGATGGGAACATTATATACGTCTATATCGCTATATATCCTAGCCTAAGGCAACCTAACATGTCGAGCGTAATATTTTACAACATTCCTGGCTCGTCGGCACCTACTTCTCGGTTGAAACTTTATACACGTCTATAACGTTATATATCCTAGCCTAAGGCAACCTAACATGTCGAGCGTAATATTTTACAACATTCCTGGCTCGTCGGCACCTACTTCTCGGTGGGAACTTTATATACGTCTATAACGCTATATATCCTAACCTAAGGCAACCTAACATGTCGAATGTAGTATTTTACTACATTCCTGGCGCGTCGGCAACTATTTCTTGGTGGGAACATTATATACGTCTATATCGCTATATATACTAGCCTGAGGCAACCTAACATGTCGAATGTAATATTTTATAGCATTCCTGGCGCGCCGGCCCCTACTTCTCGGTGGGAACATTATATACGCCTATAACGTGATATATCCTAGCCTAAGGCAATCCTAACATCACGGATGTAATATTTTACTACATTCGTGGCGCGCCGATCGCGATTTCTCGATGGGAACATTATATACGTCTATGTCGCTATATGTCCTAGCCTAAGGCAACCTAACATGCCGAGCGTAATATTTTACAACATTCCTGGCTCGTCGGCACCTACTTCTCGGTGGGAACTTTATATACGTCTATAACGTTATATATCCTAGCATAAGGCATCCTTACATGTCGAATGTAATATTTTACAATATTCCTGGCGCGTCGGCAACTACTTCTCGGTGGGAACAGTATATCCGTCTATAACGTTATATATCCTAACCTAAGGCAACTTAACATGTCGAATGTAATGTTTCACCACATTCCTGGCTCGTTGGCCCCCACTTCTCGGTGGGAACATTATGAGCGTCTGTAACGTTATATATCCTAACCTAAGGCAACCTAACATCTCGGATGTAATATTTTACAACATTCCTGGCTCGTCGGCACCTACTTCTCGGTGGGAACTTTATATACGTCTATAACGTTATATATCCTAGCCTAAGGCAACCTAACATGTCGAGCGTAATATTTTACAACATTCCTGTCTCGTCGGCACCTACTTCTCGGTGGGAACTTTATATACGTCTATAACGTTATATATCCTAGCATAAGGCATCCTTACATGTCGAATGTAATATTTTACAACATTCCTGGCGCGCCGGCACCTATTTCTCGGTGGGAACACTATATACGTCTATAACTTTACATATCCTAGCCTAAGGCAACCTAACATCTCGGATGTAATATTTTACTACATTCCTGGCGCGCCGGCCCCCACTTCTCGGTGGGAATATTATATACGTCTATAACGTTATATATCCTAGCATAAGGCATCCTTACATGTCGAATGTAATATTTTACAACATTCCTGGCTCGTTGGCCCCTACTTCTCGGTGGGAACATTATATACGTCTATAACGTTATAGATTCTAACCTAAGGGAACCTAACATCTCGGATGTAATATTTTACAACGTTCCTGGCTCGTCGGCACCTACTTCTCGGTGGGAACTTTATATACGTCTATAACGTTATATATCCTAGCATAAGGCATCCTTACATGTCGAATGTAATATTTTACAATATTCCTGGCGCGTCGGCAACTACTTCTCGGTGGGAACAGTATATCCGTCTATAACGTTATATATCCTAACCTAAGGCAACCTAACATCTCGGATGTAATATTTTACTACATTCCTGGCACGTCGGCCCCTACTTCTCGGTGGGAACATTATATATGTCTATAACGGTATATATTCTAACCTAAGGCAACCTAACATTTCGGATGTAATATTTTACTACATTCCTGGCACGTTGGCCCCTACTTCTCGGTGGGAACATTATATACGTCTATAACGTTATATATCCTAGCATAAGGCATCCTTACATGTCGGATGTAGTATTTTACTACATTCCTGGCACGTCGGCACCTATTTCTTGGTGGGAACATTATATACGTCTATATCGCTATATATACTAGCCTGAGGAAACCTAACATGTCGAATGTAATATTTTACAGCATTCCTGGCGCGCCGGCCCCTACTTCTCGGTGGGAACATTATATACGCCTATAACGTGATATATCCTAGCCTAAGGCAATCCTAACATCACGGATGTAATATTTTACTACATTCGTGGCGCGCCGACCGCGATTTCTCGATGGGAACATTATATACGTCTATGTCGCTATATGTCCTAGCCTAAGGCAACCTAACATGCCGAGCGTAATATTTTACAACATTCCTGGCTCGTCGGCACCTACTTCTCGGTGGGAACTTTATATACGTCTATAACGTTATATATCCTAGCATAAGGCATCCTTACATGTCGAATGTAATATTTTACAATATTCCTGGCGCGTCGGCAACTACTTCTCGGTGGGAACAGTATATCCGTCTATAACGTTATATATCCTATCCTAAGGCAACCTAACATCTCGGATGTAATATTTTACTACATTCATGGCACGTCGGCCCCTACTTCTCGGTGGGAACATTATATATGTCTATAACGGTATATATCCTAACCTAAGGCAACCTAACATCTCGGATGTAATATTTTACTACATTCCTGGCACGTTGGCCCCTACTTCTCGGTGGGAACATTATATACGTCTATAACGTTATATATCCTAGCATAAGGCATCCTTACATGTCGAATGTAATATTTTACAACATTCCTGGCTCGTCGGCACCTACTTCTCGGTTGGAACTTTACATACGTCTATAACGTTATATATCCTAGCCTAAGGCAACCTAACATGTCGAGCGTAATATTTTACAACATTCCTGGCTCGTCGGCACCTACTTCTCGGTGGGAACTTTATATACGTCTATAACGTTATATATCCTAGCATAAGGCATCCTTACATGTCGAATGTAATATTTTACAACATTCCTGGCGCGCCGGCACCTATTTCTCGGTGGGAACACTATATACGTCTATAACTTTACATATCCTAGCCTAAGGCAACCTAACATCTCGGATGTAATATTTTACTACATTCCTGGCGCGCCGGCCCCCACTTCTCGGTGGGAATATTATATACGTCTATAACGTTATATATCCTAGCATAAGGCATCCTTACATGTCGAATGTAATATTTTACAACATTCCTGGCTCGTTGGCCCCTACTTCTCGGTGGGAACATTATATACGTCTATAACGTTATAGATTCTAACCTAAGGGAACCTAACATCTCGGATGTAGTATTTTACAACATTCCTGGCTCGTCGGCACCTACTTCTCGGTGGGAACTTTATATACGTCTATAACGTTGTATATCCTAGCATAAGGCATCCTTACATGTCGAATGTAATATTTTACAATATTCCTGGCGCGTCGGCAACTACTTCTCGGTGGGAACAGTATATCCGTCTATAACGTTATATATCCTAACCTAAGGCAACCTAACATCTCGGATGTAATATTTTACTACATTCCTGGCACGTCGGCCCCTACTTCTCGGTGGGAACATTATATATGTCTATAACGGTATATATTCTAACCTAAGGCAACCTAACATTTCGGATGTAATATTTTACTACATTCCTGGCACGTTGGCCCCTACTTCTCGGTGGGAACATTATATACGTCTATAACGTTATATATCCTAGCATAAGGCATCCTTACATGTCGGATGTAGTATTTTACTACATTCCTGGCACGTCGGCACCTATTTCTTGGTGGGAACATTATATACGTCTATATCGCTATATATACTAGCCTGAGGAAACCTAACATGTCGAATGTAATATTTTACAGCATTCCTGGCGCGCCGGCCCCTACTTCTCGGTGGGAACATTATATACGCCTATAACGTGATATATCCTAGCCTAAGGCAATCCTAACATCACGGATGTAATATTTTACTACATTCGTGGCGCGCCGACCGCGATTTCTCGATGGGAACATTATATACGTCTATGTCGCTATATGTCCTAGCCTAAGGCAACCTAACATGCCGAGCGTAATATTTTACAACATTCCTGGCTCGTCGGCACCTACTTCTCGGTGGGAACTTTATATACGTCTATAACGTTATATATCCTAGCATAAGGCATCCTTACATGTCGAATGTAATATTTTACAATATTCCTGGCGCGTCGGCAACTACTTCTCGGTGGGAACAGTATATCCGTCTATAACGTTATATATCCTATCCTAAGGCAACCTAACATCTCGGATGTAATATTTTACTACATTCATGGCACGTCGGCCCCTACTTCTCGGTGGGAACATTATATATGTCTATAACGGTATATATCCTAACCTAAGGCAACCTAACATCTCGGATGTAATATTTTACTACATTCCTGGCACGTTGGCCCCTACTTCTCGGTGGGAACATTATATACGTCTATAACGTTATATATCCTAGCATAAGGCATCCTTACATGTCGAATGTAATATTTTACAACATTCCTGGCTCGTCGGCACCTACTTCTCGGTTGGAACTTTACATACGTCTATAACGTTATATATCCTAGCCTAAGGCAACCTAACATGTCGAGCGTAATATTTTACAACATTCCTGGCTCGTCGGCACCTACTTCTCGGTGGGAACTTTATATACGTCTATAACGTTATATATCCTAGCATAAGGCATCCTTACATGTCGAATGTAATATTTTACAACATTCCTGGCGCGCCGGCACCTATTTCTCGGTGGGAACACTATATACGTCTATAACTTTACATATCCTAGCCTAAGGCAACCTAACATCTCGGATGTAATATTTTACTACATTCCTGGCGCGCCGGCCCCCACTTCTCGGTGGGAATATTATATACGTCTATAACGTTATATATCCTAGCATAAGGCATCCTTACATGTCGAATGTAATATTTTACAACATTCCTGGCTCGTTGGCCCCTACTTCTCGGTGGGAACATTATATACGTCTATAACGTTATAGATTCTAACCTAAGGGAACCTAACATCTCGGATGTAGTATTTTACAACATTCCTGGCTCGTCGGCACCTACTTCTCGGTGGGAACTTTATATACGTCTATAACGTTGTATATCCTAGCATAAGGCATCCTTACATGTCGAATGTAATATTTTACAATATTCCTGGCGCGTCGGCAACTACTTCTCGGTGGGAACAGTATATCCGTCTATAACGTTATATATCCTAACCTAAGGCAACCTAACATCTCGGATGTAATATTTTACTACATTCCTGGCACGTCGGCCCCTACTTCTCGGTGGGAACATTATATATGTCTATAACGGTATATATCCTAACCTAAGGCAACCTAACATCTCGGATGTAATATTTTACTTCATTCCTGGCACGTTGGCACCTACTTCTCGGTGGGAACATTATATACGTCTATAACGTTATATATCCTAGCATAAGGCATCCTTACATGTCGAATGTAATATTTTACAACATTCCTGGCGCGCCGGCAACTATTTCTCGGTGGGAACATTATATACGTCTATATCGCTATATATACTAGCCTAAGGCAACCTAACATGTCGAATGTAATATTCTACAGCATTCCTGGCGCGCCGGCTCCTACTTCTCGGTGGGAACATTATATACGTCCATAACGTGATATATCCTAGCCTAAGGCAATCCTAACATCTCGGATGTAATATTTTACTACATTCGTGGCGCGCCGACCGCTATTTGTCGATGGGAACATTATATACGTCTATATCGCTATATATCCTAGCCTAAGGCAACCTAACATGTCGAGCGTAATATTTTACAACATTCCTGGCTCGTCGGCACCTACTTCTCGGTTGAAACTTTATATACGTCTATAACGTTATATATCCTAGCCTAAGGCAACCTAACATGTCGAGCGTAATATTTTACAACATTCCTGGCTCGTCGGCACCTACTTCTCGGTGGGAACTTTATATACGTCTATAACGTTATATATCCTAGCATAAGGCATCCTTACATGTCGAATGTAATATTTTACAATATTCCTGGCGCGTCGGCAACTACTTCTCGGTGGGAACAGTATATCCGTCTATAACGTTATATATCCTAACCTAAGGCAACTAAACATGTCGAATGTAATGTTTCACCACATTCCTGGCTCGTTGGCCCCTACTTCTCGGTGGGAACATTATATACGTCTATAACGTTATATATCTTAGCCTAAGGCAATCCTAACACCTCGGATGTAATATTTTACAACATTCCTGGCGCGCCGACCGCTATTTGTCGATGGGAACATTATATACGTCTATATCGCTATATATCCTAGCCTAAGGCAACCTAACATGTCGAGCGTAATATTTTACAACATTCCTGGCTCGTCGGCACCTACTTCTCGGTTGGAACTTTATATACGTCTATAACGTTATATATCCTAGCCTAAGGCAACCTAACATGTCGAGCGTAATATTTTACAACATTCCTGGCTCGTCGGCACCTACTTCTCGGTGGGAACATTATATATGTCTATAACGGTATATATCCTAACCTAAGGCAACCTAACATCTCGGATGTAATATTTTACTTCATTCCTGGCACGTTGGCACCTACTTCTCGGTGGGAACATTATATACGTCTATAACGTTATATATCCTAGCATAAGGCATCCTTACATGTCGAATGTAATATTTTACAACATTCCTGGCGCGCCGGCACCTATTTCTCGGTGGGAACATTATATACGTCTATATCGCTATATATACTAGCCTAAGGCAACCTAACATGTCGAATGTAATATTCTACAGCATTCCTGGCGCGCCGGCTCCTACTTCTCGGTGGGAACATTATATACGTCCATAACGTGATATATCCTAGCCTAAGGCAATCCTAACATCTCGGATGTAATATTTTACTACATTCGTGGCGCGCCGACCGCTATTTGTCGATGGGAACATTATATACGTCTATATCGCTATATATCCTAGCCTAAGGCAACCTAACATGTCGAGCGTAATATTTTACAACATTCCTGGCTCGTCGGCACCTACTTCTCGGTTGAAACTTTATATACGTCTATAACGTTATATATCCTAGCCTAAGGCAACCTAACATGTCGAGCGTAATATTTTACAACATTCCTGGCTCGTCGGCACCTACTTCTCGGTGGGAACTTTATATACGTCTATAACGTTATATATCCTAGCATAAGGCATCCTTACATGTCGAATGTAATATTTTACAATATTCCTGGCGCGTCGGCAACTACTTCTCGGTGGGAACAGTATATCCGTCTATAACGTTATATATCCTAACCTAAGGCAACTAAACATGTCGAATGTAATGTTTCACCACATTCCTGGCTCGTTGGCCCCTACTTCTCGGTGGGAACATTATATACGTCTATAACGTTATATATCTTAGCCTAAGGCAATCCTAACACCTCGGATGTAATATTTTACAACATTCCTGGCGCGCCGACCGCTATTTGTCGATGGGAACATTATATACGTCTATATCGCTATATATCCTAGCCTAAGGCAACCTAACATGTCGAGCGTAATATTTTACAACATTCCTGGCTCGTCGGCACCTACTTCTCGGTTGGAACTTTATATACGTCTATAACGTTATATATCCTAGCCTAAGGCAACCTAACATGTCGAGCGTAATATTTTACAACATTCCTGGCTCGTCGGCACCTACTTCTCGGTTGAAACTTTATATACGTCTATAACGTTATATATCCTAGCCTAAGGCAACCTAACATGTCGAGCGTAATATTTTACAACATTCCTGGCTCGTCGGCACCTACTTCTCGGTGGGAACTTTATATACGTCTATAACGTTATATATCCTAGCATAAGGCATCCTTACATGTCGAATGTAATATTTTACAACATTCCTGGCGCGCCGGCACCTATTTCTCGGTGGGAACATTATATACGTCTATAACTTTACATATCCTAGCCTAAGGCAACCTAACATCTCGGATGTAATATTTTACTACATTCCTGGCGCGCCGGCCCCCACTTCTCGGTGGGAATATTATATACGTCTATAACGTTATATATCCTAGCATAAGGCATCCTTACATGTCGAATGTAATATTTTACAATATTCCTGGCGCGTCGGCAACTACTTCTCGGTGGGAACAGTATATCCGTCTATAACGTTATATATCCTAGCCTAAGGCAATCCTAACATCTCGGATGTAATATTTTACTACATTCGTGGCGCGCCGACAGCTATTTGTCGATGGGAACATTATATACGTCTATATCGCTATATATCCTAGCCTAAGGCAACCTAACATGTCGAGCGTAATATTTTACAACATTCCTGGCTCGTCGGCACCTACTTCTCAGTGGGAACTTTATATACGTCTATAACGTTATATATCCTAGCATAAGGCATCCTTACATGTCGAATGTAATATTTTACAATATTCCTGGCGCGTCGGCAACTACTTCTCGGTGGGAACAGTATATCCGTCTATAGCGTTATATATCCTAACCTAAGGCAACTTAACATGTCGAATGTAATGTTTTACAACATTCCTGTCTCGTTGGCCCCTACTTCTCGGTGGGAACATTATATACGTCTATAACGTTATATATCCTAGCCTAAGGCAACCTAACATGTCGAGCGTAATATTTTACAACATTCCTGGCTCGTCGGCACCTACTTCTCGGTGGGAACTTTATATACGTCTATAACGTTATATATCCTAGCATAAGGCATCCTTACATGTCGAATGTAATATTTTACAACATTCCTGGCGCGCCGGCACCTATTTCTCGGTGGGAACACTATATACGTCTATAACTTTACATATCCTAGCCTAAGGCAACCTAACATCTCGGATGTAATATTTTACTACATTCCTGGCGCGCCGGCCCCCACTTCTCGGTGGGAATATTATATACGTCTATAACGTTATATATCCTAGCATAAGGCATCCTTACATGTCGAATGTAATATTTTACAACATTCCTGGCTCGTTGGCCCCTACTTCTCGGTGGGAACATTATATACGTCTATAACGTTATAGATTCTAACCTAAGGGAACCTAACATCTCGGATGTAATATTTTACAACATTCCTGGCTCGTCGGCACCTACTTCTCGGTGGGAACTTTATATACGTCTATAACGTTATATATCCTAGCATAAGGCATCCTTACATGTCGAATGTAATATTTTACAATATTCCTGGCGCGTCGGCAACTACTTCTCGGTGGGAACAGTATATCCGTCTATAACGTTATATATCCTAACCTAAGGCAACCTAACATCTCGGATGTAATATTTTACTACATTCCTGGCACGTCGGCCCCTACTGCTCGGTGGGAACATTATATATGTCTATGACGGTATATATCCTAACCTAAGGCAACCTAACATCTCGGATGTAATATTTTACTACATTCCTGGCACGTTGGCCCCTACTTCTCGGTGGGAACATTATATACGTCTATAACGTTATATATCCTAGCATAAGGCATCCTAACATCTCGGATGTAATATTTTACTACATTCGTGGCGCGCCGACCGCTATTTGTCGATGGGAACATTATATACGTCTATATCGCTATATATCCTAGCCTAAGGCAACCTAACATGTCGAGCGTAATATTTTACAACATTCCTGGCTCGTCGGCACCTACTTCTCGGTTGGAACTTTATACACGTCTATAACGTTATATATCCTAGCCTAAGGCAACCTAACATGTCGAGCGTAATATTTTACAACATTCCTGGCTCGTCGGCACCTACTTCTCGGTGGGAACTTTATATACGTCTATAACGTTATATATCCTAGCATAAGGCATCCTTACATGTCGAATGTAATATTTTACAATATTCCTGGCGCGTGGGCAACTACTTCTCGGCGGGAACAGTATATCCGTCTATAACGTTATATATCCTAACCTAAGGCAACTTAACATGTCGAATGTAATGTTTCACCACATTCCTGGCTCGTTGGCCCCTACTTCTCGGTGGGAACATTATGAGCGTCTATAACGTTATATATCCCAACCTAAGGCAACCTAACATCTCGGATGTAATATTTTACTACATTCCTGGCACGTCGGCCCCTCCTTCTCGGTGGGAACATTTTATATGTCTATAACGCTATATATCCTAACCTAAGGCAACCTAACATCTCGGATGTAGTATTTTACTACATTCCTGGCACGTCGGCACCTATTTCTTGGTGGGAACATTATATACGTCTATATCGCTATATATACTAGCCTGAGGCAACCTAACATGTCGAATGTAATATTTTACAGCATTCCTGGCGCGCCGGCCCCTACTTCTCGGTGGGAACATTATATACGCCTATAACGTGTTATATCCTAGCCTAAGGCAATCCTAACATCACGGATGTAATATTTTACTACATTCCTGGCGCGCCGGCCCCCACTTCTCGGTGGGAATATTATATACGTCTATAACGTTATATATCCTAGCATAAGGCATCCTTACATGTCGAATGTAATATTTTACAACATTCCTGGCTCGTTGGCCCCTACTTCTCGGTGGGAACATTATATACGTCTATAACGTTATAGATTCTAACCTAAGGGAACCTAACATCTCGGATGTAATATTTTACAACATTCCTGGCTCGTCGGCACCTACTTCTCGGTGAGAACTTTATATACGTCTATAACGTTATATATCCTAACCTAAGGCAACCTAACATCTCGGATGTAATATTTTACTACATTCCTGGCACGTCGGCCCCTACTTCTCGGTGGGAACATTATATATGTCTATAACGGTATATATCCTAACCTAAGGCAACCTAACATCTCGGATGTAATATTTTACTACATTCCTGGCACGTTGGCCCCTACTTCTCGGTGGGAACATTATATACGTCTATAACGTTATATATCCTAGCATAAGGCATCCTTACATGTCGAATGTAATATTTTACAACATTCCTGGCGCGCCGGCACCTATTTCTCGGTGGGAACATTATATACGTCTATATCGCTATATATACTAGCCTAAGGCAACCTAACATGTCGAATGTAATATTCTACAGCATTCCTGGCGCGCCGGCTCCTACTTCTCGGTGGGAACATTATATACGTCCATAACGTGATATATCCTATCCTAAGGCAATCCTAACATCTCGGATATAATATTTTACTACATTCATGGCGCGCCGACCGCTATTTATCGATGGGAACATTATATACGTCTATATCGCTATATATCCTAGCCTAAGGCAACCTATCATGTCGAGCGTAATATTTTACAACATTCCTGGCTCGTCGGCACCTACTTCTCGGTTGAAACTTTATACACGTCTATAACGTTATATATCCTAGCCTAAGGCAACCTAACATGTCGAGCGTAATATTTTACAACATTCCTGGCTCGTCGGCACCTACTTCTCGGTGGGAACTTTATATACGTCTATAACGTTATATATCCTAGCATAAGGCATCCTTACATGTCGAATGTAATATTTTACAATATTCCTGGCGCGTCGGCAACTACTTCTCGGTGGGAACAGTATATCCGTCTATAACGTTATATATCCTAACCTAAGGCAACTTAACATGTCGAATGTAATGTTTCACCACATTCCTGGCTCGTTGGCCCCTACTTCTCGGTGGGAACATTATGAGCGTCTGTAACGTTATATATCCTAACCTAAGGCAACCTAACATCTCGGATGTAATATTTTACAACATTCCTGGCGCGCCGGCACCTATATCTCGGTGGGAACACTATATACGTCTATAACTTTACATATCCTAGCCTAAGGCAACCTAACATCTCGGATGTAATATTATACTACATTCCTGGCGCGCCGGCCCCCACTTCTCGGTGGGAATATTATATACGTCTATAACGTTATATATCCTAGCATAAGGCATCCTTACATGTCGAATGTAATATTTTACAACATTCCTGGCTCGTTGGCCCCTACTTCTCGGTGGGAACATTATATACGTCTATAACGTTATAGATTCTAACCTAAGGGAACCTAACATCTCGGATGTAATATTTTACAACGTTCCTGGCTCGTCGGCACCTACTTCTCGGTGGGAACTTTATATACGTCTATAACGTTATATATCCTAGCATAAGGCATCCTTACATGTCGAATGTAATATTTTACAATATTCCTGGCGCGTCGGCAACTACTTCTCGGTGGGAACAGTATATCCGTCTATAACGTTATATATCCTAACCTAAGGCAACCTAACATCTCGGATGTAATATTTTACTACATTCCTGGCACGTCGGCCCCTACTTCTCGGTGGGAACATTATATATGTCTATAACGGTATATATTCTAACCTAAGGCAACCTAACATTTCGGATGTAATATTTTACTACATTCCTGGCACGTTGGCCCCTACTTCTCGGTGGGAACATTATATACGTCTATAACGTTATATATCCTAGCATAAGGCATCCTTACATGTCGGATGTAGTATTTTACTACATTCCTGGCACGTCGGCACCTATTTCTTGGTGGGAACATTATATACGTCTATATCGCTATATATACTAGCCTGAGGAAACCTAACATGTCGAATGTAATATTTTACAGCATTCCTGGCGCGCCGGCCCCTACTTCTCGGTGGGAACATTATATACGCCTATAACGTGATATATCCTAGCCTAAGGCAATCCTAACATCACAGATGTAATATTTTACTACATTCGTGGCGCGCCGACCGCGATTTCTCGATGGGAACATTATATACGTCTATGTCGCTATATGTCCTAGCCTAAGGCAACCTAACAAGCCGAGCGTAATATTTTACAACATTCCTGGCTCGTCGGCACCTACTTCTCGGTGGGAACTTTATATACGTCTATAACGTTATATATCCTAGCATAAGGCATCCTTACATGTCGAATGTAATATTTTACAATATTCCTGGCGCGTCGGCAACTACTTCTCGGTGGGAACAGTATATCCGTCTATAACGTTATATATCCTAACCTAAGGCAACTTAACATGTCGAATGTAATGTTTCACCACATTCCTGGCTCGTTGGCCCCTACTTCTCGGTGGGAACATTATGAGCGTCTATAACGTTATATATCCCAACCTAAGGCAACCTAACATCTCGGATGTAATATTTTACTACATTCCTGGCACGTCGGCCCCTCCTTCTCGGTGGGAACATTTTATATGTCTATAACGCTATATATCCTAACCTAAGGTAACCTAACATCTCGGATGTAGTATTTTACTACATTCCTGGCACGTCGGCACCTATTTCTTGGTGGGAACATTATATACGTCTATATCGCTATATATACTAGCCTGAGGCAACCTAACATGTCGAATGTAATATTTTACAGCATTCCTGGCGCGCCGGCCCCTACTTCTCGGTGGGAACATTATATACGCCTATAACGTGATATATCCTAGCCTAAGGCAATCCTAACATCACGGATGTAATATTTTACTACATTCGTGGCGCGCCGGCCCCCACTTCTCGGTGGGAATATTATATACGTCTATAACGTTATATATCCTAGCATAAGGCATCCTTACATGTCGAATGTAATATTTTACAATATTCCTGGCGCGTCGGCAACTACTTCTCGGTGGGAACAGTATATCCGTCTATAACGTTATATATCCTAACCTAAGGCAACCTAACATCTCGGATGTAATATTTTACTACATTCCTGGCACGTCGGCCCCTACTTCTCGGTGGGAACATTATATATGTCTATAACGGTATATATTCTAACCTAAGGCAACCTAACATTTCGGATGTAATATTTTACTACATTCCTGGCACGTTGGCCCCTACTTCTCGGTGGGAACATTATATACGTCTATAACGTTATATATCCTAGCATAAGGCATCCTTACATGTCGGATGTAGTATTTTACTACATTCCTGGCACGTCGGCACCTATTTCTTGGTGGGAACATTATATACGTCTATATCGCTATATATACTAGCCTGAGGAAACCTAACATGTCGAATGTAATATTTTACAGCATTCCTGGCGCGCCGGCCCCTACTTCTCGGTGGGAACATTATATACGCCTATAACGTGATATATCCTAGCCTAAGGCAATCCTAACATCACGGATGTAATATTTTACTACATTCGTGGCGCGCCGACCGCGATTTCTCGATGGGAACATTATATACGTCTATGTCGCTATATGTCCTAGCCTAAGGCAACCTAACATGCCGAGCGTAATATTTTACAACATTCCTGGCTCGTCGGCACCTACTTCTCGGTGGGAACTTTATATACGTCTATAACGTTATATATCCTAGCATAAGGCATCCTTACATGTCGAATGTAATATTTTACAATATTCCTGGCGCGTCGGCAACTACTTCTCGGTGGGAACAGTATATCCGTCTATAACGTTATATATCCTAACCTAAGGCAACTTAACATGTCGAATGTAATGTTTCACCACATTCCTGGCTCGTTGGCCCCTACTTCTCGGTGGGAACATTATGAGCGTCTATAACGTTATATATCCCAACCTAAGGCAACCTAACATCTCGGATGTAATATTTTACTACATTCCTGGCACGTCGGCCCCTCCTTCTCGGTGGGAACATTTTATATGTCTATAACGCTATATATCCTAACCTAAGGTAACCTAACATCTCGGATGTAGTATTTTACTACATTCCTGGCACGTCGGCACCTATTTCTTGGTGGGAACATTATATACGTCTATATCGCTATATATACTAGCCTGAGGCAACCTAACATGTCGAATGTAATATTTTACAGCATTCCTGGCGCGCCGGCCCCTACTTCTCGGTGGGAATATTATATACGCCTATAACGTAATATATCCTAGCCCAAGGCAATCCTAACATCACGGATGTAATATTTTACTACATTCGTGGCGCGCCGACCGCGATTTCTCGATGGGAACATTATATACGTCTATGTCGCTATATGTCCTAGCCTAAGGCAACCTAACATGCCGAGCGTAATATTTTACAACATTCCTGGCTCGTCGGCACCTACTTCTCGGTGGGAACTTTATATACGTCTATAACGTTATATATCCTAGCATAAGGCATCCTTACATGTCGAATGTAATATTTTACAATATTCCTGGCGCGTCGGCAACCACTTCTCGGTGGGAACAGTATATCCGTCTATAACGTTATATATCCTATCCTAAGGCAACCTAACATCTCGGATGTAATATTTTACTACATTCATGGCACGTCGGCCCCTACTTCTCGGTGGGAACATTATATATGTCTATAACGGTATATATCCTAACCTAAGGCAACCTAACATCTCGGATGTAATATTTTACTACATTCCTGGCACGTTGGCCCCTACTTCTCGGTGGGAACATTATATACGTCTATAACGTTATATATCCTAGCATAAGGCATCCTTACATGTCGAATGTAATATTTTACAACATTCCTGGCTCGTCGGCACCTACTTCTCGGTTGGAACTTTACATACGTCTATAACGTTATATATCCTAGCCTAAGGCAACCTAACATGTCGAGCGTAATATTTTACAACATTCCTGGCTCGTCGGCACCTACTTCTCGGTGGGAACTTTATATACGTCTATAACGTTATATATCCTAGCATAAGGCATCCTTACATGTCGAATGTAATATTTTACAACATTCCTGGCGCGCCGGCACCTATTTCTCGGTGGGAACACTATATACGTCTATAACTTTACATATCCTAGCCTAAGGCAACCTAACATCTCGGATGTAATATTTTACTACATTCCTGGCGCGCCGGCCCCCACTTCTCGGTGGGAATATTATATACGTCTATAACGTTATATATCCTAGCATAAGGCATCCTTACATGTCGAATGTAATATTTTACAACAATCCTGGCTCGTTGGCCCCTACTTCTCGGTGGGAACATTATATACGTCTATAACGTTATAGATTCTAACCTAAGGGAACCTAACATCTCGGATGTAGTATTTTACAACATTCCTGGCTCGTCGGCACCTACTTCTCGGTGGGAACTTTATATACGTCTATAACGTTGTATATCCTAGCATAAGGCATCCTTACATGTCGAATGTAATATTTTACAATATTCCTGGCGCGTCGGCAACTACTTCTCGGTGGGAACAGTATATCCGTCTATAACGTTATATATCCTAACCTAAGGCAACCTAACATCTCGGATGTAATGTTTTACTACATTCCTGGCACGTCGGCCCCTACTTCTCGGTGGGAACATTATATATGTCTATAACGGTATATATCCTAACCTAAGGCAACCTAACATCTCGGATGTAATATTTTACTTCATTCCTGGCACGTTGGCACCTACTTCTCGGTGGGAACATTATATACGTCTATAACGTTATATATCCTAGCATAAGGCATCCTTACATGTCGAATGTAATATTTTACAACATTCCTGGCGCGCCGGCACCTATTTCTCGGTGGGAACATTATATACGTCTATATCGCTATATATACTAGCCTAAGGCAACCTAACATGTCGAATGTAATATTCTACAGCATTCCTGGCGCGCCGGCTCCTACTTCTCGGTGGGAACATTATATACGTCCATAACGTGATATATCCTAGCCTAAGGCAATCCTAACATCTCGGATGTAATATTTTACTACATTCGTGGCGCGCCGACCGCTATTTGTCGATGGGAACATTATATACGTCTATATCGGTATATATCCTAGCCTAAGGCAACCTAACACGTCGAGCGTAATATTTTACAACATTCCTGGCTCGTCGGCACCTACTTCTCGGTTGAAACTTTATATACGTCTATAACGTTATATATCCTAGCCTAAGGCAACCTAACATGTCGAGCGTAATATTTTACAACATTCCTGGCTCGTCGGCACCTACTTCTCGGTGGGAACTTTATATACGTCTATAACGTTATATATCCTAGCATAAGGCATCCTTACATGTCGAATGTAATATTTTACAATATTCCTGGCGCGTCGGCAACTACTTCTCGGTGGGAACAGTATATCCGTCTATAACGTTATATATCCTAACCTAAGGCAACTATACATGTCGAATGTAATGTTTCACCACATTCCTGGCTCGTTGGCCCCTACTTCTCGGTGGGAACATTATATACGTCTATAACGTTATATATCTTAGCCTAAGGCAATCCTAACACCTCGGATGTAATATTTTACAACATTCCTGGCGCGCCCACCGCTATTTGTCGATGGGAAAATTATATACGTCTATATCGCTATATATCCTAGCCTAAGGCAACCTAACATGTCGAGCGTAATATTTTACAACATTCCTGGCTCGTCGGCACCTACTTCTCGGTTGGAACTTTATATACGTCTATAACGTTATATATCCTAGCCTAAGGCAACCTAACATGTCGAGCGTAATATTTTACAACATTCCTGGCTCGTCGGCACCTACTTCTCGGTTGAAACTTTATATACGTCTATAACGTTATATATCCTAGCCTAAGGCAACCTAACATGTCGAGCGTAATATTTTACAACATTCCTGGCTCGTCGGCACCTACTTCTCGGTGGGAACTTTATATACGTCTATAACGTTATATATCCTAGCATAAGGCATCCTTACATGTCGAATGTAATATTTTACAACATTCCTGGCGCGCCGGCACCTATTTCTCGGTGGGAACATTATATACGTCTATAACTTTACATATCCTAGCCTAAGGCAACCTAACATCTCGGATGTAATATTTTACTACATTCCTGGCGCGCCGGCCCCACTTCTCGGTGGGAATATTATATACGTCTATAACGTTATATATCCTAGCATAAGGCATCCTTACATGTCGAATGTAATATTTTACAATATTCCTGGCGCGTCGGCAACTACTTCTCGGTGGGAACAGTATATCCGTCTATAACGTTATATATCCTAGCCTAAGGCAATCCTAACATCTCGGATGTAATATTTTACTACATTCGTGGCGCGCCGACAGCTATTTGTCGATGGGAACATTATATACGTCTATATCGCTATATATCCTCTCCTAAGGCAACCTAACATGTCGAGCGTAATATTTTACAACATTCCTGGCTCGTCGGCACCTACTTCTCGGTTGGAACTTTATATACGTCTATAACGTTATATATCCTAGCCTAAGGCATCCTTACATGTCGAATGTAATATTTTACAATATTCCTGGCGCGTCGGCAACTACTTCTCGGTGGGAACAGTATATCCGTCTATAGCGTTATATATCCTAACCTAAGGCAACTTAACATGTCGAATGTAATGTTTTACAACATTCCTGTCTCGTTGGCCCCTACTTCTCGGTGGGAACATTATATACGTCTATAACGTTATATATCCTAGCCTAAGGCAACCTAACACGTCGAGCGTAATATTTTACAACATTCCTGGCTCGTCGGCACCTACTTCTCGGTTGAAACTTTATATACGTCTATAACGTTATATATCCTAGCCTAAGGCAACCTAACATGTCGAGCGTAATATTTTACAACATTCCTGGCTCGTCGGCACCTACTTCTCGGTGGGAACTTTATATACGTCTATAACGTTATATATCCTAGCATAAGGCATCCTTACATGTCGAATGTAATATTTTACAATATTCCTGGCGCGTCGGCAACTACTTCTCGGTGGGAACAGTATATCCGTCTATAACGTTATATATCCTAACCTAAGGCAACTATACATGTCGAATGTAATGTTTCACCACATTCCTGGCTCGTTGGCCCCTACTTCTCGGTGGGAACATTATATACGTCTATAACGTTATATATCTTAGCCTAAGGCAACCTAACACCTCGGATGTAATATTTTACAACATTCCTGGCGCGCCCACCGCTATTTGTCGATGGGAACATTATATACGTCTATATCGCTATATATCCTAGCCTAAGGCAACCTAACATGTCGAGCGTAATATTTTACAACATTCCTGGCTCGTCGGCACCTACTTCTCGGTTGGAACTTTATATACGTCTATAACGTTATATATCCTAGCCTAAGGCAACCTAACATGTCGAGCGTAATATTTTACAACATTCCTGGCTCGTCGGCACCTACTTCTCGGTTGAAACTTTATATACGTCTATAACGTTATATATCCTAGCCTAAGGCAACCTAACATGTCGAGCGTAATATTTTACAACATTCCTGGCTCGTCGGCACCTACTTCTCGGTGGGAACTTTATATACGTCTATAACGTTATATATCCTAGCATAAGGCATCCTTACATGTCGAATGTAATATTTTACAACATTCCTGGCGCGCCGGCACCTATTTCTCGGTGGGAACATTATATACGTCTATAACTTTACATATCCTAGCCTAAGGCAACCTAACATCTCGGATGTAATATTTTACTACATTCCTGGCGCGCCGGCCCCACTTCTCGGTGGGAATATTATATACGTCTATAACGTTATATATCCTAGCATAAGGCATCCTTACATGTCGAATGTAATATTTTACAATATTCCTGGCGCGTCGGCAACTACTTCTCGGTGGGAACAGTATATCCGTCTATAACGTTATATATCCTAGCCTAAGGCAATCCTAACATCTCGGATGTAATATTTTACTACATTCGTGGCGCGCCGACAGCTATTTGTCGATGGGAACATTATATACGTCTATATCGCTATATATCCTAGCCTAAGGCAACCTAACATGTCGAGCGTAATATTTTACAACATTCCTGGCTCGTCGGCACCTACTTCTCGGTTGGAACTTTATATACGTCTATAACGTTATATATCCTAGCCTAAGGCATCCTTACATGTCGAATGTAATATTTTACAATATTCCTGGCGCGTCGGCAACTACTTCTCGGTGGGAACAGTATATCCGTCTATAGCGTTATATATCCTAACCTAAGGCAACTTAACATGTCGAATGTAATGTTTTACAACATTCCTGTCTCGTTGGCCCCTACTTCTCGGTGGGAACATTATATACGTCTATAACGTTATATATCCTAGCCTAAGGCAACCTAAAATGTCGAGCGTAATATTTTACAACATTCCTGGCTCGTCGGCACCTACTTCTCGGTGGGAACTTTATATACGTCTATAACGTTATATATCCTAGCATAAGGCATCCTTACATGTCGAATGTAATATTTTACAACATTCCTGGCGCGCCGGCACCTATTTCTCGGTGGGAACACTATATACGTCTATAACTTTACATATCCTAGCCTAAGGCAACCTAACATCTCGGATGTAATATTTTACTACATTCCTGGCGCGCCGGCCCCCACTTCTCGGTGGGAATATTATATACGTCTATAACGTTATATATCCTAGCATAAGGCATCCTTACATGTCGAATGTAATATTTTACAACATTCCTGGCTCGTTGGCCCCTACTTCTCGGTGGGAACATTATATACGTCTATAACGTTATAGATTCTAACCTAAGGGAACCTAACATCTCGGATGTAATATTTTACAACATTCCTGGCTCGTCGGCACCTACTTCTCGGTGGGAACTTTATATACGTCTATAACGTTATATATCCTAGCATAAGGCATCCTTACATGTCGAATGTAATATTTTACAATATTCCTGGCGCGTCGGCAACTACTTCTCGGTGGGAACAGTATATCCGTCTATAACGTTATATATCCTAACCTAAGGCAACCTAACATCTCGGATGTAATATTTTACTACATTCCTGGCACGTCGGCCCCTACTTCTCGGTGGGAACATTATATATGTCTATGACGGTATATATCCTAACCTAAGGCAACCGAACATCTCGGATGTAATATTTTACTACATTCCTGGCACGTTGGCCCCTACTTCTCGGTGGGAACATTATATACGTCTATAACGTTATATATCCTAGCATAAGGCATCCTAACATCTCGGATGTAATATTTTACTACATTCGTGGCGCGCCGACCGCTATTTGTCGATGGGAACATTATATACGTCTATATCGCTATATATCCTAGCCTAAGGCAACCTAACATGTCGAGCGTAATATTTTACAACATTCCTGGCTCGTCGGCACCTACTTCTCGGTTGGAACTTTATACACGTCTATAACGTTATATATCCTAGCCTAAGGCAACCTAACATGTCGAGCGTAATATTTTACAACATTCCTGGCTCGTCGGCACCTACTTCTCGGTGGGAACTTTATATACGTCTATAACGTTATATATCCTAGCATAAGGCATCCTTACATGTCGAATGTAATATTTTACAATATTCCTGGCGCGTGGGCAACTACTTCTCGGCGGGAACAGTATATCCGTCTATAACGTTATATATCCTAACCTAAGGCAACTTAACATGTCGAATGTAATGTTTCACCACATTCCTGGCTCGTTGGCCCCTACTTCTCGGTGGGAACATTATGAGCGTCTATAACGTTATGTATCCCAACCTAAGGCAACCTAACATCTCGGATGTAATATTTTACTACATTCCTGGCACGTCGGCCCCTCCTTCTCGGTGGGAACATTTTATATGTCTATAACGCTATATATCCTAACCTAAGGCAACCTAACATCTCGGATGTAGTATTTTACTACATTCCTGGCACGTCGGCACCTATTTCTTGGTGGGAACATTATATACGTCTATATCGCTATATATACTAGCCTGAGGCAACCTAACATGTCGAATGTAATATTTTACAGCATTCCTGGCGCGCCGGCCCCTACTTCTCGGTGGGAACATTATATACGCCTATAACGTGATATATCCTAGCCTAAGGCAATCCTAACATCACGGATGTAATATTTTACTACATTCCTGGCGCGCCGGCCCCCACTTCTCGGTGGGAATATTATATACGTCTATAACGTTATATATCCTAGCATAAGGCATCCTTACATGTCGAATGTAATATTTTACAACATTCCTGGCTCGTTGGCCCCTACTTCTCGGTGGGAACATTATATACGTCTATAACGTTATAGATTCTAACCTAAGGGAACCTAACATCTCGGATGTAATATTTTACAACATTCCTGGCTCGTCGGCACCTACTTCTCGGTGAGAACTTTATATACGTCTATAACGTTATATATCCTAACCTAAGGCAACCTAACATCTCGGATGTAATATTTTACTACATTCCTGGCACGTCGGCCCCTACTTCTCGGTGGGAACATTATATATGTCTATAACGGTATATATCCTAACCTAAGGCAACCTAACATCTCGGATGTAATATTTTACTACATTCCTGGCACGTTGGCCCCTACTTCTCGGTGGGAACATTATATACGCCTATAACGTGATATATCCTAGCCTAAGGCAATCCTAACATCACGGATGTAATATTTTACTACATTCCTGGCGCGCCGGCCCCCACTTCTCGGTGGGAATATTATATACGTCTATAACGTTATATATCCTAGCATAAGGCATCCTTACATGTCGAATGTAATATTTTACAACATTCCTGGCTCGTTGGCCCCTACTTCTCGGTGGGAACATTATATACGTCTATAACGTTATAGATTCTAACCTAAGGGAACCTAACATCTCGGATATAATATTTTACTACATTCGTGGCGCGCCGACCGCTATTTGTCGATGGGAACATTATATACGTCTATATCGCTATATATCCTAGCCTAAGGCAACCTAACATGTCGAGCGTAATATTTTACAACATTCCTGGCTCGTCGGCACCTACTTCTCGGTTGAAACTTTATACACGTCTATAACGTTATATATCCTAGCCTAAGGCAACCTAACATGTCGAGCGTAATATTTTACAACATTCCTGGCTCGTCGGCACCTACTTCTCGGTGGGAACTTTATATACGTCTATAACGTTATATATCCTAGCATAAGGCATCCTTACATGTCGAATGTAATATTTTACAATATTCCTGGCGCGTCGGCAACTACTTCTCGGTGGGAACAGTATATCCGTCTATAACGTTATATATCCTAACCTAAGGCAACTTAACATGTCGAATGTAATGTTTCACCACATTCCTGGCTCGTTGGCCCCTACTTCTCGGTGGGAACATTATGAGCGTCTGTAACGTTATATATCCTAACCTAAGCCAACCTAACATCTCGGATGTAATATTTTACAACATTCCTGGCTCGTCGGCACCTACTTCTCGGTGGGAACTTTATATACGTCTATAACGTTATATATCCTAGCCTAAGGCAACCTAACATGTCGAGCGTAATATTTTACAACATTCCTGGCTCGTCGGCACCTACTTCTCGGTGGGAACTTTATATACGTCTATAACGTTATATATCCTAGCATAAGGCATCCTTACATGTCGAATGTAATATTTTACAACATTCCTGGCGCGCCGGCACCTATTTCTCGGTGGGAACACTATATACGTCTATGACTTTACATATCCTAGCCTAAGGCAACCTAACATCTCGGATGTAATATTTTACTACATTCCTGGCGCGCCGGCCCCCACTTCTCGGTGGGAATATTATATACGTCTATAACGTTATATATCCTAGCATAAGGCATCCTTACATGTCGAATGTAATATTTTACAACATTCCTGGCTCGTTGGCCCCTACTTCTCGGTGGGAACATTATATACGTCTATAACGTTATAGATTCTAACCTAAGGGAACCTAACATCTCGGATGTAATATTTTACAACGTTCCTGGCTCGTCGGCACCTACTTCTCGGTGGGAACTTTATATACGTCTATAACGTTATATATCCTAGCATAAGGCATCCTTACATGTCGAATGTAATATTTTACAATATTCCTGGCGCGTCGGCAACTACTTCTCGGTGGGAACAGTATATCCGTCTATAACGTTATATATCCTAACCTAAGGCAACCTAACATCTCGGATGTAATATTTTACTACATTCCTGGCACGTCGGCCCCTACTTCTCGGTGGGAACATTATATATGTCTATAACGGTATATATTCTAACCTAAGGCAACCTAACATTTCGGATGTAATATTTTACTACATTTCTGGCACGTTGGCCCCTACTTCTCGGTGGGAACATTATATACGTCTATAACGTTATATATCCTAGCATAAGGCATCCTTACATGTCGGATGTAGTATTTTACTACATTCCTGGCACGTCGGCACCTATTTCTTGGTGGGAACATTATATACGTCTATATCGCTATATATACTAGCCTGAGGAAACCTAACATGTCGAATGTAATATTTTACAGCATTCCTGGCGCGCCGGCCCCTACTTCTTGGTGG
This sequence comes from Xylocopa violacea, assembly GCA_963969225.1. Classification (NCBI taxonomy): domain Eukaryota; kingdom Metazoa; phylum Arthropoda; class Insecta; order Hymenoptera; family Apidae; genus Xylocopa; species Xylocopa violacea. The sequence continues at coordinate 48,330,817 of CAXAJV010000001.1, forward strand.
GAACATTATATACGCCTATAACGTGATATATCCTAGCCTAAGGCAATCCTAACATCACGGATGTAATATTTTACAGCATTCCTGGCGCGCCGGCCCCTACTTCTCGGTGGGAACATTATATACGCCTATAACGTGATATATCCTAGCCTAAGGCAACCTAACATCTCGGATGTAGTATTTTACTACATTCCTGGCACGTCGGCACCTATTTCTTGGTGGGAACATTATATACGTCTATATCGCTATATATACTAGCCTGAGGCAACCTAACATGTCGAATGTAATATTTTACAGCATTCCTGGCGCGCCGGCCCCTACTTCTCGGTGGGAACATTATATACGCCTATAACGTGATATATCCTAGCCTAAGGCAATCCTAACATCACGGATGTAATATTTTACTACATTCGTGGCGCGCCGACCGCGATTTCTCGATGGGAACATTATATACGTCTATGTCGCTATATGTCCTAGCCTAAGGCAACCTAACATGCCGAGCGTAATATTTTACAACATTCCTGGCTCGTCGGCACCTACTTCTCGGTGGGAACTTTATATACGTCTATAACGTTATATATCCTAGCATAAGGCATCCTTACATGTCGAATGTAATATTTTACAATATTCCTGGCGCGTCGGCAACTACTTCTCGGTGGGAACAGTATATCCGTCTATAACGTTATATATCCTAACCTAAGGCAACCTAACATCTCGGATGTAATATTTTACTACATTCATGGCACGTCGGCCCCTACTTCTCGGTGGGAACATTATATATGTCTATAACGGTATATATCCTAACCTAAGGCAACCTAACATCTCGGATGTAATATTTTACTACATTCCTGGCACGTTGGCCCCTACTTCTCGGTGGGAACATTATATACGTCTATAACGTTATATATCCTAGCATAAGGCATCCTTACATGTCGAATGTAATATTTTACAACATTCCTGGCTCGTCGGCACCTACTTCTCGGTTGGAACTTTACATACGTCTATAACGTTATATATCCTAGCCTAAGGCAACCTAACATGTCGAGCGTAATATTTTACAACATTCCTGGCTCGTCGGCACCTACTTCTCGGTGGGAACTTTATATACGTCTATAACGTTAAATATCCTAGCATAAGGCATCCTTACATGTCGAATGTAATATTTTACAACATTCCTGGCGCGCCGGCACCTATTTCTCGGTGGGAACACTATATACGTCTATAACTTTACATATCCTAGCCTAAGGCAACCTAACATCTCGGATGTAATATTTTACTACATTCCTGGCGCGCCGGCCCCCACTTCTCGGTGGGAATATTATATACGTCTATAACGTTATATATCCTAGCATAAGGCATCCTTACATGTCGAATGTAATATTTTACAACATTCCTGGCTCGTTGGCCCCTACTTCTCGGTGGGAACATTATATACGTCTATAACGTTATAGATTCTAACCTAAGGGAACCTAACATCTCGGATGTAGTATTTTACAACATTCCTGGCTCGCCGGCACCTACTTCTCGGTGGGAACTTTATATACGTCTATAACGTTGTATATCCTAGCATAAGGCATCCTTACATGTCGAATGTAATATTTTACAATATTCCTGGCGCGTCGGCAACTACTTCTCGGTGGGAACAGTATATCCGTCTATAACGTTATATATCCTAACCTAAGGCAACCTAACATCTCGGATGTAATATTTTACTACATTCCTGGCACGTCGGCCCCTACTTCTCGGTGGGAACATTATGTATGTCTATAACGGTATATATCCTAACCTAAGGCAACCTAACATCTCGGATGTAATATTTTACTTCATTCCTGGCACGTTGGCACCTACTTCTCGGTGGGAACATTATATACGTCTATAACGTTATATATCCTAGCATAAGGCATCCTTACATGTCGAATGTAATATTTTACAACATTCCTGGCGCGCCGGCACCTATTTCTCGGTGGGAACATTATATACGTCTATAACTTTACATATCCTAGCCTAAGGCAACCTAACATCTCGGATGTAATATTTTACTACATTCCTGGCGCGCCGGCCCCCACTTCTCGGTGGGAATATTATATACGTCTATAACGTTATATATCCTAGCATAAGGCATCCTTACATGTCGAATGTAATATTTACAATATTCCTGGCGCGTCGGCAACTACTTCTCGGTGGGAACAGTATATCCGTCTACAACGTTATATATCCTAACCTAAGGCAACTTAACATGTCGAATGTAATGTTTCACCACATTCCTGGCTCGTTGGCCCCTACTTCTCGGTGGGAACATTATGAGCGTCTATAACGTTATATATCCCAACCTAAGGCAACCTAACATCTCGGATGTAATATTTTACTACATTCCTGGCACGTCGGCCCCTCCTTCTCGGTGGGAACATTTTATATGTCTATAACGCTATATATCCTAACCTAAGGCAACCTAACATCTCGGATGTAGTATTTTACTACATTCCTGGCACGTCGGCACCTATTTCTTGGTGGGAACATTATATACGTCTATATCGCTATATATACTAGCCTGAGGCAACCTAACATGTCGAATGTAATATTTTACAGCATTCCTGGCGCGCCGGCCCCTACTTCTCGGTGGGAACATTATATACGCCTATAACGTGATATATCCTAGCCTAAGGCAATCCTAACATGACGGATGTAATATTTTACTACATTCGTGGCGCACCGACCGCGATTTCTCGATGGGAGCATTATATACGTCTATGTCGCTATATGTCCTAGCCTAAGGCAACCTAACATGCCGAGCGTAATATTTTACAACATTCCTGGCTCGTCGGCACCTACTTCTCGGTGGGAACTTTATATACGTCTATAACGTTATATATCCTAGCATAAGGCATCCTTACATGTCGAATGTAATATTTTACAATATTCCTGGCGCGTCGGCAACTACTTCTCGGTGGGAACAGTATATCCGTCTATAACGTTATATATCCTAACCTAAGGCAACCTAACATCTCGGATGTAATATTTTACTACATTCATGGCACGTCGGCCCCTACTTCTCGGTGGGAACATTATATATGTCTATAGCGGTATATATCCTAACGTAAGGCAACCTAACATCTCGGATGTAATATTTTACTACATTCCTGGCACGTTGGCCCCTACTTCTCGGTGGGAACATTATATACGTCTATAACGTTATATATCCTAGCATAAGGCATCCTTACATGTCGAATGTAATATTTTACAACATTCCTGGCTCGTCGGCACCTACTTCTCGGTTGGAACTTTACATACGTCTATAACGTTATATATCCTAGCCTAAGGCAACCTAACATGTCGAGCGTAATATTTTACAACATTCCTGGCTCGTCGGCACCTACTTCTCGGTGGGAACTTTATATACGTCTATAACGTTATATATCCTAGCATAAGGCATCCTTACATGTCGAATGTAATATTTTACAACATTCCTGGCGCGCCGGCACCTATTTCTCGGTGGGAACACTATATACGTCTATAACTTTACATATCCTAGCCTAAGGCAACCTAACATCTCGGATGTAATATTTTACTACATTCCTGGCGCGCCGGCCCCCACTTCTCGGTGGGAATATTATATACGTCTATAACGTTATATATCCTAGCATAAGGCATCCTTACATGTCGAATGTAATATTTTACAACATTCCTGGCTCGTTGGCCCCTACTTCTCGGTGGGAACATTATATACGTCTATAACGTTATAGATTCTAACCTAAGGGAACCTAACATCTCGGATGTAGTATTTTACAACATTCCTGGCTCGTCGGCACCTACTTCTCGGTGGGAACTTTATATACGTCTATAACGTTGTATATCCTAGCATAAGGCATCCTTACATGTCGAATGTAATATTTTACAATATTCCTGGCGTGTCGGCAACTACTTCTCGGTGGGAACAGTATATCCGTCTATAACGTTATATATCCTAACCTAAGGCAACCTAACATCTCGGATGTAATATTTTACTACATTCCTGGCACGTCGGCCCCTACTTCTCGGTGGGAACATTATATATGTCTATAACGGTATATATCCTAACCTAAGGCAACCTAACATCTCGGATGTAATATTTTACTTCATTCCTGGCACGTTGGCACCTACTTCTCGGTGGGAACATTATATACGTCTATAACGTTATATATCCTAGCATAAGGCATCCTTACATGTCGAATGTAATATTTTACAACATTCCTGGCGCGCCGGCACCTATTTCTCGGTGGGAACATTATATACGTCTATATCGCTATATATACTAGCCTAAGGCAACCTAACATGTCGAATGTAATATTCTACAGCATTCCTGGCGCGCCGGCTCCTACTTCTCGGTGGGAACATTATATACGTCCATAACGTGATATATCCTAGCCTAAGGCAATCCTAACATCTCGGATGTAATATTTTACTACATTCGTGGCGCGCCGACCGCTATTTGTCGATGGGAACATTATATACGTCTATATCGCTATATATCCTAGCCTAAGGCAACCTAACATGTCGAGCGTAATATTTTACAACATTCCTGGCTCGTCGGCACCTACTTCTCGGTGGGATCTTTATATACGTCTATAACGTTATATATCCTAGCATAAGGCATCCTTACATGTCGAATGTAATATTTTACAATATTCCTGGCGCGTCGGCAACTACTTCTCGGTGGGAACAGTATATCCGTCTATAACGTTATATATCCTAACCTAAGGCAACCTAACATCTCGGATGTAATATTTTACTACATTCCTGGCGCGCCGGCACCTATTTCTCGGTGGGAACATTATATACGTCTATAACTTTACATATCCTAGCCTAAGGCAACCTAACATCTCGGATGTAATATTTTACTACATTCCTGGCGCGCCGGCCCCCACTTCTCGGTGGGAATATTATATACGTCTATAACGTTATATATCCTAGCATAAGGCATCCTTACATGTCGAATGTAATATTTACAATATTCCTGGCGCGTCGGCAACTACTTCTCGGTGGGAACAGTATATCCGTCTACAACGTTATATATCCTAACCTAAGGCAACTTAACATGTCGAATGTAATGTTTCACCACATTCCTGGCTCGTTGGCCCCTACTTCTCGGTGGGAACATTATGAGCGTCTATAACGTTATATATCCCAACCTAAGGCAACCTAACATCTCGGATGTAATATTTTACTACATTCCTGGCACGTCGGCCCCTCCTTCTCGGTGGGAACATTTTATATGTCTATAACGCTATATATCCTAACCTAAGGCAACCTAACATCTCGGATGTAGTATTTTACTACATTCCTGGCACGTCGGCACCTATTTCTTGGTGGGAACATTATATACGTCTATATCGCTATATATACTAGCCTGAGGCAACCTAACATGTCGAATGTAATATTTTACAGCATTCCTGGCGCGCCGGCCCCTACTTCTCGGTGGGAACATTATATACGCCTATAACGTGATATATCCTAGCCTAAGGCAATCCTAACATGACGGATGTAATATTTTACTACATTCGTGGCGCACCGACCGCGATTTCTCGATGGGAGCATTATATACGTCTATGTCGCTATATGTCCTAGCCTAAGGCAACCTAACATGCCGAGCGTAATATTTTACAACATTCCTGGCTCGTCGGCACCTACTTCTCGGTGGGAACTTTATATACGTCTATAACGTTATATATCCTAGCATAAGGCATCCTTACATGTCGAATGTAATATTTTACAATATTCCTGGCGCGTCGGCAACTACTTCTCGGTGGGAACAGTATATCCGTCTATAACGTTATATATCCTAACCTAAGGCAACCTAACATCTCGGATGTAATATTTTACTACATTCATGGCACGTCGGCCCCTACTTCTCGGTGGGAACATTATATATGTCTATAGCGGTATATATCCTAACGTAAGGCAACCTAACATCTCGGATGTAATATTTTACTACATTCCTGGCACGTTGGCCCCTACTTCTCGGTGGGAACATTATATACGTCTATAACGTTATATATCCTAGCATAAGGCATCCTTACATGTCGAATGTAATATTTTACAACATTCCTGGCTCGTCGGCACCTACTTCTCGGTTGGAACTTTACATACGTCTATAACGTTATATATCCTAGCCTAAGGCAACCTAACATGTCGAGCGTAATATTTTACAACATTCCTGGCTCGTCGGCACCTACTTCTCGGTGGGAACTTTATATACGTCTATAACGTTATATATCCTAGCATAAGGCATCCTTACATGTCGAATGTAATATTTTACAACATTCCTGGCGCGCCGGCACCTATTTCTCGGTGGGAACACTATATACGTCTATAACTTTACATATCCTAGCCTAAGGCAACCTAACATCTCGGATGTAATATTTTACTACATTCCTGGCGCGCCGGCCCCCACTTCTCGGTGGGAATATTATATACGTCTATAACGTTATATATCCTAGCATAAGGCATCCTTACATGTCGAATGTAATATTTTACAACATTCCTGGCTCGTTGGCCCCTACTTCTCGGTGGGAACATTATATACGTCTATAACGTTATAGATTCTAACCTAAGGGAACCTAACATCTCGGATGTAGTATTTTACAACATTCCTGGCTCGTCGGCACCTACTTCTCGGTGGGAACTTTATATACGTCTATAACGTTGTATATCCTAGCATAAGGCATCCTTACATGTCGAATGTAATATTTTACAATATTCCTGGCGTGTCGGCAACTACTTCTCGGTGGGAACAGTATATCCGTCTATAACGTTATATATCCTAACCTAAGGCAACCTAACATCTCGGATGTAATATTTTACTACATTCCTGGCACGTCGGCCCCTACTTCTCGGTGGGAACATTATATATGTCTATAACGGTATATATCCTAACCTAAGGCAACCTAACATCTCGGATGTAATATTTTACTTCATTCCTGGCACGTTGGCACCTACTTCTCGGTGGGAACATTATATACGTCTATAACGTTATATATCCTAGCATAAGGCATCCTTACATGTCGAATGTAATATTTTACAACATTCCTGGCGCGCCGGCACCTATTTCTCGGTGGGAACATTATATACGTCTATATCGCTATATATACTAGCCTAAGGCAACCTAACATGTCGAATGTAATATTCTACAGCATTCCTGGCGCGCCGGCTCCTACTTCTCGGTGGGAACATTATATACGTCCATAACGTGATATATCCTAGCCTAAGGCAATCCTAACATCTCGGATGTAATATTTTACTACATTCGTGGCGCGCCGACCGCTATTTGTCGATGGGAACATTATATACGTCTATATCGCTATATATCCTAGCCTAAGGCAACCTAACATGTCGAGCGTAATATTTTACAACATTCCTGGCTCGTCGGCACCTACTTCTCGGTGGGATCTTTATATACGTCTATAACGTTATATATCCTAGCATAAGGCATCCTTACATGTCGAATGTAATATTTTACAATATTCCTGGCGCGTCGGCAACTACTTCTCGGTGGGAACAGTATATCCGTCTATAACGTTATATATCCTAACCTAAGGCAACCTAACATCTCGGATGTAATATTTTACTACATTCCTGGCGCGCCGGCACCTATTTCTCGGTGGGAACATTATATACGTCTATAACTTTACATATCCTAGCCTAAGGCAACCTAACATCTCGGATGTAATATTTTACTACATTCCTGGCGCGCCGGCCCCCACTTCTCGGTGGGAATATTATATACGTCTATAACGTTATATATCCTAGCATAAGGCATCCTTACATGTCGAATGTAATATTTTACAATATTCCTGGCGCGTCGGCAACTACTTCTCGGTGGGAACAGTATATCCGTCTACAACGTTATATATCCTAACCTAAGGCAACTTAACATGTCGAATGTAATGTTTCACCACATTCCTGGCTCGTTGGCCCCTACTTCTCGGTGGGAACATTATGAGCGTCTATAACGTTATATATCCCAACCTAAGGCAACCTAACATCTCGGATGTAATATTTTACTACATTCCTGGCACATCGGCCCCTCCTTCTCGGTGGGAACATTTTATATGTCTATAACGCTATATATCCTAACCTAAGGCAACCTAACATCTCGGATGTAGTATTTTACTACATTCCTGGCACGTCGGCACCTATTTCTTGGTGCGAACATTATATACGTCTATATCGCTATATATACTAGCCTGAGGCAACCTAACATGTCGAATGTAATATTTTACAGCATTCCTGGCGCGCCGGCCCCTACTTCTCGGTGGGAACATTATATACGCCTATAACGTGATATATCCTAGCCTAAGGCAATCCTAACATGACGGATGTAATATTTTACTACATTCGTGGCGCACCGACCGCGATTTCTCGATGGGAGCATTATATACGTCTATGTCGCTATATGTCCTAGCCTAAGGCAACCTAACATGCCGAGCGTAATATTTTACAACATTCCTGGCTCGTCGGCACCTACTTCTCGGTGGGAACTTTATATACGTCTATAACGTTATATATCCTAGCATAAGGCATCCTTACATGTCGAATGTAATATTTTACAATATTCCTGGCGCGTCGGCAACTACTTCTCGGTGGGAACAGTATATCCGTCTATAACGTTATATATCCTAACCTAAGGCAACCTAACATCTCGGATGTAATATTTTACTACATTCATGGCACGTCGGCCCCTACTTCTCGGTGGGAACATTATATATGTCTATAACGGTATATATCCTAACGTAAGGCAACCTAACATCTCGGATGTAATATTTTACTACATTCCTGGCACGTTGGCCCCTACTTCTCGGTGGGAACATTATATACGTCTATAACGTTATATATCCTAGCATAAGGCATTCTTACATGTCGAATGTAATATTTTACAACATTCCTGGCTCGTCGGCACCTACTTCTCGGTTGGAACTTTACATACGTCTATAACGTTATATATCCTAGCCTAAGGCAACCTAACATGTCGAGCGTAATATTTTACAACATTCCTGGCTCGTCGGCACCTACTTCTCGGTGGGAACTTTATATACGTCTATAACGTTATATATCCTAGCATAAGGCATCCTTACATGTCGAATGTAATATTTTACAACATTCCTGGCGCGCCGGCACCTATTTCTCGGTGGGAACACTATATACGTCTATAACTTTACATATCCTAGCCTAAGGCAACCTAACATCTCGGATGTAATATTTTACTACATTCCTGGCGCGCCGGCCCCCACTTCTCGGTGGGAATATTATATACGTCTATAACGTTATATATCCTAGCATAAGGCATCCTTACATGTCGAATGTAATATTTTACAACATTCCTGGCTCGTTGGCCCCTACTTCTCGGTGGGAACATTATATACGTCTATAACGTTATAGATTCTAACCTAAGGGAACCTAACATCTCGGATGTAGTATTTTACAACATTCCTGGCTCGTCGGCACCTACTTCTCGGTGGGAACTTTATATACGTCTATAACGTTGTATATCCTAGCATAAGGCATCCTTACATGTCGAATGTAATATTTTACAATATTCCTGGCGTGTCGGCAACTACTTCTCGGTGGGAACAGTATATCCGTCTATAACGTTATATATCCTAACCTAAGGCAACCTAACATCTCGGATGTAATATTTTACTACATTCCTGGCACGTCGGCCCCTACTTCTCGGTGGGAACATTATATATGTCTATAACGGTATATATCCTAACCTAAGGCAACCTAACATCTCGGATGTAATATTTTACTTCATTCCTGGCACGTTGGCACCTACTTCTCGGTGGGAACATTATATACGTCTATAACGTTATATATCCTAGCATAAGGCATCCTTACATGTCGAATGTAATATTTTACAACATTCCTGGCGCGCCGGCACCTATTTCTCGGTGGGAACATTATATACGTCTATATCGCTATATATACTAGCCTAAGGCAACCTAACATGTCGAATGTAATATTCTACAGCATTCCTGGCGCGCCGGCTCCTACTTCTCGGTGGGAACATTATATACGTCCATAACGTGATATATCCTAGCCTAAGGCAATCCTAACATCTCGGATGTAATATTTTACTACATTCGTGGCGCGCCGACCGCTATTTGTCGATGGGAACATTATATACGTCTATATCGCTATATATCCTAGCCTAAGGCAACCTAACATGTCGAGCGTAATATTTTACAACATTCCTGGCTCGTCGGCACCTACTTCTCGGTGGGATCTTTATATACGTCTATAACGTTATATATCCTAGCATAAGGCATCCTTACATGTCGAATGTAATATTTTACAATATTCCTGGCGCGTCGGCAACTACTTCTAGGTGGGAACAGTATATCCGTCTATAACGTTATATATCCTAACCTAAGGCAACCTAACATCTCGGATGTAATATTTTACTACATTCCTGGCGCGCCGGCACCTATTTCTCGGTGGGAACATTATATACGTCTATAACTTTACATATCCTAGCCTAAGGCAACCTAACATCTCGGATGTAATATTTTACTACATTCCTGGCGCGCCGGCCCCCACTTCTCGGTGGGAATATTATATACGTCTATAACGTTATATATCCTAGCATAAGGCATCCTTACATGTCGAATGTAATATTTTACAATATTCCTGGCGCGTCGGCAACTACTTCTCGGTGGGAACAGTATATCCGTCTACAACGTTATATATCCTAACCTAAGGCAACTTAACATGTCGAATGTAATGTTTCACCACATTCCTGGCTCGTTGGCCCCTACTTCTCGGTGGGAACATTATGAGCGTCTATAACGTTATATATCCCAACCTAAGGCAACCTAACATCTCGGATGTAATATTTTACTACATTCCTGGCACATCGGCCCCTCCTTCTCGGTGGGAACATTTTATATGTCTATAACGCTATATATCCTAACCTAAGGCAACCTAACATCTCGGATGTAGTATTTTACTACATTCCTGGCACGTCGGCACCTATTTCTTGGTGCGAACATTATATACGTCTATATCGCTATATATACTAGCCTGAGGCAACCTAACATGTCGAATGTAATATTTTACAGCATTCCTGGCGCGCCGGCCCCTACTTCTCTATGGGAACATTATATACGCCTATAACGTGATATATCCTAGCCTAAGGCAATCCTAACATGACGGATGTAATATTTTACTACATTCGTGGCGCGCCGACCGCGATTTCTCGATGGGAGCATTATATACGTCTATGTCGCTATATGTCCTAGCCTAAGGCAACCTAACATGCCGAGCGTAATATTTTACAACATTCCTGGCTCGTCGGCACCTACTTCTCGGTGGGAACTTTATATACGTCTATAACGTTATATATCCTAGCATAAGGCATCCTTACATGTCGAATGTAATATTTTACAATATTCCTGGCGCGTCGGCAACTACTTCTCGGTGGGAACAGTATATCCGTCTATAACGTTATATATCCTAACCTAAGGCAACTTAACATGTCGAATGTAATGTTTCACCACATTCCTGGCTCGTTGGCCCCTACTTCTCGGTGGGAACATTATGAGCGTCTATAAAGTTATATATCCTAACCTAAGGCAACCTAACATCTCGGATGTAATATTTTACAACATTCCTGGCTCGTTGGCCCCTACTTCTCGGTGGGAACATTATATACGTCTATAACGTTATATATTCTAACCTAAGGGAACCTAACATCACGGATGTAATATTTTACAACATTCCTGGCTCGTCGGCACCTACTTCTCGGTGGGAACTTTATATACGTCTATAACGTTATATATCCTAGCATAAGGCATCCTTACATGTCGAATGTAATATTTTACAATATTCCTGGCGCGTCGGCAACTACTTCTCGATGGGAACAGTATATCCGTCTATAACGTTATATATCATAACCTAAGGCAACCTAACATCTCGGATGTAATATTTTACTACATTCCTGGCACGTCGGCCCCTACTTCTCGGTGGGAACATTATATATGTCTATAACGGTATATACCCTAACCTAAGGCAACCTAACATCTCGGATGTAATATTTTACTACATTCCTGGCACGTTGGCCCCTACTTCTCGGTGGGAACATTATATACGTCTATAACGTTATATATCCTAGCATAAGGCATCCTTACATGTCGAACGTAATATTTTACAACATTCCTGGCGCGCCGGCACCTATTTCTCGGTGGGAACATTATATACGTCTATATCGCTATATATCCTAGCCTAAGGCATCCTAACATGTCGAGCCTACTATTTTACAACATTCCTGTCTCGTCGGCCTCTACTTCTCGGTGGGAACATTACATACGTCTATAACGTTATATATCCTAACCTAAGGGTACCTAACATCTCGGATGTAATATTTGACAACATTGCTGGCGTGTCGGCCCGTACTTCTCGGTGGGAATATCATATACGTCTATAACGTTATATATCCTAGCCTAAGGCAATCCTATCATGTCGAATGTAATATTTTACAACATTCCTGTCTCGTCGGCGCCTACTTCTCGGTGGGAACATTATATAAGTCAATAACGTTATATATCCTAACCTAAGGCAACTTAACATGTCGAATGTAATGTTTCACCACATTCCTGGCTCGTTGGCCCCTACTTCTCGGTGGGAACATTATATACGTCTATAACGTTATATATCTTAGCCTAAGGCAATCCTAACACCTCGGATGTAATATTTTACAACATTCCTGGCGCGCCGACCGCTATTTGTCGATGGGAACATTATATACGTCTATATCGCTATATATCCTAGCCTAAGGCAACCTAACATGTCGAGCGTAATATTTTACAACATTCCTGGCTCGTCGGAACCTACTTCTCGGTTGGAACTTCATATACGTCTATAACGTTATATATCCTAGCCTAAGGCAACCTAACATGTCGAGCGTAATATTTTACAACATTCCTGGCTCGTCGGCACCTACTTCTCGGTGGGAACTTTATATACGTCTATAACGTTATATATCCTAGCATAAGGCATCCTTACATGTCGAATGTAATATTTTACAACATTCCTGGCGCGCCGGCACCTATTTCTCGGTGGGAACATTATATACGTCTATAACTTTACATATCCTAGCCTAAGGCAACCTAACATCTCGGATGTAATATTTTACTACATTCCTGGCGCGCCGGCCCCCACTTCTCGGTGGGAATATTATATACGTCTATAACGTTATATATCCTAGCACAAGGCATCCTTACATGTCGAATGTAATATTTTACAATATTCCTGGCGCGTCGGCAACTACTTCTCGGTGGGAACATTATATACGTCTATAACTTTACATATCCTAGCCTAAGGCAACCTAACATCTCGGATGTAATATTTTACTACATTCCTGGCGCGCCGGCCCCCACTTCTCGGTGGGAATATTATATACGTCTATAACGTTATATATCCTAGCATAAGGCATCCTTACATGTCGAATGTAATATTTTACAATATTCCTGGCGCGTCGGCAACTACTTCTCGGTGGGAACAGTATATCCGTCTATAACGTTATATATCCTAACCTAAGGCAACTTAACATGTCGAATGTAATGTTTCACCACATTCCTGGCTCGTTGGACCCTACTTCTCGGTGGGAACATTATGAGCGTCGATAACGTTATATATCCTAACCTAAGGCAACCTAACATCTCGGATATAATATTTTACCACATTCCTTGCACGTCGGCCCCTACTTCTCGGTGGGAACATTATATACGTCTATAACGCTATATATCCTAGCCTAAGGCAAACTAACATGTGGAATGTAATATTTTACAACATTCCCGTCACTTCGGCCCCTACTTCTCGGTGGGAACATTATATACGTCTATAACGTTATATATCTTAGCCTCAGGCAATCGTAACACCTCGGATGTAATATTTTACAACATTCCTGGCGCGCCGGCACCTATTTCTCGGTGGGAACATTATATACGTCTATATCGCTATATATACTAGCCTAAGGCAACCTAACATGTCGAATGTAATATTCTACAGCATTCCTGGCGCGCCGGCTCCTACTTCTCGGTGGGAACATTATATACGTCCATAACGTGATATATCCTAGCCTAAGGCAATCCTAACATCTCGAATGTAATATTTTACTACATTCGTGGCGCGCCGACCGCTATTTGTCGATGGGAACATTATATACGTCTATATCGCTATATATCCTAGCCTAAGGCAACCTAACATGTCGAGCGTAATATTTTACAACATTCCTGGCGCGTCGGCAACTACTTCTCGGTGGGAACAGTATATCCGTCTATAACGTTATATATCCTAACCTAAGGCAACTTAACATGTCGAATGTAATGTTTCACCACATTCCTGGCTCGTTGGCCCCTACTTCTCGGTGGGAACATTATATACGTCTATAACGTGATATATCCTAGCCTAAGGCAATCCTAACATCTCGGATGTAATATTTTACTACATTCGTGGCGCGCCGACCGCTATTTCTCGATGGGAACATTATATACGTCTAAATCGCTATATATCCTAGCCTAAGGCAACCTAACATGTCGAGCGTAATATTTTACAACATTCCTGGCTCGTCGGCCCCTACTCCTCGGTGGGAACATTATATCCGCCTATAACGCTATATATCCGTGCCTAAGGCAACCTAACACCTCGGATGTAATGTTTTACAACATTCCTGGCGTGTCGGCCCCTATTTCTCGGTGGGAACATTATATACGTCTTTAACGCTATATATCCTAGCCTAAGGCAACCTAACTTGTCGAGCGTAATATTTTACAACATTCCTGGGGCGTCGGCCCCTATTTCTCGGTGGGAACATTATATAAGTCAATAACGTTATATATCCTAACCTAAGGCAACCTAACTTATCGGATGTAATATTTTACAACATTCCCGTCACTTCGGCCCCTACTTCTCGGTGGGAACATTATATACGTCTATAACGTTATATATCTTAGCCTCAGGCAATCCTAACACCTCGGATGTAATATTTTACAACATTCCTGGCGCGCCGACTGCTATTTGTAGATGGGAACATTATATACGTCTATATCGCTATATATCCTAGCCTAAGGCAACCTAACATGTCGAGCGTAATATTTTACAACATTCCTGGCTCGTCGGAACCTACTTCTCGGTTGGAACTTTATATACGTCTATAACGTTATATATCCTAGCCTAAGGCAACCTAACACCTCGGATGTAATGTTTTACAAAATTCCTGGCGTGTCGGCCCCTATTTCTCGGTGGGAACATTATATACGTCTATAACGTTATATATCCTAGCATAAGGCATCCTTACATGTCGAATGTAATATTTTACAACATTCCTGGCGCGCCGGCACCTATTTCTCGGTGGGAACATTATATACGTCTATAACTTTACATATCCTAGCCTAAGGCAACCTAACATCCCGGATGTAATATTTTACAACATTCCTGGCGCGCCGGCACCTATTTCTCGGTGGGAACATTATATACGTCTATAACTTTACATATCGTAGCCTAAGGCAACCTAACATCTCGGATGTAATATTTTACTACATTCCTGGCGCGCCGGCTCCCACTTCTCGGTGGGAATATTATATACGTCTATATCGCTATATATCATAGCCTAAGGCAACCTAACATGTCGAGCGTAATATTTTACAACATTCCTGGCTCGTTGGCCCCTACTTCTCGGTGGGAACATTATATACGTCTATAACGCTATATATCCTAGCCTAAGGCAACCTAACACCTCGGATGTAATGTTTTACAACATTTCTGGCGTGTCGGCCCCTATTTCTCGGTGGGAACATTATATACGTCTTTAACGCTATATATCCTAGCCTAAGGCAACCTAACTTGTCGAGCGTAATATTTTACAACATTCCTGGGGCGTCGGCCCCTATTTCTCGGTGGGAACATTATATAAGTCAATAACGTTATATATCCTAACCTAAGGCAACCTAACATATCGGATGTAATATTTTACAACATTCCCGTCACTTCGGCCCCTACTTCTCGGTGGGAACATTATATACGTCTATAACGTTATATATCTTAGCCTCAGGCAATCGTAACACCTCGGATGTAATATTTTACAACATTCCTGGCGCGCCGGCACCTATTTCTCGGTGGGAACATTATATACGTCTATATCGCTATATATACTAGCCTAAGGCAACCTAACATGTCGAATGTAATATTCTACAGCATTCCTGGCGCGCCGGCTCCTACTTCTCGGTGGGAACATTATATACGTCCATAACGTGATATATCCTAGCCTAAGGCAATCCTAACATCTCGAATGTAATATTTTACTACATTCGTGGCGCGCCGACCGCTATTTGTCGATGGGAACATTATATACGTCTATATCGCTATATATCCTAGCCTAAGGCAACCTAACATGTCGAGCGTAATATTTTACAACATTCCTGGCGCGTCGGCAACTACTTCTCGGTGGGAACAGTATATCCGTCTATAACGTTATATATCCTAACCTAAGGCAACTTAACATGTCGAATGTAATGTTTCACCACATTCCTGGCTCGTTGGCCCCTACTTCTCGGTGGGAACATTATATACGTCTATAACGTGATATATCCTAGCCTAAGGCAATCCTAACATCTCGGATGTAATATTTTACTACATTCGTGGCGCGCCGACCGCTATTTCTCGATGGGAACATTATATACGTCTAAATCGCTATATATCCTAGCCTAAGGCAACCTAACATGTCGAGCGTAATATTTTACAACATTCCTGGCTCGTCGGCCCCTACTCCTCGGTGGGAACATTATATACGCCTATAACGCTATATATCCGTGCCTAAGGCAACCTAACACCTCGGATGTAATGTTTTACAACATTCCTGGCGTGTCGGCCCCTATTTCTCGGTGGGAACATTATATACGTCTTTAACGCTATATATCCTAGCCTAAGGCAACCTAACTTGTCGAGCGTAATATTTTACAACATTCCTGGGGCGTCGGCCCCTATTTCTCGGTGGGAACATTATATAAGTCAATAACGTTATATATCCTAACCTAAGGCAACCTAACATATCGGATGTAATATTTTACAACATTCCCGTCACTTCGGCCCCTACTTCTCGGTGGGAACATTATATACGTCTATAACGTTATATATCTTAGCCTCAGGCAATCGTAACACCTCGGATGTAATATTTTACAACATTCCTGGCGCGCCGGCACCTATTTCTCGGTGGGAACATTATGTACGTCTATATCGCTATATATACTAGCCTAAGGCAACCTAACATGTCGAATGTAATATTCTACAGCATTCCTGGCGCGCCGGCTCCTACTTCTCGGTGGGAACATTATATACGTCCATAACGTGATATATCCTAGCCTAAGGCAATCCTAACATCTCGAATGTAATATTTTACTACATTCGTGGCGCGCCGACCGCTATTTGTCGATGGGAACATTATATACGTCTATATCGCTATATATCCTAGCCTAAGGCAACCTAACATGTCGAGCGTAATATTTTACAACATTCCTGGCGCGTCGGCAACTACTTCTCGGTGGGAACAGTATATCCGTCTATAACGTTATATATCCTAACCTAAGGCAACTTAACATGTCGAATGTAATGTTTCACCACATTCCTGGCTCGTTGGCCCCTACTTCTCGGTGGGAACATTATATACGTCTATAACGTTATATATCTTAGCCTAAGGCAATCTTAACACCTCGGATATAATATTTTACAACATTCCTGGCGCGCCGACCGCTATTTGTCGATGGGAACATTATATACGTCTATATCGCTATATATCCTAGCCTAAGGCAACCTAACATGTCGAGCGTAATATTTTACAACATTCCTGGCTCGTCGGAACCTACTTCTCGGTTGGAACTTTATATACGTCTATAACGTTATATATCCTAGCGTAAGGCAACCTAACATGTCGAGCGTAATATTTTACAACATTCCTGGCTCGTCGGCACCTATTTCTCGGTGGGAACATTATATACGTCTATAACTTTACATATCCTAGCCTAAGGCAACCTAACATCTCGGATGTAATATTTTACTACATTCCTGGCGCGCCGGCCCCCACTTCTCGGTGGGAATATTATATACGTCTATAACGTTATATATCCTAGCACAAGGCATCCTTACATGTCGAATGTAATATTTTACAATATTCCTGGCGCGTCGGCAACTACTTCTCGGTGGGAACATTATATACGTCTATAACTTTACATATCCTAGCCTAAGGCAACCTAACATCTCGGATGTAATATTTTACTACATTCCTGGCGCGCCGGCCCCCACTTCTCGGTGGGAATATTATATACGTCTATAACGTTATATATCCTAGCATAAGGCATCCTTACATGTCGAATGTAATATTTTACAATATTCCTGGCGCGTCGGCAACTACTTCTCGGTGGGAACAGTATATCCGTCTATAACGTTATATATCCTAACATAAGGCAACTTAACATGTCGAATGTAATGTTTCACCACATTCCTGGCTCGTTGGCCCCTACTTCTCGGTGGGAACATTATGAGCGTCGATAACGTTATATATCCTAACCTAAGGCAACCTAACATCTCGGATATAATATTTTACCACATTCCTTGCACGTCGGCCCCTACTTCTCGGTGGGAACATTATATACGTCTATAACGCTATATATCCTAGCCTAAGGCAAACTAACATGTGGAATGTAATATTTTACAACATGCCCGTCAATTCGGCCCCTACTTCTCGGTGGGAACATTATATACGTCTATAACGCTATATATCTTAGCCTAAGGCAATCCTAACATCTCGGATGTAATATTTTACAACATTCCTGGCGTGCCGGCACCTATTTCTCGGTAGGAACATTATATACGTCTATAACTTTACATATCCTAGCCTAAGGCAACCTAACATCTCGGATGTAATATTCTACTACATTCCTGGCGCGCCGGCCCCCACTTCTCGGTGCGAATATTATATACGTCTATATCGCTATATATCATAGCCTAAGGCAACCTAACATGTCGAGCGTAATATTTTACAACATTCCTGGATCGTTGGCCCCTACTTCTCGGTGGGAACATTATATACGTCTATAACGCTATATATCCTAGCCTAAGGCAACCTAACACCTCGGATGTAATGTTTTACAACATTCCTGGCGTGTCGGCCCCTATTTCTCGGTGGGAACATTATATACGTCTTTAACGCTATATATCCTAGCCTAAGGCAACCTAACTTGTCGAGCGTAATATTTTACAACATTCCTGGGGCGTCGGCCCTATTTCTCGGTGGGAACATTATATAAGTCAATAACGTTATATATCCTAACCTAAGGCAACCTAACATATCGGATGTAATATTTTACAACATGCCCGTCACTTCGGCCCCTACTTCTCGGTGGGAACATTATATACGTATATAACGTTATATATCTTAGCCTCAGGCAATCGTAACACCTCGGATGTAATATTTTACAACATTCCTGGCGCGCCGGCACCTATTTCTCGGTGGGAACATTATATACGTCTATATCGCTATATATACTAGCCTAAGGCAACCTAACATGTCGAATGTAATATTTTACAGCATTCCTGGCGCGGCGGCCCCTACTTCTCGGTGGGAACATTATATACGTCTATAACGTGATATATCCTAGCCTAAGGCAATCCTAACATCTCGGATGTAATATTTTACTACATTCGTGGCGCGCCGACCGCTATTTCTCGATGGGAACATTATATACGTCTAAATCGCTATATATCCTAGCCTAAGGCAACCTAACATGTCGAGCGTAATATTTTACAACATTCCTGGCTCGTCGGCCCGTACTCCTCGGTGGGAACATTATATACGCCTATAACGCTATATATCCGAGCCTAAGGCAACCTAACACCTCGGATGTAATGTTTTACAACATTCCTGGCGTGTCGGCCCCTATTTCTCGGTGGGAACATTATATACGTCTTTAACGCTATATGTCCTAGCCTAAGGCAACCTAACTTGTCGAGCGTAATATTTTACAACATTCCTGGGGCGTCGGCCCCTATTTCTCGGTGGGAACATTATATAAGTCAATAACGTTATATATCCTAACCTAAGGCAACCTAACATATCGGATGTAATATTTTACAACATTCCCGTCACTTCGGCCCCTACTTCTCGGTGGGAACATTATATACGTCTATAACGTTATATATCTTAGCCTCAGGCAATCGTAACACCTCGGATCTAATATTTTACAACATTCCTGGCGCGCCGGCACCTATTTCTCGGTGGGAACATTATATACGTCTATATCGCTATATATACTGGCCTAAGGCAACCTAACATGTCGAATGTAATATTTTACAGCATTCCTGGCGCGGCGGCCCCGACTTCTCGGTGGGAACATTATATACGTCTATAACGTGATATATCCTAGCCTAAGGCAATCCTAACATCTCGGATGTAATATTTTACTACAATCGTGGCGCGCCGACCGCTATTTCTCGATGGGAACATTATATACGTCTAAATCGCTATATATCCTAGCCTAAGGCAACCTAACATGTCGAGCGTAATATTTTACAACATTCCTGGCTCGTCGGCCCCTACTCCTCGGTGGGAACATTATATACGCCTATAACGCTATATATCCGAGCCTAAGGCAACCTAACACCTCGGATGTAATGTTTTACAACATTCCTGGCGTGTCGGCCCCTATTTCTCGGTGGGAACATTATATACGTCTTTAACGATATATATCCTAGCCTAAGGCAATCCTAACATCTCGGATGTAATATTT
This sequence comes from Xylocopa violacea, assembly GCA_963969225.1. Classification (NCBI taxonomy): domain Eukaryota; kingdom Metazoa; phylum Arthropoda; class Insecta; order Hymenoptera; family Apidae; genus Xylocopa; species Xylocopa violacea. Next base: position 48,351,621 of record CAXAJV010000001.1, read on the forward strand.
TACTACATTTCTGGCACGTCGGCCCCTACTTCTCGGTGGGAACATTATATACTTCTATATCGCTATATATCATAACCTAAGGCAACCTAACATCTCGGATGTAATATTTTACTACATTCCTGGCGCGCCGGCTCCCACTTCTCGGTGGGAATATTATATACGTCTATATCGCTATATATCCTAGCCTAGGGCAACCTAACATGTCGAGCGTAATATTTTACTACATTCCTGGCACGTCGGCCCCTACTTCTCGGTGGGAACATTATATACGTCTATATCGCTATATATCATAACGTAAGGCAACCTAACATGTCGAGCGTAATATTTTACAACATTCCTGGCTCGTCGGTCCCTACTTCTCGGTGGCAACATTATATACGTCTATAACGCTATATATCCTAGCCTAAGGCAACCTAACACCTCGGATGTAATGTTTTACAACATTCCTGGCGTGTCGGCCCCTATTTCTCGGTGGGAACATTGTATATGTCTATAACGATATATGTGATAGCCTGAGACAACCTAACATGTCGAATATAATATTTTACAATATTCCTGGCGCGCCGGCTCCCACTTCTCGGTGGGAATATTATATACGTCTATATCGCTATATATCCTAGCCTAGGGCAACCTAACATGTCGAGCGTAATATTTTACAACATTCCTGGCTCGTCGGCCCCTACTCCTCGGTGGGAACATTATATACGCCTATAACGCTATATATCCGTGCCTAAGGCAACATAACACCTCGGATGTAATGTTTTACAACATTCCTGTCGTGTCGGCCCCTATTTCTCGGTGGGAACATTATATACGTCTTTAACGATATATATCCTAGCCTAAGGCAATTCTAACATGTCGAATGTAATATTTTACTACATTCCTGGCACGTCGGCCCCTACTTCTCGGGTGGAACATTATATACGTCTATAACGTTATATATCGTAGCCTAAGGCAACCTAACATCTCGGATGTAATATTTTACTACATTCCTGGCACGTCGGCCCCTACTTCTCGGTGGGAACATTATATACGTCTATATCGCTATATATCATAACGTAAGGCAACCTAACATGTCGAGCGTAATATTTTACAACATTCCTGGATCGTCGGTCCCTACTTCTCAGTGGGAACATTATATACGTCTATAACGCTATATATCCTAGCCTAAGGCAACCTAACACCTCGGATGTAATGTTTTACAACATTCCTGGCGTGTCGGCCCCTATTTCTCGGTGGGAACATTATATACGTCTTTAACGATATATATCCTAGCCTAAGGCAATACTAACATCTCGGATGTAATATTTTACTACAATCGTGGCGCGCCGACCGCTATTTCTCGATGGGAACATTATATACGTCTAAATCGCTATATATCCTAGCCTAAGGCAACCTAACATGTCGAGCGTAATATTTTACAACATTCCTGGCTCGTCGGACCCTACTCCTCGGTGGGAACATTATATACGCCTATAACGCTATATATCCGAGCCTAAGGCAACCTAACACCTCGGATGTAATGTTTTACAACATTCCTGTCGTGTCGGCCCCTATTTCTCGGTGGGAACATTATATACGTCTTTAACGATATATATCCTAGCCTAAGGCAATTCTAACATGTCGAATGTAATATTTTACTACATTCCTGGCACGTCGGCCCCTACTTCTCGGG